>VSDK01005935.1:253410-270039 GCA_009767595.1 Symbiodinium kawagutii
CTCTTTCCCAAGCATGCTTAGTGCTGTATGGTGAACCAACCATCATTGACAAACCCTTAGCACTCATGCTTAACCATGGTCCACCCTGAGCGCTGGTTCCAGCTTTGTGACGGTGCTGACGGTGGTGCCCTCCAGGGCGAAGATGGATGTACCCAACATGCCCGACACCAGGAAGGACACCGGGAGCCAGCGGCAGAAGTCTCGAAGGCTCGGCAGTTGCAGATCATCGAAACGGACCACGATCACCACCACGTTGGCAATCCACATCTGAATGATCACCAACCTGCCAACTGGATCCAAGTGGATCCAAGTGGATCCAAGTGCTTGTGCTTGCAAGTGATGGTACAAGTTGAATGATCCTTCAAGTACCAACCTGTCATCTGAGTGGTTCAAGCGACCAGCTTTTCGGCGGACAAAAATTCATGAGCAACGGACTTTGTTTGGTACAGAGCCTAGTAGACTGGTCCTGACTCGTTCTCCATTCCAATCGTTTTCGCCTGGCCTCGATTTAAAATCCTTCCCAAACATTGTGGACCCTGAAGCAGAGCTAAACGGTGAACCGCCGTCTTGTTGGTTGATCTGCCTAAACTCTACAATTGTGTATAGATTAGATGCACTGGTATCATGAGATATCATGACCATGTTGCAGGAGATCCGTATTGACAACCAAATGTATAGTTGATCTCCAACTGACAAGATGATGGTTCATTAATATGGATCTTCCAAGCTATTGAAAAAATCAAAGTGGTCACCCGGCCAAACTTCGAGACTTATTTGGTGGACTTCTGGGTCGTGTTTTCTTTGATTTTCAGCACGAGGCGCGCTTGCTGACCTAAACAGCTCCGATTCAGGCTACAAACGACAATAAAAGGCACTGCGAATATTGTACATTGAATTCCTACCTCGTTCTCATGATATGGTGTTCCTACCTCGTTTCGAAAACTAAATCTGGCAGTTTTGGAAAATGTTCTCTCAAATGCTTCTCCACTCATGATTAGATAAAAGATGTCGCTCAAATACAATCAAATAATGTGAGATATTCATAAACCCCATGTTTGATGGTATATCATGGTAAATCACCATCTATTCAAGGTAAACTGGAGGTGATTTACGAATATGGCATCTACTGTACAATTTCACACGCATGAAGTCATCCACTTGTTCTTGGTTCAGCCATTTTGAGGCCCTGTGTTGAGCTGAGTGGCAGGCACATGGCCGAGAAGGAGCTTGCAGCTTCTTTGTTCAGGAGGTTCGTACAGATGCTCGCAGCAATCCACGAGCAAATGGAAGAGATGAGCTCTGTGCGGGAGAAATGGCTGAAAATCACCTGGTTGTTTCACCGGCGAACAGCTGATCTGGTGGATCACAAGGGGTTGGAACATGGGAAAATTGACCTTGGAAAACTCTTGTGCTTTTTTTAAACCACAACGGACCACAACTATAGCGCCGTAGGGCTTTGCTGTAGATTCTCGTGCATCGACCATTGCTGGGAAAGAAAGCTGTCAAATATGTCAGCCACAACATTGAGATCAAGCCACCATCCTCAAGTTGCTCATACCAATCACAGGTTGCTGATGACCATCCGATTATAAATAATGATGAACCAAGGTGCTCTCCGAGCGCCGAATCGTGAACATGATAAGGCACCACTGGAATCAGTAAAGAGCGCCTCTCCCAAGCAGGTCTGTAGAGTGAACCCCCCGAGTCATTTTTACTAACTTCCGGTACCCAAAGAGACCAAAAACAAAAGACGGAAAAAGGTTTTCGAATATGTTTGAATCTCTTGGACCAGGGTCATGATGATTGCCAAAGAAATGGTAGCTGGGCAAGGTAAACTCTGATAGGAAACCCTGTTTTCAGTAACGAGGTCACGAATCGTGACCTACAACGCCCAGGCACGCACACCAGCAGAGAGCCCAAGAGAAGCCCAATCTGCCCGGAAGATAAACGCGGCACCGAGGCCCGATTCGGAGACCAGGACCCGATGTTCACCCGGGCGGTTGGCAAACCATCGTCCAGTGAGTGGATCGTCCTGCGGCGATTCAAACAATCCAAGGGACCCGAAAAGTGTCCTGCCATGCCCTGCCAAAATGTTCATCGACTTTCTCAGGCATGGGGTGCTGAGGCTCGAGAGGGCATCCATTGAACTACCAGTGAATGAATATGAATGAATCAGAATCATTCATTGAAGAATGAATGAAGCTTTGTTGAAATTTTGTAAACATTTGGAAAAATCGCGATCCATTCAAATTCATTGAAACTCACAGCAAGGTTGGGAAAATTGAACACAGTAGCTGGAAGTAGCTCACCTCTGGCTCTGATTGGTGAGTTGCAGCAGTGCAGAGCTACGCGACGCCACATCTGCGCGGCACTCCGTCAGATCAGAAGTCGTCAGATCTGCTGCGGCTACTGAAATCACTGCGATGATCAGCGATCGCGGCATGGATGGTAAGGTAACGGCATAAGGTGTTGGCGAGGCACACGGAACACACCGCCTCGAGCCACTGATCGCGGGGTTCACCCAGCTGCCCTGAGATGCGAATCTGGAGAGAACCTATGGAAACCTCAGCGAAGATTCTGAATTCCAGGATTCTGAGGCCGAACATCTGGGAGTTTCCCTCGATATGGGTGCCCTGGCACGTCCATAATCTCTTCCAATACAGATGACTAAGGTAAAGTTGTGTCTTGCAATGCAAGATTGCACAAATCACATTCAGCGGATCACGGGGCTCTGATCACAACAAATGGCCTAGGGAGATGTTACAGCCAAGCAGTCCGCTTGCTATTTCTGCCTATTGCTTTTCAAGCCTCCCCAGACGAGCTTGAGTTCAACCTTCACCAATGTTCGGCAAATTAGAAGGTAACTTGGCGCTGTAGACTGTCAGTAACCTCAATTTAAACACCAGTACCAGTCCAAGATATCGATATGCAAAACATTGGTGTCCTGGCAATTGAACTGAGGGACACGCCCATTCGTCATCATACGTCTCAACAAGAGGCCTGGCCTATACCCCGCTGCAAAGTACAGAACAACATAATCAGGACATATCAGGACTCGTTCCGTGAGCTCTCTATTGTGATACCCAGCAATGCCCAAAAACGGCACGCAGAAACCCAACGGCATGCAGAAGGGATCCTGCTTGCCAGAAGTCGCCGCTTTTAGTTCACTTGACTCCATGCACTATTCGAGCAGTGTCGGGCTTTCTGAGCGTCCGCATTTGTGCGGGCACCGCATGCAATAGAATTGGCTGTCTCACATACCTGCGAGGTGCTGAAACCACACTCCAGCAGCGTGACTTCCGCATGAACGTACAGAGGTGGACATTTCAGGCTTGTACATGTTCCTTGAAGTACAGATTGATTCAGAAATTAAATGTATTCATTTGGGGGTGTGTCTCAAGGGGTCCCCCAAATCATCCAATATTCTATAACCGCCTGTGTGGCTGTCTTGTTATCTTTTTGTACTTAGCATCTGTCCTATGGCCCGCTTAGAAAGCTAGCCTAGGATATGTAGACAGTGGACCTGCTGCGGTGCGCAATCCAATATTAATCATTTACAGTAATTAAATAAACCAATCATTCTTGGGGGTTCCCCAGTCTGAGAAACCACCATCATTATACCCTACGGCATCGACTTAGTCAAAGGTGTCAGCCACGAAATGGCGCCCTACTGATGTCACAACCGCCCCAGCGTGCCAGGCACACTGACCAAATCAGACCCCTCCACTGGCACAGGTGGAATGGCCTCTACGTTGAGACTTGGAGTGACTGGGGTACAGCTTCAGAACCTATTCTGATGAATCCAAATTGTCTGGTTGATTATGCTGCTTCACCTCCCTCTGAAAACTCTTAACCAACCATTCCAAAGGTTGGCGAAAACAAAATGTCGATCAAACCACAGTAGTCGTTTAAGCCTTACTGTTGCTTACCTCAATTGTTGCTCATTATTATCCCTAGAGTATTAACCACGACAGTCACCACCCTGTATTCATCAATATCATCAATCAAACCACCAAAATTCTGCTGAAACCCATGGCCATCCGTTGCGTTGCGGGGCGCCTGACCACCACAGGTGGGGTCGGTTTGAAGCAGCGGGGCTCAGCCGGAGGACTTCGGGTCTCGCGGAGGGACGCGAGCTGGTTGGGGGTCCCAAGCGGGAAGGGATCCCTTGGGTGATCCGTGGATGGCGGGTCAGTGATGGTTTATGGTTAAATCGTCAATGGTCATGAATGGTTCAATATCATTGATGGTAGGTCCATTTATGAACTTTCATCGAAAGTGCTGCTTTACCATCGAGTATATGGTGGTAAGAGCTGGATCTCACATCAAACTAGGTAGATTAACCACTGAGAAATTGCAATACACACATGGAAGGGATGCTCGGCCATGTTTGGCTGCATCTCTTGCCCATGTCCACCTGTAACATCCATGTAACAAAGCCGTACAACTGCCAAGCACAAGGAAGGATGAGAAAAAGCCAACAGCTGCGGGCGGCCAAACGCCAGTGTTGCCGTTGCTAAGGCCACCCAAATCGGGTCTTTAACTATCAAGAACCGTGGACCGTTTCTACTTGCTTTTACGAGCCATTTTCAGCCAGTGTTAATTAACCCCTATGAGGCTTCAGAACCACACTAGTTGACCCTACCTACGGTTGTTGAAACCTGAATATGGTTCTATTGGTTTTGAGTTATCAGTTGCTAAGGATGTTACTCATGTTTCTTGTTACTAGTTATAACTGATAACCAACTGGTATAACATGGTTATGTTACTAGTTATAATCTGAAGTACTCTGACAACTTATAAACAGAACTAGTTATCCATAGTTATCAGTCACTACAGGTTACAGCCATTTCTGATGGTTACCATGTTTCGGGGGCGCCATCTACACCCCGGGCGACTGGGCTCCCCGGGCCATCCGGACATGCGGCCTGCGCAGGACGGGATGGGGCCTTGCCAGGACCCAAGGCAGAGACCCCATCTCCACGTACTGGAGTCCAACTGATGGTTGGAATCCCTGGGGAAATATAGCTATGGGTCAAGCAGTTAACCATCAGCAATGGCTTATAATGACCCATCAAATCAAAGGGAAAACAATGGTTAATGACAGGGGAACCAGGGGTACAGGGTTTTGACTCACAGCCATATCGCTAGTGGAACCAGGATTGTTGTCTAACTGATCAGTGATTGATAGTTGTGGAGTGATTTCTAACCCTTCGGTTCCAAGCTGTTGGTACTTGTAGCTGGCCTCAGTTGCGATTCCCCCTGCTACAGCTATATAAAAATGACTGCTTGACTCCGGATTCGCTTCATGATTCGCTACATGCGGCCACAAGTGTTGGCCAGGTGCTCTTGATTGGGGAATGAAGAAATTGGGGGTGGTTTATGGCTATTTATGGCCAAATTGGGATGGTTTATGAATCTATGGATGCTTTTGACTATGTTGGCAATAAATATCTCTGCTGATCCATAAACTATCCCAAATTTGACTATGTTTGCTACAAGCAAACATATCACCTTACCACTGTTCACTCTGATATCTCTGTTCGTGTTCCTCTAAGTCTCCCTGATCATCCTCGCCCCCGCGTTTCCAGGCCTTACTGGAGGAGTCACCGCCACCTGTCTCCAGGCAGTGGTGAATGAATGGTTGGTAGCTGATGCCGGTGTTGTTTAGCACCAATGATGCTTTGTGCAACCATAATGGCTCATAATTGCTAGTACTGGTTCAAAATGGTTGCATGTGTTGCTGACAATGGATCAGAATGGCTAGTAACCATCCTATAGTTGCTAATAATGCCAATCATACTAGCAACCATCCTATAGTTGCTAATATTGGCTAATAAATGCCAATAACTAATACTAATAATGCTTCAGAATTGCGAGTCGATGATCACCGAAAAATGATAATGGACCAAGGCACCAAAGGGGAAAGGCTTTTAGGTAATTGAACATGGTCAGCTTGATATTCTATTATAAATGAAGCGGATGATAACACAAGCTACATGATTTGATTATGGTTATCATTGTTGTCGTTGTCACAAATATTGTCACACAGCCACTGAGTGGATTACACAATGATGGTCAAAGCTACTCTTATCTATGGCTAAAATGAAGTGAATGATTGACTTCACGGAGAATTTACTGCAAGCTATGTGACTTTATCTATGATTTGTCAGGCGCTACACTGGTGTACGAGTACCGGAAGTATTGCTTGACCCTCACAAATATGCTGTGTATATAGTATCAGTGTTCTATTTGTTTTATTTTGCGTTTGAGGTTCATGGCCAATCGTCCTGGTGAACAAGAAAGCCAGAAATGCAGAATGGTTGATGCAATGGCCAGTAATGGCTACAGTCATCACCGTCCATTCGTGGAGTCATACTTGGACCAAAACTCTTCGCGGGACAAGTACCGTGGGTGTATTGCAAAGACGATCAGTGCAAATAATCCGAATACATTCCTTATAGCACCCTGGTTGGTTTTCTTATGAAAATTGTAGTTTCTCCAACCATCAAAGGACCAAGCCATCAAACATAGCTGGTTGGTTTCCCTACTAAAAATGACCATTTTGCAGCTGGGCCAGGGCGATGTCGCAGGTCATGGATCACCTGATGGCTGCTGGGATCTTCCCTACGGCTTGGTGGACAGCCATTCCTTTGGCGGTTTGCCCAGCCGTGACGGGGCCTGAGCTCTCTGAGGAGTCAGGGAACACCTGGCACAGCCAAGGGATGTGCTGCTACTTCAAATGCACAGATGGAGCAGCCAAATAACAGCTCCACAATGTTGGCTGAAAAGCATTGCCCATGATTGATAGTAACATGTAAACATCAGTGGAAAACAGCCACTGTCCAAAGGTGTGGAGCCCCTCTTCTCTCCAGAGCCCATTTTCTGATTCTCTCAGGTTCAACTGATTACTTGCCGTGGCTGAGCCCATCGCAACACCTGGGCTCCACCCCCACCTGTTCACAGGTGGGTTGAAGGAGACCCTGCAATCCGCAGTCGATCCCAACGTTGCACGGGGCCTCAGCCGCAGGGTGGGTTGGAGGGCACCCGTGGACTCCCACGACGAAATCATCGTAGGCAGGTGGATTGTCCAACTGATTACTTGTGAGTTGCGTTTTTATAGATGTAGTCACTACTGACTATAATTCATGACAATTACTATGTATCCAACTGGTTCACTGATATCGTTTTCAACCATCCCCGCGATGTAGAAACGATACCAATGAACCAGTATGTCTTCATCAAATCTTAGACATCGTTGGCACAAGTTGTAGTTCGCATCATCGGGGCGCATGGCATCTCAGCTGAGAAGGGGTCCCTGCAAGGGGACTCCAACTCCCAGGAAGTTCAGACCATCCATATCAGCAGCCCATCAATCGACCATCAACGATCAGCAAAGAGCTCAACCATTCATTCATCAACCATCTAGTAGTTGTTTAACCATTCATGTTGGCTATTGTCCCCTACTATTAACCACTATTAACAGTTCACAATATCCCAGACCCCATTCAAACTGGTATAACATGTTATTTGGTATAATATTAACAAATAAAACATGTCATTAACAAATAAAACTGGTATAAATATTAACAGGGTTAACTTATAATATTATAAGTTAATCACCCGTTAATATTATAAGTTAACCACTTGCTAAGTGGTTTGTTAATAGCTATTAGCAGTCAACAAATAACCTGTTTCTTGCTCCACTGCTGTCCTTCGAGGGCCCACACGGCAGCACCGGAGCGCTTTGCGTCACTGGCGCAGTCACTGACATCGCCGACGGCCTGGGCCGCACCATGGCTGTCACTTGGGGCGTCCGACAAATGCAGCGAAATGATACGTCTAGAAACATGGATGTATCATGTAGACGTATCATTAGACGTATCTAGATGTCTAGTAACATGTATTATGATAAACATGTAGAATCATGTGGACATGTTTATCTTCCTTTGCATATAAACAGATTAATTCTGTTGTTATTCATTTGTAAGTACAAATGTGTATAACATGTGTATATGTGTTTTCATTTATGAACATATATATGTATAATTGTTCACATGCAATTCTACATTCACATCAATACAATACATGATATACAATGTATGTAATGTATCTAAATATATAATTGTAGTTACATGCGATACAATACATAAAAATATATCTTAACACCCGGATCATTTTTCATCAGCACAGCGCGCTCAGTGGTGACCTCCACCAGGACCACTCATCGCCATGATAGCGAGCAACGTGAACAACCATGGCGAGCGAGCGGGTCAAGCGTTGGTTAACCAACCAACCAATGGTGAATGGTCAATGGTTAATAATAGATAATAATAGGGGATAACAACTATGCTATACTAGCTATGTATGGCGAGCTGGGTCAAGCAGTTAACCAACCGCTTTCATCCGGGGATAATGACCAAGCAATAAGCGTGGGAAAACAGCCTGGTTGATGATAGGGGAACCAGGGGTACAGGTTTTGACCAAGACCAACCCATAATAAGGACCAACCAATAATGGGGGATATTATGGGATAATAACCAACAGTTTTATGGGGAAAACAATGGTTAATGATGGGGGAACCAGGGGGACTAAGGGTGAACTGACCCACTGCCATATGGATTATCATGATTCCGAATGTTGCGGTTGAATCAACCACCATCACGCAGCATACCTTCATGAATTGGTGATTCATGAGCCAGCTTATCCATTTCATCAGTGAACAATGGTTGTTGAATGTTGTCAATAGTGGTATCAGGACACCCACTTAAGCAGTATTCCTGTTAACAATGATCAAAAGCTGATAAACCATGGCTCGTCATTATTGACATGACATGACATGACATGACATGACATGACTGATGATGGTTGTATTCGGTTCCCGGTCACAATTCACCGATCAACCATTCGAACTACTACTTACCCTTGTGCCCGTCAAGAACTAAAATGTTCGCCAAATACAACGATCATTGCATAGCCATGATTCACCATTGCCTATGAATTAACCATCATCTAATCGTCATCTAATCGTCATCTAATCATCATCTAATCATCATCTAACCGCCCAAAATCACCAGATCTCCCGTTCACCTGATCAGCTTTGTGAGTTACTGAGGCTGCTGCACCCCTGGAGAGGCAACCTCCGGCACGGCCACCCGCGCACTCCTGACGTGGCCCACACACACCACCAGCATGAACCCATGAGGCAAAGCACTTGTCATTGCCCTCTGGTTTAAGATAGCAGGCCAGATAGCCGACCAGCCTGATCTGTTCCCAGGGTTCTCTATAGATGACGACTGGATGATGATTAGATGATGATTAGATGATGATTAGATGATGATTAGATGATGATTGATTAATAGGCAATGGTTCATCATGGCTATGCAATGATCGTTGTATGTGGCGAATGATTTTAGTTCTTGAAGGGAACACGGTTCATAGAGATCGATGACCACAAGTATCAGAACAACAGTGTGTGATTAGCAATGACGAGTACGTGGTCAAGTGACAGTTGACAATAAGGGTTGATCAGATTCTGATGTGGGTTTATCATTACATTGTTTAATTAGTTAATCAAGGGACCGAACGGTGGCTAGGGAATGATTGAGGTTGGTCATGATTGATCATAACTTGAATCAGAGCTGTAAACCCCTACCCTCAGCACTTTCTCCCTTCTGCCAAGCACTATTGGTTGCCATGGCCACCCAGCACAGCTTCCAGCTCCGCTCCCGGACACTTTCTCCATGGAGCTTTCCATCCTCTCAACCGAGTGGGAGCTCTCGCTCGGTTGCCTCGGTCATGGCTCGCCCCATGGCAACCAGGGGAATGGTCCTTGGAAATGACCACCTCCAAGCTATCAACCAGGGATGCGACAAGGGTAATCAACCAGGCTAACTGGGGTGAGCTGTGCGTTTCCTTGATGGTAGATCCGGTTGTCAACAAACCATACCCAGTTTACCGCTCTGAATTGCTATGAATAGCTGGTGGTTTACCATCAAATGGGGGATTCTATTAATATGAAACTAAGATCAACAGTTAAGGCTTATACCAAGGGGCCGTGACTGGAGCAGTTCCTTTTGAAGTACACCAAGCAGTCAAAAATGGAACAAGGCCAAAGAAGCTTGCTTGTTTCCCTTCTTATCCTTCTTCCTTTCCGTTTCCCTCATTTCTGTCTGAAAAAAACAAAAACAGTGTTAATTGATGTGTGTTGAGGTTGTCGATTCTGAGATTGGTGGATTGATGCTGAGTTTGCTTATCACGGCACTTTGTCGCATTGTACAATAAAACAAGCCACCAACAAATAATACCGTCAGGTGACTGGGGGCTGTCAATACACTGCGCTGCGTAGCCCAAACAAACTGGGCACCAAATTGATCATGCTCTACGCGTGGTTTGGGGTGGGGGCATCGTTCATGGCACTTGCCAATTCATATGTCGCTTCATGTTTATCACGATTGACACTTTCCGATGACGTAAGTTACTGTAATCTCCGAAAACAAACTTTTTTGCCAAGCGAAGTCTCGATTGTTGTAGCCATAGTTGAGGAACCCTTTAGCATGATTAGGCATTAGTAGCCACTGTCAGGCATAAGTTCACCATGATTAATCACTACTTTTGCAGTCGTGAACCAATGGTGCAACATATTAATCGTTTTTTAGTCGTCATTACAAATCAAGAAATATAAATCATGGTGAAACTGTTAAATAACTATCAAGTTATGAGAACCTTTGGCACTTCTGACTAATCACTATTTAGTGACCACTACCATCAAACTATGATCACTATGAACCTATCACTACTAACCACTATCCTTAGCCAGGAGTCATATCCATGGCCCTCATCACTACACACCGAGGCGCCATGATAGAAGATCACGCTCCACCAACCTGGTGACGCGGCTGTCACCACCACCCGGCGGGCCGCACGAAGCTGGCTGCGGGGTGCTTCGATTCGGACTTGCTTCTGAAAGGGTTCGCAGGTGATAATAATGATAATATTAAATGGTATAGTTAGATAATTAATATTAATAGTGATGATAATAATAGTGAGAACAATAATAATGAGAATGATAATGATAATAACGATGATAATAATGATATTGATGGGTTTGCACTTGATAATAATAGACTGTAGTGCTAATATGATAATAGTAATAATAAACATAATGGTAATATTGATGATGATGATGATGATGATGATGATGATGATGATGATGATGATGACGATGATGATGACAATGACGATGATGACGATGATGACGATGATGACGATGATGACGTTGATAACGATGATGACGATGATGGCGATGATGACGATGGTGACTTTGACGACGATGACGACAATGATGACGACGATGACGATGACGATGACGATGACGATGACGATGACGATGACGATGATGATGAGGAGGAGGATGATATCATATGATGATGATATCATATGATGGATTAGCAGTTGATCACGATCACCACATGAAATCGTTCGTGATAATAAAAATGATAATGAGCATGGCTGATAAAGGTAAAATATTATGATAAAGTCAGCGCTACACTATAATAAGGGGGTAGCTGTTGATTGGTTCCTGATTCATTCATATGATTTGGTCAACCAATGACTTGGGGACACCCTTTGCTCCACAGAAACACCCAATGATACTGGATGTATCAACAACCGATACAGCGAGCTGGGTTTGGCCACAGCCATATCCATCATCATTAGCTATGATCATCTATGAGCAATGATGCGTAATGGAGATGAATGATACGACTAATATGTTGATTGCTCATCATATTAACAAGAGGGACAATTGAATAATTGTCATTAATCAGTAATTACCATACGTATCACGCAGCACTAGCCCAGATTTAAACATGACTTGTTGGTGTATGGCTTTTCCTATAATACCGCTAGATATACTTCGTAGATCCCGTTAATTAAATAGTTTCTCACTATCAACCATTTTTAAGCAAACTTTATCATCAGTCACGAACGGGTACCATCATCCACTGTTCACCACTGCAACTTCGAGCAAGTATTAAGCATCATCAGCCACCATGGTTGGCTATATTGCAGAATTTTGGTCTGCCTGTGCATTATGATTGGTTGAGATTAGCTGGTTCCCTGGTTAGTTCCCTTTGACATCATGCTCCGTGGCAAAGTTCACCAACAGATTGGTTTATTAGTCCCTAACCATCATCAACAAAATCATTAGTCACCATCATGTCAGCCACTAGTTGCACAATCAACATAATCATTGGCAAACATCATGTCAGCCACTAGTTGCACAACCATCACTGCCACAAGCTTAACACCTATCTCAACCAGTCTTAAGCGTTCTATCAATTGCCTCTGCCAGTACTTCTCCACAATCAACCCTCCAGAACTTCAGAATCATTCTTCCCCCATATGAACATCACACGACCACATGAACCATGATGAACCATATATAATCATACCAAGCTGTATTACCCACTATACAGCATTACTAAGCAGCTCATGTAGGTGAAGCCAATTATCTTTGCCTCTCCATGATTCCCCATCACAGAACCATCCATTGAGCATCCCTTAACCATCATCAACCATCAAGTAGCCATGAAACCAGCATCAACCCTCAACTATCCATCTGTTAGCCATCACAAGCATCAACCTTATTGTTGACCATCATTAATTATCAATTACGTATAATGAAGCATTCGTCCTTTACCATCATCAACCGTCATTAATATCTTCTTGTTCACCATCATTAACCATCACCAACCATCAATTATAATGAAACAATATTAAACATGAATCGTTAATAATCAAATAGGTATAACTAAACATACTATAACTAACCATCGTTTCACGACTATAAATCATCATGAATCATTATTAACCATCATTTACCATAAATCATAATTCAGGGTATAATTAACCATCATTAATCATCATTCACCACCATTTTTCATCCTCATAAATCATCACCATTTATCATTAATCATTCACCACCATCATTTATCATTAATCACCACCATTAGCCATCATAAATCATCACACTCCCCAGCCATCAACCTCCGGCGCCTGGAAGGCGGCACCCAGGAGGGATCGAGCCGCGTGCGGCGACTCCAGGGCGGAGATGTTGGCACAGCCACGGCCACGGCCACGGGGACCGCATCGGCCCTTGGGGCTGGGAATGGCTCAGGGGGGTTGGTACAGCAGTCAGTTGATGGGGGGGGTTCAGGTGGTTAAATGATGGTTGACATAGTTAAATGATGGTTAAATGATGGTTGATAGGTTGGTATAGTGGGGGTTCTTGGTGAAGAATGGTTTGTCGCGGTGGTTTGCTTGATTGAATGGAATGGTTACTGGATGGTCAACGGCAAGATGGTCATTGGAAATTGATGGTTAATGATGATGAATCAGGGTTGGTCTCAAGGACCATTTCTAATGATGGTTGATGGTGATGCCCAACAATGCTTAATCACGGACATTGACATTGATGTTTAACAATGGCTAATACTGGTTTATAGTGACGCGTATACATACATATATATACATATATATATACACATAGTTCTGCTTAACACTGCTCAATCAATCATCTCTGATGTTTTTGAATCATGGCTAAATAAATTGCTAAATAAATGGCTGGTAGGGGCATTAACTGATGGATAGTTGATGATTGATAGGTGCGCTCTATCGATGGTCAATACCGGTTGAAAGTGTCTACTAAAATAATGGTTAATTCATATATATATATATATGATTGTGGTTCAGAATGGTTCAATGATTTTTGATCTATGGGGTCAACAATGAAATTTGAAGGTGGTTGGGATCAGGACTAATCGTGATTGATGATGATTGAAAATGGCTAAGAATGGATTCTGACCGATATGTGATTATGGCTCCTAATTCTTCGCAAGAATCCAATGCTTCATGGGAGCCAGACTTCGAGATTCGACCCTCTGGAATCCCCACTAAGGGATGATCCACCAAAGAAATCCCGATGCCATTGCCTGTTGCATCCCTGGTGTTCGCTGGTTGATCAAGAGATGGTTTTTGTCCTCGCCAAAGCGACCGTAGAAGCTGTTCGTGGCAAACTGGCTGTTGACCCTGCCTTCGCTGTTTACGTGTTCGTGATGGCGTGAGAACTCAACAGTGATGCCCTAACACCCGCAACAGCTCAACATCACATCATGCGGCGGCATTCAACCCAAGTTTCCCTTATAAACCATCGACCAGCAAGTACGTATGCTTTGCCATGATATAGCCATTATCACTGGTCACCAATCATCTCAAATTATTTGTTATCCATGATCATGAAATACCTGGTAGCCATTGTCAAGCATAAGTTACCATTGCCCACAACCGACCATTAATCAGAACTTTCCTTCAACTAAGCATCAACTGCTTATTTTCATCACGGTTGTCAACTATAGCATTGTCAACTAGTTATTATTGTCAATAGTTCTAGACTATCATAAACAACTATAGCATAACGACCAGCAATGACAAGTTATTAGACAATTATCACTGATCATTGTCAATAGCTATTATCACTGTAGCATAACAACCATTGGCATAACAACCATCAACCATAACTTACAATTAACCATAACTACCCATTTATCAGAACAAGTTATTATTATCACTATGTAGTCATAGACTACCATCACAACCATCAACCATAACAACCATCAACCATAACAACCATCAACCATAACAACTAGCTATTATTATTGTCAACTAGTTATATATTATTATCACTAGTTACTACCATAACAACCATCAACCATCACTTACCACCAACATCCACCAGCAACCATCCACCATGCGAAACGCTGCTGCGAAACACTGCTTCGAAGCGCTCACCACCAAGGAACGGCTTCTCCGTCGCCACGGCCACAAGCGGCTCAATGATGGCCCTGGGGCACAGAGAATTCGCTCCGGCTTAGGACTGGGATGTACCAAGGGATATAACTCGGATATAAACTTAGAACTGGGATATAAATTCAACCCAAGAAAGTTGAGTACTTGAATGTGATGGATTATAACTGGGACTTATGAACTCATAAGCCCGATAAAGTAGCTGAAGTAACCCTTACAATCATAGTGGGGGTGCACATCGAAGTACTGAGCAGGCGTGTTGCCATGTTTTCTCTTGCGACTGGATCGCTTTTTTTCTGTCGAGAGAAGCCAATCTCTCCAAGCGTCCATATGTATACAGCATATATACATGATTATATATACATTTGTATTAAGCAAGATTCTCAATCATGCCCAAGACTCTCAGTCCTGAGTATATAGAACTATAGAACATTATAGAACTATATATACATTTCCGCAAGATGAGCTACCAGATTTCAGATGAGCTACTAGCTACATGGCTACCCAACCAGTTTGGTCTTCAATTTTCACCAAGTGGTGAATTTACGCTAGTGTATGGGTCCCTAGCCATTTCGAAACGGTCGAATCCAACCGAAAAATCCTCCCATCCTCCAGCTGTGGGGATAACCGACCAACTGGCTTGTGCTACTTAAGCATTATCAACTAGTAGTGGTGCTTATGGTAGTAGTATCATCAACTAGTAGTAGAAAAGGCAGTAGTAGAAGCAGTTATCACAACTGTGGTGGTGATGGCAACTGTTACTTACTGTGGTAAACTATCAACTATCATTATCAACTACTATATAGTACAGTACTTGATATGGTAAAAGTTGCTGGGATATACATGGAGTTATTGCTTCATCAAAAGAGTTACATGGACTTGGGCGTTAGATTCTAAATTGGCATTGCTTGTGACATATTTTTCATCACCCCGGTTGTAAGGACTCCCACGATTCCACGGCAAACGGTGCGACTACAACAAGTTTGTGCACCTGTCAGTTAAGCAATATGTGGATATGCACGCCATTTTTTGCAGCTGCCAACTTCCAGTCCCTTTAGCTGCACTTCTTGAAAGTCGATGCTTTCAGATGACAGCGAAGCGTTTTCAATCGATCTTGTCTGGTTTGGCATTCCGCTACCCTCCTTCTCTACACCACGGACCCTTTGACTCGCAGATTTGTAGTGCCATGTTGTGGAGCGCGATGCTTATGATCGCGCTCCGCAGCATGGCATGGAGATGATCCACCAAATCTTGGAACATTTGCAAAAAAAGCATTCGCCTCTCTGGCGGCTTTGATCTCCCAGCTTCGAAAAAGGCCTGGACAAGCGCCCTGTCCTCTGAACCCTCCGCTCGGGACACCGCCAGGTCTTGAAGGCTGCCACACACGTGGCCGACCGACCAAACGGGAGAAACGAGTAGACCGCCGCCGAACATCGATGTCCGACCACACGCTTCTCCAGTTTGGTCGTTTCGGAAGCACAGGCCTTGCAAAGTCGGATGTTGGGCAAGTTCTCAACTTCGGCGCTTCCCAGCATCATCTCTGCTTCATCCATGGCCATTGGTAGACAGGCAGTCTGAACGAGCTTGGCAATGAAAGGTCGCTTTGACTTGAGATGGCTTGAGTCTATAAGTGGAGGTACACGCAAACACAGTACACAACCATGGAATCTGTAAGAATTCTTGCCCAAGCTGGTTGAGGATGGTTGCCAAAATTCATTGGTGGGTCAGGTATGGATAGGTTACCTTCCACTATAAGCTGGTTGA
>VSDK01005935.1:275905-296392 GCA_009767595.1 Symbiodinium kawagutii
CACCCACACACGCATTGCTTCCATCCTCTCAGATTGCAAGGGAAAGGACAAGGGGGGGGAAAGGGGGGACAGGGAGGGGGGACAGGGGCAAGGGACAGACGGTCTTATCTGCCACAGCACCGATGAAAAGGACATGGGGGGAAAGGGAGCCGTCACCCACACACGCAATGCTACCCTGCAGTTGACCCTCACATTGAATGCGTATCCGACCCTCACATTGAATGCGCATGCGACCCCACAATTGAATGCGTATCCGACCCCGTGACCGTTTGGCAACATCGAAAATCTCTCTCTCAGCACCACCTCCAGAATTGGTGACTTCCGTTGAAGTGTTGTCTTCCAAGAATTCCTGACAACCCAAGTTTATCCAAGTTTTCCACATATATTGATTCTTGATAAGAGAAAGAAGAGATCATTTGGAACTATTCATATTTTGCCCAGCATTTCTCAATGACAAATTTTGGGGTCCCTATTTTGAGGAACCACCATATGGGTGTTTCTCAAGATAGGGGTACCCCTAAAGCATCCTTTGTTAACCAAGTATAGCAATCAACCAACCATTTTGGGGGTCCCGGGTGCCCGGGGGACGCCGAAGGCTTGTCTTTCCCACGTTCCGAGCTGCAAGGGCTCAACCTTCTCAAGCTCCGGCACGGAGCGCGCAGCACCCAGGGTGTGGCGGTCCCTGGTCCTAACATCGAGCGGGGTGAAGGCAGTTGACCAAGGTTCATTGCTGATCAGTTTTGGTTGATAGTGAGTGACTGACCTTGGTCAAGATGGTTTATGGTGGTTGAGTTTCAACCTCGGTTAACACATGATAAAGATTGATAAGAGTATCAAACATGTGTTTCGTGGTGGTTGAGAAAGTTGATAGTCGTGGTGGCAAAGGTCAGGGTTTCTCATTTGATACGCTGGTGAATAGCTGCTTATGGTTGCTATATTAATGGTAATATGTGCAAAGGTGAGTAATTGATCCGTGTCTGACATAGTCTGACAATAAGAAAGAAAAACCTCCCCAATACAGCTGGTTGTTATTTCTACAGGTTTCTGGTATTGGTTGATATTATATCAACCGGTTGTATCAAAGCCTTGCCAAATGTTCAAAAATTGTGAACCCCAAATTTCAGTATCTAACTTGACAACTGAAAGATTGAACACACCGGACTTGTGCACGTCCGTTGTTTGCTGTGCGGGCTGGAGAACTCGGATCGACATTCTCGAGGCAAGGAGCGTCCCCCATAACTGAATAAAATAGGTACCTTTGGGACTCAGGGATGCGAGCTGAACTACCCAGCGCAACGCATAGCAGCTCAGCCCATCCAACAAGGGATGCTAATTGACTATAAGCCATGGTGAAAAAGAAGTTGCTGCATCTGGTGTATCATTTTGGGGTAGGCCTCCTGTCGTTTTGCAATGTTTCAGCATGTGCTGTTTAATTCAGTAGTTGATTCAAACATGTCTCTGCATGATAGCGGCACAAAACATCTGGATCTGGTAGTTTCTCAAACTGAGGGTACCCCCAAAGCGACCCATATCAATCATTGTTTATTAGCAAGCCAACCATTTCTTAGGGTCCCCTATTTTGAGAAACCCTCATATGGATACCCATGCTCCTTAGCTTCCCCTTTAAAGACTCTTTAATTTAAAGGGCTATAATATGGGTACTCCCAGCTCCTTAGCTCCTTCCAATCGACAGCCAGACTGCAATTTAACATAGCTGGCCGAAAAGTCCAACATTTCTGACCGAGTTGAAATGACCATTGAACCAGCTATGTTTGATTACGTCGCAATACCCATCAATAACCTTGCCATATTGTGGTTTCTCATAATAGGGGCAAAAAAAATAGTGGGTTTACTACTGCAAATGGCTCATGTTGGATGATTTGGGGCTACCCCTGTTTTGAGAAACAGCCATATATGGCAGTGAGTAAAAATCGGGTCAAAACCCGGTACCCCTGGTTTCGCATCATTTACCGTTGTTTTTTCACTATACAATGGTTGGTTACTATACAACCCCTATTGCTGCTTAATAATGACCCATAGCCCATAGCCATATAGCCATGGATCATAAGTCACAACCAACACCCAAACATGCGCTGCGTTCCCTCTCAACTGGAACCGCCTGCGCCATGAAGTAGCTGCCTACAGCAATGAGATGCAGGGGTAGGGGTATGTCCTTGGATTAGATTGGTTGATGATGGATAAATATGATGAATCATTAGTAGATGAAATGATTAACCAATGAACCACATCATGTTGATTGATAATTGTAACCATTGGTTAGTGATGGATGAATATGATTAACCAATTAACCAATGAAATATTGGTAGATCATTCGTTAGTAGATGTTAATCATCATTGGTATATCATCATATATTGACCAATCATTAGTAGATGCAATGACTAACCAATGAACCGTACCATGTTGATTGATGATCGTTGACTATAATCGTAGATGAAATGATGTTCATTAGTCAATATGGATGGATAATCGGTATGGGTATTAACAATCATCATCAGCAACTATCGCTAACGATAACAGTTGGTGATTGATTGCCCATGGGTAACAGTCGGATCACCATAAGTTCTGCTTGGATGACATCCAGATACTTGAAGGCAATAAGAGAGGTTCATTGTTTTATATTGTTATAATACTAGAGAATCAACAGTGTAGAAATGGTCAATATGGGTTGATAGTAGTGGCTGAAATGGTTTATAGTTGATAGTAGTAGGCGGTAGGGAAACCATCAAGTGGAAACCATGACCCGTGCTGTTGGGCTGTCACCATGACCCCGGTGAATTTACAAGAATTGAGAGTACAGTCTTTGTTGACTTGTTCAAGTGCACAGTTGCAGATCTTGACGAACTGAGTCTTGGGTTCTGATCCGTACCTACATTTCCAGTCACAATATATACATATGTCATCATATGTCATTATGATCCATACCTAGGAACCTGGGTTGTTCAGGTGTCGATTCACTTGTGTCGATTCACCCATCCTTACTAGTTGATGCGTTGCGAACTGTTTGGATGAAATTTTATCACCAGCAGGAGGTCGGGAAAATTAGCTGATGATAAGTATCAATCTCGGTACCAACTAAGGACGAATGTAATCTTTAGGAATAATGAGTGATGGTTGTAACTCATGAAAAATGATTTATCAAAGATGGTATTATGTTTTAAAGCAATGAGTGATGGTTATTAAATAAGGACAATCATTAATCCTGGTCAAACAATGGCTTTGAATCTTGGTCGAGACTGGTGACTAGTGAGTATTTCTGCTGGTGCACTCTGCCTGATCTGCCTGTTGGTCTGTTGAAGACGTATTCAAGTAATCAGTGGATTATGGCGATCCTTAGCCGGTCATGTTTTAATGTCATTAGTTGGCAAAAAAACAACACGACAAGTGGGGACATCATCAATTAACCATGATCATTCACACTGGTTATCAACCAGTGACCATCGTCAATCACCTATTCATCATCAGCAAACTATAAATCAACAGTTCATGGAATAAACCACCATGTTACTCGTTGATTGCCATCATTAACAAGCAACCAGTTTTAACGAGTGTCATCCACTTGACCCGCATGTGTTTCTTTGGAACTCCTGGGGTCACCCACCAAGTTCTTTGACTCGCCAGCATTACGATCCTGGAATCGGCACGCAGCTTGCAGAACTGCTAGGCACGACTGCTGAGACCAGTCTGTTTGGGATCGGTTCACTACTACCCCTTTTTTGGCATATTTCTTACCGACCCATGTCTATATAATATAGTTGATATGTTCCTAGTCTTGTTGTTTATCCCTTTTTCTCAGCTATTGGCCATTAACATCCATTCACCATCAGATCCCAGCATCAAGTCTCATGGCAGTGGGTCAGTTCACCCTTAGTCCCGCTGGTTCCCCTACCATTAACCATTGTTTTCTCTAAAGTTTTGTTGGTGAACTTATCCCCCATAAGTTAGTTGATTCATATTTTCCTTCTGGTTATGTTGGTCATTATCCCCCATTTTAGCTGGTCATTATCACCCATCTATTGTTGCTTAACTGCTTGACCCGGTTGCTCGCCTCGTAGCCTTGTCAACCATCCACAACCGGATCTGTGGCGTCAATCCGGGTCCGCAGCTGGCCAACAACACCCGTGTCCTCCTCCCTCGAGGACGTCGTCGCAAGCAGGGAATCACCTCAGAGCTTCAGCTGGTTGTTAGCTGTTGGAGGTAGCTGGTCGATGAGGCTTAATGGAGGCTTATGCTGTAATGGTCAGAGATGGCTAGGAGGCTTATGTCATGGTCGGAGATGGCTACAATGCTTAGAAAGTGTTAATAAGATCTTATAACCATCATGCTGGTCATGGCTGATACATCTAGCTTTTACTAGAGGCTATAAGGCTTATAACAATGACTGGTTCACAAGCCGGTATATCTAGATATTGCTTATCCTGGTCAACCTTAGTTAGCTGATCACATTTGTGGCGATGAACGTCACAGTGGCAATGATCAACGACGGTGAGATTAACGGTCAACTAACAGCTTGAACAGAGTTCCCGCAAGAAATTGCTATCAACTGAAGATGGTAAGAAATGATGGCCAAGACATGAAAAACTGTTCTCTGCTGATGGTCGATTGTGGAGCCCACAGTCGGCTGCAGTTGAGAACAAAAGCCTGGCTACAGCCAGCCAAGCACACGATCAGAACACCCCCTTCGAATGGCAGCAAGAACAAGATACAACAGGTTGAACCGGTGAGTTTCGCCATCCCAACATACGCGACCGTCAATCGAAGACCGCCAAGAATTGGTGAAAATATTTGCTATCTGTATATCTGTATGTACTGATGAAATAAAGAATGTCAATCAAACCACCAAGTAATACAATGATGAGAAACAAGAAGGGCATGTCATATGCGGCAAAGAGTCTGTGATTCATATTTGATGTCAATGACTATCAGCGAGGATACTTCCTGGCTCAGCCCCAAGATTGCTGATGATTTGATTCCGGAGCCACCGAAAGTAAGCATGAAAAAAATGAATCAAGCATTTATGAAGTAACTGCATGAACAAGTTCATCATTTACAATCCTCCGTTGACGCCAGATCTTTGCGCTCCCGTCCCAACGGCTGCCAGGTGGCTTTCGATTCCCTCAAGGCCCTGGCCAAGGTCACCAGGGTGGTCCCAAGCCAGCTGAATCTACGACAGTTCATTTAACCACCACAGGCATCCACAGGCCGCGGTGAGACTGGCTGAAGCAGCTACCACTGAAGGCAAGCTACTCGGGTCATCTCAGAAGGCCAGCTGTTGGCATCTTACCAAGAGCATCCAAACATCTAGACATATCCAGACGGAACTTCTGCCATCTTCTGTCCACTGTTGGAATCATCACGCGTGGTTCAATTGACCCCCATGTCTGGTTGGTTTCCACTGCCCAAGAAAAGCTTAGCCGGACGACAATCTGTGCAGGGTAGACGAGAAGTACATGTGACAGCACCCACCAACTCCATATATGTAATGATACAGTATTTGATTCGTTGATACAAGATCGTCTGTGTGTGAAAAAAATCAGTGACAATCTCAAATCCTGATAAGACATATTATGTACAGAAATTGATCAAACATTACAAATCAGATTGTGTAGGGGAATGGGAGAATCCTTATCTTAATCTCTTTGTATATTACGGGAGAATCCCTTCTAATCAATGATAATCCTTAGCCTTATTGCATGGGAAAATCTCCTTATAATCCCTCATGATCCTTAAAATCCCTTATAGATCTTGAGCCTTCTGGGAGCAAAAATCTGTACAGTAGCCTTCTTTCAAACATAGAAAATCCCATGAAAATCCTATGAAAATCCCAAGAAAATCCATGAAAATCCATGAAAATCAATAAAAATCCCATGCAAATCCCACGAAAATCCCATGAAAATCCCATTTTTTTTCCACCTTTCCATCCTCATCTCCCCCTTCGCCTCCAGCAGCTTGAGCTCTGTGGAGCGGTGCGGCTTCACCACGCCCTCCGTCTCCGGAAGGTCTGGGGTCCTTGTGACGTGCTGGGCGCACCCATGGCATGGTGGATATGGCATGCACCGTGTAGCAATGTCTATCTTCAACGAATGCAGTACCCACCTTGGTGCATGACATGTATCATCAAGGTGTATCTTCAATGTGCAACACACACATGTGATCACATGTGCCTTGTTGTGTAGTACTTGTTCAAGGAAATTCTCGGAAGTGATCAGGTGAAACCTTGCCCTGCCAATGTAAGGAATGAATGGAGGTTCTTGGAGCTTGGGATGATACCGGAAACCTCCAACTAATGAGCACCCTCTGAGCCCGGTGCATCGCCACTGGAAGGACCTCACTTTGAAGATTGGAATCAAGGCATCCGCAACGTGACCCAAGAAATGTGGTGAACTTGCTGGTAAATGATTAACAATATAGGGGAGAATAGTCAACAGTTGAATAGGGGGTTTACTAAGATATACGGGCCAATGTTGATCAACCAACAAAGTGGGTAGCAACACATCCCAACAGTTGGACCAGAAACTGGACATTTCGGCTGCGAACTGCCGGTTCAGCGTACGAAGCCCTTGATCCATAGCAAAATGGCAATATGGCTATGGGTCAAGGCTTAAACCAACCAACCAATGGGGGATAATGACCAACAAGAATAAGGGAAACAATGGTTAATGATAGGGGAACCAGGGGTACGGGGTTTTGACCCACAGCCACATGGCAAAATCACGCAAAATCAACGAACTGACACCCTGAATGGCAATCCAACTTGGCTGGATTGAAAGTCAGATCGTGAATTGTCCATGGCGATGCATGACGATTCTGGGTTTAGTAGGTGCAATGGTATCTGGAGGTACTTGACACATGTTCCCACCAAAACTATCTCCATTTGCATTACATGAATACCAGGGGGTATCTGTTGTTCGTGGATGTTTGTTTCATCTCCCGAATCACTTGCGTAGCGATTCGTGGACATTCATGAGGGCTCAATTTTCAACAGTTGCCAGTGGTTAAACGATTTAAACACACCGATGAGCTGAAGAAACTGTTGCTGCCCATGGGCTCGTGCAATGAACACAGGGTGAATCAAGGATGAGCGAATCAACATGTTCATGGTGCCAACCCTAGTGGTTGATCAACCCGTTTGCCAACTATCTGCTCAACCAACTGCCTGATCTGCCTAGTGGTGCGATTGCTTCCAGGTAGGTTGGCAAACAGGTGTTTCACCATTTGCTCATGTGGACAATGTCGGAGAGTTGTAGAAATTTGTAGAAAAATCTTGGGATAAAGGACAGGGACCCGATAGAAACAGAGAAGTCTTCAAGTGTTGCATTGCCCGTCTGAGGAATAGAAAACATTCCTTTTCCTATTTCGCTCAATGCTTGCTCAGTCATGATTTCAGAGATGTGTAACAGTGCAACCATTCTTCCTCACCAAATAGCATCATCCTCGCATATGTCTGCCACGTAGTCCCTCCTTTCGCTCAACCAGGCAGCCAACCAACCAAAAGCCGCTGTTTCTTCCCAAGTTACCAAGGAATGGCCCGGCCGTTTTGGGCTGCGGCTGCTCCTGACATCAAAACCCTGTGGGGGATGCCGCAACGAGTGGTGAAGGGTTTGGTATTCCTGGCTCTTGGGGAACAAATGTCGAAATTAGGAACCAATGTAGTCCGATCTCTGAACAATAATCAGACAGGAAGTCTTAACATGTGAATGATTGTCCACGTGGTAAGCAGCATCAACCCACTTATTTGTGGTGAGATATCACCGGGCCCACCACATTTGATTGTAGTCATAGTCCATGCATGTCCATGTCAAGGGGCTAGCCAGATTATAGTCCATGTATGTCCATGTCAACATTTGAATTTCCGAATTTCCGGTGGCTAGCTGGTGTTTGCTACTATGGAAATCCCAAGCGCAAAGCTTGACCGCTTTTCAAGATAAAGAAACTTGAAACCGGGTCTTTTTGGCAAAAAGCACAACTGCTCTCAGAGGTTTCAGTTGACAATATAGCGACTACCCCCAACACAATCCCAAAAACGCAAGCCGCAGTTGGATTCAATTTCAACAGCAAACTCCACTCCACTAGCTCATAAGTCTATAATCAAGCATTAACAATTAGCCATCAGTCAGTATAATCATTCACCATCAATTTACCATCATTCATCATCAATAAATCACCGTGAACCATCAATGAATGATCATGAACCATCAGTAACCATCAGTAACCATCATCAACCACCATGAACATCCATTAACCATCATTAATTGACTACCATTGACCATCAATAGCTCTTGCGTTTTCAGCGTTTCCCCCACTGTCCTCTGCAAACGGCTCGAGTCCAATGGCTTCAAGGACGCACGTTGAGAGGGCAAGGCCTGCGCTCTTGGAAGAAGTTTGGCCGCCATTTCCAAGACCTTCTGAGTAGTGACACAGGCTTTCATACAAAGATAGATATGGTGGTTTCTCAAAACAAGGGACCCAAAAAATTGCTGGTTTGTGAAGCGATTCCTTGTAGATGATTTGGGGGGTTAACTATTTTCAGAAACAGCCATATGTCTAGGTATATACAGATACGTCTATATAACATGCATATGCCATACATTACTATACCATCAGCAAAAATCCAGTTCTTCAGACACCAACAGCGGGCCTTGGGCCCTGACCAACCCCACCGCCCTGTCGCACCTCTTCATGCTGTTGTAGCCATGCTTTGGCCTGTCGCCAAGACTTTCCCCCCAGGAGAAATAGACTTCACAACATTGAAACATGGACTGAAACCATGAACTCATGTGGGTATGTGCCCAAAGTAGGGTAACCAATGACCGTTATTCAATAACCCACCAACCAATGTGCATTTTACCAGGAAACCATTGGTTTTTGGGGGGACCACTATTTTGACGCATACCCATGTCGACAAAATGCATGAGACGTATAAGAATCAGTCAAACATTTGACCTGGCAAACATGAGTCGAATCTCTTGCCCCGTGGCCAAGCCCCTCCCCTGGCCGCCCTTTCCTGGCGATCCTCACTGACAGCTGATCAGCGATAAGTGTTTAATCAGTGCTTGACCATCAGTGGTCAACCAATAAACAAACTGAAAGTAACCCCAAGAAACAAGCAACAAATACAAATAAACAACAAAGTGTTGCTAATCTTTAATCAAACCGTTTCTTTGGGTTCCAAAAATCTGCTATGCGACAAACGAAGCAAGAAGTTTCTTGGGGCTGCAAAATCAAAGCATCCTTGACTAACCAACCATCTGTTTGGGGATCCCAGTCACTGGCTAGGTCGAAATCACCATGTAGTTGGTATATCCCCTACTATTGTGATATTAACCACTATGAAACCCAGTTGGTATATCCCCTACTATTGACCACATAGTTGGTATATCCCCTTCTTAACCCCTAAGATATTAACCACTATGAACCATTAGTGAGCCACTAAACCAACCAACCTTCGCTGACCAACGATCGACGGGTCAGCCGGCGCAGGGCACCTGGCCAACCCCAACATATTGTTCCATGCCATCTCTGGCACCGGACCTGGCGAGGCGCTAGTAGCCGCTAGCTGAGGAGCGCGCGCTTGCCGCCATCAGGCACCAGAATGAGCTGACGAGTTTCTTGGGTGGTACCCCGATCAATCATCCACGTTCATAGTCATTTATAGTCATCAACCAGCCATTTTTGGGGTACCCCCATTTTGGGAAACCATCATTTGTTGATAGTATTGCCATGATGAATTACTCTGATGATTCTGGATTATCTTTATTTCATTGTAAAGTGAGCCCCATCATGGGGCGCTCCTTATGGTTTATAGCCAATAAGCAATAACTAACAGCGTCTACAAGTAACACCAGTCAACGACTTAACTGACGACCAAAACCAATTCCCAGCCAAGTCCACGGGTAATGTTCCCCTACAGCCAAGTTGCGCAGTGAACCAGTCATCAACCAACACCAGCAACAATCCACCTACTATAACTTGCTACTTAACCATCATTACTCGCCAATAATGATCTATCATTGTTTATCATTGTTCATGACAGCCAAAAATAAGCAAAAACAACTCTCAATTCTTGTTGGACTTTTCCCTCTGGTAATGAAGCATAGCTGGCTGCAACTCTGGGCCCCATGCCGGTTTTAGCTAGAACTACTAGATAGCTGGTGGACTAGCCAGCCAGCTGCGTTAGATTCCCAGAGGGTAAAGCCTTTGCTAAACATTCTTC
This sequence comes from Symbiodinium kawagutii, assembly GCA_009767595.1. Taxonomy (NCBI): domain Eukaryota; class Dinophyceae; order Suessiales; family Symbiodiniaceae; genus Symbiodinium; species Symbiodinium kawagutii. The sequence continues at coordinate 286,138 of VSDK01005935.1, forward strand.
ACCATCATCAGCAACTACTAATGGTTACCAGCAGCAAAGGGTTCTTTTTATGGCTGGGGGTGAACCATTGTGTAGCCACTCTCCTCATCATGAACTACCATTGATACCGCCGGTTCCGCTATCACCATTGTTTTCACTATGAAATTTGTTGGTGACTATCCCCCGTTCTCGTTGATTAATATTTTCCTTACAGTTATCTAGGTCATGAACCCCCATTATTTGCCGGTTATTTACCCTCATCATTAGCCGGTTATTGCCCCCCATTCTTGGCTGGTTAAAGCCTTGACCCAGCTCGCCATGACCAGAGCTCAACCAGCGGGTCCCATGGGTCCCATGGCCTCGCTGTCTCTGCCACTGGCTCTGCTGGGGCGAAGAGACCAGAACCACCTGGGCGCCGCACCGTTTCCGCGCCGGACTACCGGTGGTTTGAACCACAACTGAACTTCCAACAGCAAATGGTGGTTTCTCAAAATAGGGTACCCCAAAAATGGCTGGTTTATTACTATAAATATGACAACAAATGGATGATTTGGGGGTACCCCTATTTTGAGAAACCACCAAATGAATTGTTGAGAAAAGCACCGGTAAGGATAGGTGAGTTGTCAACTATTACCTACAATTAGTGGTAATAGATGGGGTGATTCACATCTTACCGATAATAGCTTATATAGGTTTTTACATCACAGGCAAATGGTTGAGAAAGGCTAAGAATGAATTGTCAAACACCCAATCTGCCTGTGATGTAAAAACAAACGGCAGTTTGCCCTGAAAGCTGTGTGGGTCCAAAACCCCCCACCACCAATCACTGCTTGTTATCTCCACATGATCCCCTGAGCTGTAGATGTTAGCTATTACAGTCCCAATCCTGCAGATGTATCTGAACCCCTGCATCATCCCTGTTTTACATAACTAGATATACCTAGCTATTACACACGATCAACCACTACTTGGTACCAGTATCAGCCCCATCAACCATCGTAGTTGTTTATGCTATCCACCATTTTCACTGACAATTTGCAACCGCTATTAGCCCTTGCTAAGCCTCCAAAAAAGCATCAACCACAATCATTTAAATTAGCTCAGCCCTCATGGGCCGTCACCCCATGAAGCATGATCAAACCTTACGAAGGTATCATTAAGCGCCCTCACTCGCCATGATATGCCATCAATCTTCAACCACAACCATCATTAGCCATGTCATGAACAATCGTTGCTACGAATCCACCAAGCCACTGGTGCACCAGTCGACCTCTAACCCTTCAAGAGCCACTGCCAAACCACTAATTCACCATCAATGAAGCACTGAACCATTGAATAACCACTGATTACTTGTGACTTCGGCACGGCACTGTCAACCATCAAATGGCAGTGGGTCAAAACCCAGTATCCCTGGTTCCCCTAGCATTAACCATTGTTTTCCCTATAAAATGGTTGGTCATTATCCCCATTGGTTGGTTGGTTAACTGCTTGACCCATAGCCAAATAAGCTTGAAATCAGCCATGAATCAGCCGCCAATCTTCATCCACCGCCTCTCCAAAGGCCTGGTGTGGCTAGATTCTCCATCTCCGGCATGGCGTGCGCGCCCCGGCGCCAGGGTGTCGGTGCTCCACGTGGTAGATACAGCTGTCGTGACCAATGGAGCTGATGACATCAGCATCTGTTGATTCAGATGTGTTGCTTCGTTCGACTTCGCTTTTTTTGCTGAAACTCCCAGAAACCCCTGAATATCAAAAAAATCCAACAACGATCCAGACCTCGATGTGTCCCGTGTAGGTTCTCTGTTTGTCACTGAGAGCGTTTCCTCACCTCATCAAAGATGCCTTGTGATTTTTGACATCATTCGCTTCAAAGATTGTGCTTAGTTTGATGCAGGCAGGGCATGGCTTTCCCCACACAGGGGATCCCAACGAAGCTACGCGATCTGCGTCTCGAGCAGTGCAGCAGCTGTTGAGTTGGTGGTGAGGAATTGCACCAACATCTGGGGTTGTTCCGATCCCAACAGCGGCCCCAGATGCTGTCCCTTGGACCATCACAGGGATCTCGCACGGCTTTCGCACGGAAGATGAACTGCACGTTACTGCGTTCGACTCGCGTCGCTTCCAGCGAAGTGCCCGGAGGTCAAAATCGTCATGTGAAAATACGCAAACTCATTGTATCGTGGCCTGGAAAGTCGAGTCCAACAATGAACGGCTGGATGAGTTACTGGGGACAAAACCAGATCTTGGCTCATATGGTGGTTTCTCAAAATAGGGGTACACCCAAATCATCCAATATCAACCTTTTGTAGTAATGAGCCATCCATTTTTGGGGTACCCCTATTTTGAGAAAGCACCAATATGGTTCCATGGAGGTAACTCAAATGGTTCTTGCTTCATCTTGTTCGGTCACTGATCTACCACCTTCTGACGGTCCGTCTCTGTGACCCAAAATGCTATTCCGATTCCATCCGATGCCCTTGTCAGTACGGAAACACCCCAGCTGTAGATGAATAAACCAACATCTATCGCCTCGTTTGGGTTAAGTGCATGTAATGCATGTAAGTATATTTAAGTGCTGCATTTAAACTGGCAAGGACCAAACTGACTTCTGGATCTCATTTCTCTGAGTCACTGCTGCAAACAAGGACCGGGGCCCAACGTTGGCTGATCGCTCCTATCTATGCGCTTGCCTTGCAGTCTCCACTGCTTCGCAGTGAACACCACGATTGGAAAAAAGATGGCCGAGATACTGCTGAGTCGATGCCAATAAAAGGCAAAGCACCCGAAATGCATCAAGTTTGAAATCTTAATTGACAATGGAAGTGTTGGGAAACGAACAAACCTGGCACAATCACAGATTCAATGCTGATTCCAGCACTTCCCAAAAGGCATCCTCAGTCGTGAAAGGCATTCTTACCTGCAGTCACCGGCCATCTACGACCGCGTTGGGCCGGAGTAAATTTCCACCTGCCTCTTCGCAATGTCCTGGCTGCGGTGGCTGATCAGTACGTCAGCAGTTGCCAGGATCGATTCACAAATGGTTGGTTGATGATCTGGCTGGTTGGTGATTTCACCCCTTCTGACTATTAACTACTAGTCAATCAACCAACCAAAAAGTGAGACTTGATGGTACTTAGCTATGACCAATAAAATTTCACAGCAGGGGATAACAGTGAGAAACCAGCTGAACAATAAAGAAAACCAGGGTTTGGGCAACCATTCAAGAAAGCGCTTAAGGATAGTTGGCTTCACTAATGCATATCTTGGCATAGTCACGGGATGATTTTCTCACTGGCAAAATCTACACACATACCTTTCATGGGCCAGTTTGTCAAACGGCTGAGGTCATCAATGCTTCAAATATGTTTGGAGACGTTGGTCATCATGAATGTGGTGTTCTCATATTTCACACGTAAAGAAAACAAAGCACACGTGAATAAAATGTGTGTGCACCGTGGTCAAAACTCTCATCATTGGATATGCCTTTCGCAGTTGTTTTTTGGCAGTGGGTCAGTTCACCCTGTACCCCTGGTTCCCCATCATTAACCATTGTTTTCTCTATTGTTGTTGGTGATTATCCCCTATTAGTTGGTTGGTTAAAGCCTTGACCCATAGCCCTTTCGCCTTCCCGTCGTGCACCAGGAACAGCGGAGCTCGGTCGAATTGACCGCCGTCCGTGCCGTGGTAGTGGTTCACGTACCTCGCGGCAACTCGTGGCCCGCCCCGGGCTCCGACACGGGATCGCGGGCGGGGATCGGTGCGCTGTGCCCGGCTGATTTTCTGCAAAGGTTGACTGGTGGGTGGTTGAGCAATGGTTGGTTGGTCGGTTGGTACCATGTATAACTGCTAATGATGATCATTAGTAGTTGGTGGTTGAGCCACCCCTATGAAAAATATGAGTCAACCAACCATTCTTTAGCAATGACTCGGGAAAATAAAAAATGGTTTATAACCCCCAACCAGTTGAAGTTTACTGCACGGCCGTGCACGGCCGAAAATCTTCGTAGGGATGGATATGCATCTCTTCCCATAAACCATTGCTGTACTTAGTATTGTTGCCATATCCTTGGGCATGAAACTGCTGATAACAGGAGATAAGTCAGACCAATAAATGGTGCATAAATCATCATAAACCATGGTGTCACAACTAATTGTAACTAATTACTACTACCACTCCGACTACCACTACAGTTACCACTCCCACTACCACTCCCGCGACCACTACCACGACCACGACCACTCCCACTACCACTATACCACTACTGCTACTACTACTGCTGCTGCTGCTGCTACTACTTCTACTGCTACTACTACTCCTGCTACTGCTGCTACACGCACTGGTGCTAACAGGATCTAACATGTACTAACTACATATTCATCAGCAAACCGCGACATCCTGCTGTTTCGACATCAACATTGCACAATCTGTGAGAATATTCCCGGCTCTTGTTGGGTACCCCATGACCACAGCAGCCCCCTACCATGCCGCTTGGTCACAAAATGCCATCTTCGTACTGCGAAAAATGTCGCGAGGCATGTCCATAGACCTTGGGCAGGAACTGAACTGGGCCCATCATCCCTTGGATTGCTGGAACCAAAGGCAGTAACAACGCGTATCTAACCGTCTTTCAAAACAAATGTCAACAACGAGAAGTGCAGGGTGTTTTGGGGGAAGTACCAGGGTTGCTCAAAGAGACACCTACAGTATCCTTCAACAAAAAAACTATCCTTCAATTGACAATAACCCGCAATAACAAAAGTTCTTGTCATATCACTGATAAAACTGGTGATGGTTAATTAATGTCATAGTTGGTATAAAAGCTATCCATCAATAACCAAAGTGAAGCTTAAAATACTACGGACTTCTTCAACTGATCAACTGCAGCCAGGCCTCAACCGCTTACCCGCATACTGTTGCACTAAGGTGACTCAGTCCCATGTCTCAACCAATCGGCATGCAGCAACGGGTCGTTGTGAAACCAAGACGCCAGCATAAACCGTGATAATCCTTCGATGGAATATATTATTGGAATAACCAGCACTGGTTTATGACCTTGTCAGATTGCTACTCCTGGTGGTTCTTGAGGATTCAGTCAACAGACACCACCCGGTACGTCGCCAAAAATGAAACTTGCCCTCAAATCCAGATGCGATGCTGCATTGCTCAACGATTTCTGTCCAGTGTTTGGCTGGTCATTGTTGGCTATTGTTGGCAATTGTTGACACAGTTTGTCAAACATTTCCTGTTGGCTGGCAATGGTTGGTTATTTGTCAACTATAGTTACTGGTACCATTATTGTCAACTGGTAGGTTGCTCGTCATTGTTGCTTATCGTTGGCAACCCCAATCACGAGTGGCTACCGTTGACAAGGCTGGGAAACGGCATAGCTTACCTTTCTGTTGTCCGGCTGCCTGGTCTGTTGACAAGCCTCTGGAAGTGACCATCATTGACCATTGTATATGGTGTGTTCGTGCTGGTTCTTAGATGTTATTACTGGATATCACTGCTTATTTCTGGTGATTGCTGATTAATTCGTGCTGACTATTGCGGACTCTAGGCGATGATTGGTGATATTTGCTGCTTATTGATGCTTATGACTAGTGCAATATTGCACTATATTTCTGGTGATGATTGCTTCCACACTATTGCTGATATGGCTATGGGTCAAAACCCTGTACCCCTGGTTCCCATCATTAACCATTGTTTTCCCTATTCAAGTTACTTCATATTGATGGTTCATATTGACCCATAGCATCCCATAGCCATATGTTGCTGCTTATTGATGATTGGACTGCCCCGCCGGGCCCGCACCCTGCTTGCACCCTGCTTGGCCCCCGGGCATGCACCCGATTTCGCAGTCTGATGGACTTCACCTGTGCCGAAACCCCGTTTCGGGTCATCGGAAAAAAGCCACCCACATTTGGCGGCTGTTTGGGTGGTAAATGTTGGCTAATGGTTGATTAATGATTGAAGAATGGTTGATTCATGGTTGATTAATGGTCGATTAATGGTATTAATCGTTGATATTTGGAAGGTTTCATGGTTGGTTACTGGTTGATTAATGATTAACTGATGATGATTACATCAAACAAATCACAATTTACAATCACTGCTTGATGTTTCCGACCACTTCAAACCCTCTGAAAAATATGCGCAAGTCAAATCTTGTCAACCCAAATATTGGCTGGTTTATTCAGAGCTGGATCTCCCATATGGAAATAACAAATCGTTAGCAGAAGCACCATGTGGTGATTTCTCAAAATATGGAACCCCAAAAACGGTTGGTTTATTACTACAAATGGTTAATAATGGATGATTTGGGGGCACCCCTATTTTGAGAAACACCCATGTGGATACAAGAGCCACAAGGAATGATGGATATGATGGATCTTCTCAGAATGATGACAATGATGGTGCCACGACCTGGTACTGATGGGGGGGTTGAGGCTTTGGCTACTCCTGGTTGTCGCTGACCTCTCAGGCCATCTGCCGCGACCTTGCTGGGTTGAACCACCCCCATCCCTGCCTGCTCGTTCAAGTCTTCGCAGCCCATGGCCTCTGCTGGAGTCATGGAAAAATTTGCCATGGATAGTGATGGTTTGTAGCCATAAATTTGAATTATGTCTCAAGTTCTGTCAAGTTCATTTGAGATACTCATCAAGAATGTGGTGGACATGGAAGGTATGAATCATCACCTGTTCAACTCACAAGGGCACCGCTTTGTTCGATGTATCGCTTGTTGTGGATGATTCACCAACCCAACTTGGGGGGAACCACCTTGCGGGATCTTGCGGGTGGCCATCACTCACGGCCAAAGAACTCTGTGAGTTATGAACCCCCCAGGGATTCGACACCCATTCACCTACGTCAATGATTACAACAGGCACCCTGGGGCCAGTTCCAAGAGAGCATCAGAGCAGCAAAAACTTCGATCAACAAACTGCACTGCCGTGCCTTGGACTGATGGAACTCAATGAAAATCAGAAGATTGAGACTACTCAACACGGTTCAGGCTCAGGATATATCTCGAGATGGATCTAGATCAATCACGGGATCATGGAACAAGATTGAACGGCACCGCATCTTTCAACTGCAGGAAATCTTCCGCCAGCAGTTAGCAGCTGGGAGAACCAGCTAGGCCGATCCAGCAGCTGTCCTTTTCCGATGCCCATCATTAGTTCGTGATGGCTATGAGGCTGCCATAGGCTGCCCAATGCCGAATCATCTTGTCTGGCTCTAAGGATTTCCAGGTTTCCGGCTCACCCCCCCAGTCCACACCTTCGCAGCCCTCCCGAAGGAGGAGAAGGGCAAGTTCCGCGAGGGCAAGAAATGCCTCGCAGAGGACTTCATTGCTGGTGGCAGAATCTGTGGAAAACCTGGGACATGGACGTGATGGTCTGGATCAATACATCTATCAATATCAAGTATCTCCCTTTTAATACAATCATGAATAAAAGTACCATCAATACACTCCAAACCGGGCAGTAATGAACCCAAGCATTTCCATTCTGGCACCATCGTCTGTCCAGGGTCCCCAGCGAGAATGTGATCACGGTGCCGTGGTAAGGGTGCCTCGATCGCTCAGGCACCACTGATTTGTTTCAGGGCCCCTGGGGAGAAAAGTCACCCCTCCCTGTAGACTACTGAGATAAGCCACGAATAAATACTGCAGAGAATCCAATCACTTGGAACCACCGGTTTGGGACGATGTGGGTGTGTTAGTCTAGTTCGACACGGGAACGGAGATTTGGTTCGCAGCAAGGATGACACTTCAAGCTGCAAGTTCGGGACCCTTTGGTGGGGTATCTTTTTATTGATGGGCACGTTTCACAAGAAGTATATCGTTGGGGGGAGTCAATAGGTTTTGGAGGCATTGTCTGATTACACCCAAACCCTGGCTACCCATGTTCAGTCCAGCGTGGGTGGGTGCGATCCACACCAAAAAAAACTCAGTGGAAAATCTGCAAGATACCGACAGGACTAGGTTGCGGTCATTTGTGCAACGGAAAGTTCCAATCAGTGGACTGCTCTGCCACAGTGAAGACCCCGCCCAGAAAAGAACTGCGACTCGAAAGAGCTAGACAGCTAGAAAGCAATGGTGGTGTTTGCATGTCTTTGCATCAGCTACGACCTGATGCCAAGAATCAAAAGTATTCAGCTGGGAAACAGCGGGTTGCGGCGAAGTAGTTACGTAGTGGTGGATCCAGCTATGTTCATAAACCGCCCCCAATTTGCCTCAAATAGCTGGTGAAATATCCAAAGTAACAGGGTGGTTTACGACATGGATCCAACCTTATTTGTATCATCGACCAACATTGTTGCTTATTGAGATGGTTACTATCACTATTCTCAACCATTAATCAACCATTAATCACCCATTAATCAACCATTAATCAACCATTAATCAACCATGGTTTGAAACCCTCCTTCACCGCCATCCAACGTATATGGACCCAACCGACGACCACGGCATAGGCCGGCGCCATTCCCAAGGGAAAAGCAGCTGCCGTGGAAGCGGCGACAAATGCGCTTCGTTCAGCTTCAACATGTACTTCCACACCTGCCAAAAGAAGCGCGGAAGGAGCAACGCACAAAAAATGGTGGAATGATCGGGAATGATTGGGATTCATGATTGATGACTAATGGCTGTGGGTCAATATCAATCAACCAATACTGAGGGGTAATCACCACCAATTTCATAGGGAAACAATGGTTAATGGTGGGGGAACCAGAAGTACGGGGTTTTGACCCACAACCTAATGACTAATCATTAATGATAATCATTGATTACCAAATGATAGCTCAATGATTGGGATTGATGATTGTCATTGGACTTACTAAACATCATTCAACCATCTTTCAACCATCATTAAGCTCTCATCGGCCATGATTATGATTAAAACATCTTTTACCAGCACAAACCCATCGTTTTGGCAAGTCGCGACTGTTGGCACGGAAAGAACAATTATTAAGCGTTGTGCGCAGAATGCCAAGATTGCGGGTCCCATCTCTCGGCATACGCACAACCCCCGGGTTTCAGATTGTTTGCACTTAAGTGCAGCATGTTCAGATCCCAGGGCTGCATTTGCAGCGAGACTTTCGTGCAAAAGCTCCTCCAGTTCTCTAGCTCTAAGCTTTGCGAGAATGAAGCAGAACTCTAGATTCTAGCTTCTGAAGTTTTGCCTCGTTCTCGCAAGGCTTCAGCTGTTTGCGCAAGATGTCTGGCCTTCCCTTGCTCATCCGCACCCCCCGCTTCATTTTCAACGAGAGAGGCCCCCCTTTGAAGATGAATCGAGGGGTGCGGATGAGCAAGGGAAGGCCAGACATCCTTCGACGTTAACGTTCCCAGCAAATACTTTGTTGGATGGGAATCTCAACGTCCAAGTCCTCGTTGAAATCGATTCCCGCATGCCACTGCACCTCTTTGCTTGTCAACGTCTGCATGGCCACTGGATGGTCACCTGGCCCTGCGACCATCCGTGAAGGACTTCCTGTCCTGCCATCGTCGCTGTCCTTCGAGCGTCCTTGCTCGATTGCACCCGTGCTCTGAGGTGCTTCGGTGGCGCAACGCATCCAGTGCCGGTACCTTGCGTCCCATCGCGTCAGTGGCTTTCCTTTTCCCATCGCGTCCCATCAGTCTTTGACTGCCAAAAAGCGATCACCGATCTTGGACCACAAAAGGGGGCTTGCACGCAAATGTCATTGGTAACGGTTCAGTGCGGCTGGCATTGAAGAAACATGAAGAAACAAATACCACTAGCCACAACCAATAACTATCAACCAGTCTTGGGAACGTCTAATCAAACCATTATCTGCCATATCTGCATATGTACAGAGCATTACAGAGCCAGTGTTGGCCATTAAGCCAAGCATTGGTGGCTTCTGTGTTTGATTGATTCTTTTTAAAGTTCACTAACTGCGATCACTCGTTGGTCGAGTTCACGTGAGTTCCCCAAACAGTATTGACAATGTGTTGTTGATATTGTATTGATTATACTCAAAGCTCGCCGCTGACTTTGAACCAGGGAAAAAGAAACTGTGACTTGTGGGATATAGTTACATTGTACCCCTATTTATCAACGGAATGCATGTGGAAGAGTAGGTTGGACGAAGAAGGTCCCTCAATTTCTTGACTATACCAAATGTGATCTGTGAGTCCATGATTATTCTGAGTTCCCGAAATTTGCCGGTAACCTGAAGCCGCTTACAGTGCCACTTGTCAAGCATATTATATAATCTGAGCCCCGGATTATTAAAACCCTACAAAATAATATT
>VSDK01005940.1:1924-14424 GCA_009767595.1 Symbiodinium kawagutii
GCCTACAGTTTCCTTGGTTTGGCCCGAGAATGCCGACGACGATATTCGGATGGATGTCGCGCAATGTGAATTTCGGGTTGAGGAAAGGCGCATTGCCTCCATTGGCAAGAAGGACCGCATTGTCAACATCGATCCAGACACAACCTTCATCTATCTGCACTGATACAAAGACAAAGGTAACATGGAGGAGTTGATGATGGCAGACCCACTGTGCTCCGGGTGGGTGGCTTTCATCGCTTAATGCAAAGGAGATTTGTTCACTGAGCACGTGCAATGGGCACCGATGCTCGATGATGACTTGTTGAAAGGGTGCCAGAGAAGTGAATGTTTGAATACCTTTGACGATGAAGCTACATATGTCAGCGTGACCAACATCAGCCAGTTCAGCAATCGGGACACGAATCTGTTGGACCTCGTCTGGCACGGCCGTCGTTAGCATGGGCATAGCAAGCCTCGGTGTGCTGCAGTTGTGGCCCAGAAGCGCTATGTGGGCCGTGCCTGGACGGAGGATGATGAGATGGATTGTTGTTGCTCGTTCAGCTCCACAAATGTACCACTTTGTGAGTCTATGAAGGATGACGCACAGGACAAGACTGGCTGATCGTAGGGGGTGGATTTTATGACTGAGATAGGCTCGCATGAAATGCAGAAGCGTATGCTCATGCGGGAAGGTGCACACTTGAGATGCCGCTACGGCAAGGCGGGGATGTGCCTGAGCGAAGTCTGGGAGACAGCGCAAAAGGAGTTGAGGCTCCACAGGGTGATAACAGGGGAAGTTCCAAAGCGTTAGAAGGTCCTTTCTAGTGGAGGATTCCAGGAAAGTGGTGACCTGTTTTCCAATGTGTTCAGTTCGTTCTTTGTTCAGGCGGTGTAGCTCTGCTTTATATGTGCGAAGATTCAGGTGCAGAGGGAGCGGAAGATTTGGGTCAGCCGAGCTGATCTGGAAATGCTGAGTAAAAGATAGTGCGAAATCTACCTGAATGGAGCGGAACGGGTACAAAACCTGCTGCTTTTTGGCCGCTACTGGCATAGATTTCTGGATGTCCTGAACGAGTTTGTTGTGGATGGCAACAACGTCCTGAATCCCAGGGAGCTTCATGGGCTGGGAAGCAGGATCGCGTAACCAGTCAAGGTTGGCCTCCTTTGTGCCCAGGGCCCAGCTGATCAGGATCGGGTGGAAACTATTCCCAACCAAAGAGCGGATGGCAAAGGAGTCAAGTAGATGAGCAGTTTTGTGACTGCGTTTCAAGAAGGGTTGTAATCCTGAAATTTGCAGGACTTCTTGATCAGTCATGACTCGAAAAGGAACCCATATTAAAAAAAAAAGAAGGCAATTAAGCATGAGCTTGGCATACTGGATCCTGATCATGAAGTTTGAGTCCCTGCAATTGGTAACTGTTCTGATCCGGAGGTGCGTTGAATGTCCAACAGGACTTGGAACCTCATAACTACTTGTTCGAAGGACTGAACTGTGAAGTTACCATGCAAAGTACCTTGGTGCGACTGTTCACGACTGATGGAACTTTTGCTGATCCTGTGCAAACTCTTTGCCTTTGACACACCTATGTGGACACCCCACGACAAGAATAACGATGAGTTTCATAAAGAGTGGGTTCCCTACCATAGCTAGGAAGAGCAGGGATCCCGTTAATGAGTCCTAGCAGCGCATCGAAGCCTTACGAAACAATCAGTTTCTTACTACTCAAGTCTCAGTGCCTTGGGTGTGGACTGCCCGCCGCAGTTTTCCGCAGCCATTTTACCTCGCCTAAATGGCTATCCCGGGGCGGGGTGGTACGCAGGTTTGCTCACAGGAGTATTTCTAGCACGGCCGATGCCATGGCGCGGTTCTGGCCTTCATTTCCTTTGGATAGAGTGAAAATGCTGCCTTGCCTTCGTTGTCGTGGTCAAGCGTGCATGATAACCTGGTGAGCCGATCCTGACTCGCTGGTGGTTGCTACTTAGTCCGTGTTGGGCTACACCTCTGTGGTTGGCCGTCGGAAAGTTCAAGATAAGACATTGTGGAGTGGGGTACTAGCAGGGTGAGTGCTTGTCGTTCCTCTCTGCATATACCGGAACTGGTGAACAACTTCGGTCTGCACTTGTGTTCCTACTTGCAAAGCTAGAGGGTCTGCTGACCCCTCAGTGTGTTTGAGTCATCAATGGGGATTTGCTGCTAGGTTCAAGTAGAGCATCCCTAGGTGCACAACTCACAAGTACGGTGCCTTGACAAGCCTGCTCCAGAAACACCAGCCTTGGCCTTGCCTTTGCTGGATGTTTCTGCTGCAGTTCGCTTGACGGTACTATACCTTTGCGCTGGCAGATGAGCGTGAGTCCAGGTCTTGGATCATGACCACATAGCAAACTGTAATCTTTTTGCCGTACTCGGTTGTCAGTCATATCTTGGAGCCCGTTGCCAATGGCCTTCCAAAAGGTATTCTCTGGACTCCCTTGTGCTTGGAGCAGGAGCAGCTTGTGGTGACAGAGCGATTGCACACTGGGTACTTCTCTACGGATGAAAAAAAGGGGCTGGTATACCCTATCGCACCCCTGGAGCATGACCGCTGTTGATTGATTCGCTTATCACTTTGGAGGGGGGCTGCCTCCCTCCTTCTTTTTCCTTGCTAGTTGGCAACTTCTTGGTGGTCGATTGCGGGCTGATGTTCACTGTCGATGGGTGATCGATTATTGATTCTTACAAAGATGAATCGAGATGCTGACTTCAAAGCATTTGATGTCCTAAAGCACAATTCCAAGCGTGGGTCCAAGGAGCCCAAAACTGCCCATATGATGGTGGGGTCGGGGCCATCCCAAGATCCAATCTGCCCCAGGAAGCGCGCCAAACCTTTGTTAATAACTTCTTACAGCTAAAACGTCAGCTTTTTCCGCGAGTGCAATTCCCGAGGATCAAGATATGTATAAGGCTGATTGCTATGTCACACCACGCAATCTCCGGCGAATAGAGGCAAGAAAGCGGCGTGGATAGCTCCGCCACAAGCCGTCTGACACTGCCTAGCTTGCTTCTCTTCCCCCTCTTCTCTCCTCCTTGTCTTCCCTGCTTCCTTCCCTTTCCTTCCTCTTCTTTCCCGCAGCTGTTTAATTGTAGCCGTATACCTTAGCCCTCCGGGCTCGGCCGCGCATGGAACTCGCCCGTGCCCCTGTCTGCAACACATCACATATGGGCCCTTGGGACTTGGCAAAGCCATTAAAAGGACGTGGGTAAGAGCTCCGGTTCTATGTACCTTCGGGGAGACGAAAGGCTCTTCACCTTCTTCCTTTCTGGCTTTCCAAGCCTCTAGTAACAGCAGAGAGTTTCCTTAGCATCAGTTTTGTGACATATGGCATTAAGCGGGTACCCTCATCGTCAATTGCCCGCCGTGACGTGTTGCTACAACTCACCTGTTTAGGTGATTTGTTGCTACCGTCCCTCCTATTTGCTATAGCACTTGAGACATCGACCAGTGCTTGTAGGTCTCTGTCGATGGCTTAGAGTTTGTCTCTCTCAAACCCTCTGCCCTTGCGATTTCCGTTGGGGATGTGCACCTGCTTCTTGGTGCCCAACCTGATTCACTCGCGTAAGTTTTCTAGGTTCGACTCGGCATTTGCAAAGGCATGGCCACAGCCCCATGCACCTCTATACCATGAAGGTCGGGACTCTTCTAAGCTCGTACCTCTGGCCGTAGAAAATGGTCTGCTGCATGTTTCTATCGTGGTCTTGCAAGCAATTTTCGCTGAACCATGTGCCTTGCAATTTTGGAAAGAAGAGACCGGGGTCCACCATCCTTTCGGGATACATTGAAATTGATTGAGGCCCGGGAACCACAGCAGACATGAATCACAATCTTGAGCCAATTGCAAAGGAAACGATCAAGATGAATTTCACTGCCCTATATACCTACAAAGACTAAGAGTTACTCCAGAGTTGCTGCTTTCATGCAACACGGGTTGAGATACCTTGACAAGGCGCTGAACCAACCAGATTCACACCCTACTGGACACCCTGGCCTTACCAGTAGGCAGTAACTTCGGTGAAACTGACCGTCTGGCCTTTGTGTGAACAGGTTTGGTTCGCCCCTTGACGGTGTCTCCCCATGATCTCTGGGCACTGCTAGCCCACCAGCTCTGGAGCTATCCGCTCTTGAGGATATCACGCCCAGATATCCTATGGCTCCCTGAGCCAGCCAACTCTTGGGGGTCTTCTTCACGGCTTATCAGCTCGCTTTGGCATTCTTGTTACGGCGAAGCTAATAATTTCTTTGCATAAGCCTCGTTGCGCAATTGCTGGACAGATGTATCACATGACACATCAGCAGCAGATACGACCGACTGCAACTCTGGAAAGCAGCATCACAATTTTCCGCCGAATTGGTTGATGCACACAGTGAGGTGTTGTGCACGAGATGGCGCTGCTAGCTATCACACAGAACCAACTGCAACGCTCCTTGCTGAACGCTACACAGGGTCATGCAGAGGACTTGTGAGGCGGGGAGTTCATTGCATGTACATGATTTTCGCAGTTTTATTGCCTTTGCTTCGTTTGCTTCCACGCTTCTCTGCTTCGAAGCTTCTTTTTGTTTCACCATGTTTCACTTTGTTTCACCTGGTTTCACTGCTTCTTATCGACCTTAGCTTAGTGCTACCAAGGCGATGCAGGCGAGCAAAAAAAGATGAATCGAGATGCTGATGCCTGGCTCTTTGACTTCTGAGAGGCGTGAGTGCGGAGTGTCACCTGTTTCACTTTCAGTATAGATGGATCGTATGATTTCAAGCGTGATCTCGGGATAATCTCGGTTTGGTTCTTGGTTTGGGTCTGGCTTTTTGTTTGGCTTGGTTTCTGGCTTGTTTGTTTGTTGTGCTTGGTTGCTGGTTTGGTGTTATGGTCATCCTGATTTCTAATTGGTGATCTTCTAATCCCTTTGCAACCTTTCAGGACTCATAGTGACCTGCATTCCGCGTGCAAGAGGCACTACCTGGAAAAAAAAAAGGACTTGGAACCTCATTGCTGGCAGTGTTGCTTAGTGTAAATAGCCAGTTCGAGGAACCTCTGCGTGGATTTCCGGTTTGGTCTTCTTGGAGGACGCACGGAACTGCCTTCACTTTGGGAAAGGCATGGACTGGATTGATGGTGCTCTGCTTTGAAGATGGTGCTGTTGCGTACCGGGTTCGCCTCTGGTACTGTGCTTTCGATGACTGATTCGCTCTTTCGTTTTGGGGGGAGGCTGGGCCCCCCCCTCCCCTTTTTGCTTTTATTTGCGGTGCCTCTACGGCCGTTTTTTTGCGCAGATCTTCGCATTGATTGTGGTGTCGTATGTGTATTGCGTTTCATCGCATTGTACGAAGCTGCAAAGGTGGGAGGAATATTCATTTTACAGCGGATTTCGGAGTCATTCCTCAGGCTGGGCGCGACCATGGAGCCTCGGAGAGGATTGACAGTTGCGTGACGACTAAGATGATGATGCCTGGTTGGGTGACTTTTGAGATGCGTGAGTGCGGGGTTTCACTCGTTTCACCTTTAATTATACGAGTTTGATAAGTAAGATGACCGGGATTGCGGTTTGGCTCTGGTGTTGGTTCCGTGGTTTGGTTGTGGTTTGCTGGTTGTTGTTTGGCTGGTTGCTTGGCTTGGTTCGTTCTTAACGGTCATCTTACTTTTAATTGATGATCTTATGATTTCTTTGCAGTCTTACTGGACCTATAGTGACTTGCATTCCGTGTGCAATAGGCACTACCCAGGAAAAAAAAGATGACAAGCCATGCTCACTAATATGAGGAGAGTTCTTCTCCCATAAATGAAGAGATGGCAGTCTGAAGGGGGTGAGTATCACAACTTGCCTGTCTCTAGTGTTTGTAGATTGTTGTTGGAAGTTTTCTCGAACTGGAAGCCTTGAACCTTACGGTTTGATGGCTCAAGCCAGGAGTTGAGAGCTTAGAAGAAGCTGCGCAGAAGTTTAACTCAACTTTAACTGACTCAGCTCGGTTGTCTGTGTGACTGTCTTTACTCTTTTGGATCCGCACCTGCGTGTGACTGAAAAGGTTAAGCGGTTCAGCTGAGTGACTGAGTGAGTGCTTGAGTGTTGGTTGGAACCAACTGTCTTGGGAATGTGAAATTTTGGGTGAAAAGTGTAAGTCTGAGTGCTTCGCACTTGTTGGCCCACCGACTGTAAATTTGAGCCAAACGTGGTTTAAATTTTCCGCAGTCTTGGAGCTGGCGGGAATTGCAAATGGCAGATATTCCTGTTTGCTGAAAGCTATTTGGTGCGTAGTGACCCTATTCTTGACCAAGCATTTTCAATCGGGTGAGAGCTCCGCTCGATAATGGACCGAAACCATTCATTTCCTCCAAAGGTAAACAAACCGGTTACCCCTGGTGACATGGAAACGGAACCCATTCATGTCTTTCTACCCGGACCCTGCAGACAGAACGGTCCAAGGGTGAAGACAACCAAAACGGAAAAGTAAGTTTTGGTCACCTTTTCAGTGACTCCGGTCCCAGTGAGCACAGCTCGAATCACCCGCAGATGATCCTTACTCTGGCCGGACTGGAAATTAGAGCCCGTACTCAAAGAGTATGGGGCGATTGGTGTCGGTGACCCAGTTTCTCACGACCCCATGCATCCCAGTGGGACGTACCTCTCTTGCGACAGGACCCTAACACAGCTGGAGTGAAAGAAAGGAACCGACGGGACCACCCACCGTCAACTTAGTTATCCACGATGAGCTCCCCCCGTTAGCGAGTTGCCCCACTGACCCTCCTCGAGCTTGCATGCTAAGAGGTTCGCCGATCTTGCCTGTTCCCAAGTGTCCTGCGGTTGTGGCTGACTTGCAAGGTTAGGTAGAACGAGTCGTCTCTTACCACGTGCAAGCATTGGCGTCCAGCACGAAACTGGAGGCCGCACGATTACCCAAGGATGTGCGCAAATACAAACGAGGGTGTGACATGAGAAGCTATCCAACATGTTTCGCAAAATTTACTGCCAAAGAGTTCACGATTATCTGTGTCTTGTTGCTTGCCATTCATCCATCACCACGTCAACTCACGCGACCAGAGCCTGTCAAGTTAATTCACGGTTCGCTAGGACGTGGAGGCTCCAGCGCAAAATGAACAAAAACGTCTCCCGGACGCTTTGCAGGCCCGCCTTCCCCGTTAGTGGTTTGCAGTGTGTAGGCGAATTTGTAGCTGGAGGTTTCGCTCCAATTTGTGACCGCGGCCTTAAGCCAAATGCGGCGCGTCGGAAAAAAATTAGAATTAGAAAAAAATGGTGCAAAGGTTGAGGTGGACTGTGATGAGATTGCAGCTGCGAACGGTTTGATCTTAGGGAACAAGTTTGCAACTCAGCATGCAACAAAACTGTTCGCCAAGAAGGAAAAAAACTGATTTATAGTGATGGAGGCCTCCCATTGAATCACTTGTTTGATGTTTTTTGGATCTGTCTTGCGTCTCGAGTGACCTGCAACTCTCGTCTTGGCACTTAGAGCCAGAAAAAAAAACCTTCAATTTTCTCTTCTTTTCTGCGTGTAGGCTGTGCGGTGTCCTAAAACCTGTCGCCTATCCCTCATACGATTGGGTTGTTTTTTCTTCCCGGTGGTCATGACATGACATGTCACTTGAATTTGCTTGAGTGCAACTCTTTCGACACTGCGTTTTCTAACGCAAGGATGTCAAAAAAGGAGAGGCAGAGAAGAAGTGAACAAAACAAATCATGAAAAGGGAGAAACAACCAGTAAGTGAAAGCCTATCAGAGTCACAAAGGAATGAAGATCAGCTCGTTGCATTCGTTTCTCGATTTCTCTTTTTTGGCCCCCTCCCTCCCTTCCTACATCAATGGCCAGCCACTTATTGACGACAGCATCATTTATCTCCCTTCCTTCTCTTCTTCGGGCATTTTTTCCTGTAATATACCCGTCTCCGGCACAGGTTGTTTTTTTCCCGGAAGACGGGAGTCGGCACCATCCCAATTTAAATAGAAAAACATGAAGGGAAATTATGACGCACCTCATGCAAAGCATGATGAAGTTTTATTCATAAGACAAAACAGATGAAAGAGTTTTAACTCTTGAAGTGCACACAGTGAACCAGTCAAGTTGTAACTTCACAGACCCTTTTTTTGAGTCAGTGCATTCATTTGCAGTCAGTTGCAACTTGCAGTTGAACAACTTGAACTTTAAGTAAAGTTCTTTTAGTTTCACTGCTTCATAAGTTTGAGTCACACTTGCAGTGTCGTTTTGAGTTCATACGCCCGCAGTGTGGCTCACAGGGTCAAGTGACCAGAGCCAACAACATGCATAAGCGCATCAAGTGATGTTTGCATGTTCATGTCAAGTGACATTTTCTTTCGTTTTCTTTCGTTTGCTTGGCATCACGTTCCTGCATCGTATCCTTCGAGCAATGACTGAGGCTGCTGCTGCTACTCACAGAGATGAGGCTGATGCCACTGAAGATCGCCGAGGGCGTAGTCGCGCGACGAGTGTCGCCACATTCTTTAGTGGGCTTCCACCCACCTTTTCCACTGCTTTGAGAAGTCTCCCATAGTTTTACGCTGGGTATTCACCCAACTTTCATATGACCTGACAAGTGTCCTCAATTTCTTTACTTGCAGTGTTCGTTGAGAGGTTTTTGGTCTTTGACCTTTCTATGGGACTGTTTTGAGGCCATCCCAACACCGTCAAGTGACGAGTCAACTCGGTCAAGTGACCTTAGTCAAGTGACTACCAGTTTTCTCCTGTTTGGGATTTTACCTGTCAATGTTCCTCATTGACTTACAGACTGTTAGATCAAGTGATCTCTGCTACATAGTTTAGCGCTTTCACAGTCTTAGTGCCTCACCCTAAGCCGTGACAGCGCGGCCAAAGACTGACCCCAATTCTCAAAAGAAAAAGAAGCGCTGCTTTGCTTTGAGTGAACTGTGTGCCGTTTTGTCAAAAGGAATAAATCACTTAGAACCAATATTGTCATATGAGAAAACAAATATGTATTAGTCAGAAGCGGAAATGATGATAGCAAAAAACAACGATTTTAAGAAAGACATCCATAGACGGAAAAAAAATAGTATCAGGGTTGAGTGGACTATGACAAGATGGGAGGTTTGCCAATGGTTTTTAATCTGAGGGAATGACACCTTTTCTTTGTACGAGTCACTGGGTCTTCACCCAACTCCTGTTTATTTGGCAAGTGCCGTTTGACAATTGATTGAGAGGTTTAGGTCGTTTGATTTGTTTTTTGGACTGCGTAAGTCGACGCTAACTCATCATTCGTCCAGAGACATATATTTTCAAATTAGTAATGGGTCTGTGAATCAACGATTTTTATCGAGCTTCTGTCACAGTCAGATGCCTCACCCTTAGCCCTGACAACACGGCCAAAACTTGACCCAAATTCTCAAAAAAAAAACGCTGCTGCTGCTTTGTTGAGCGAACTGTGTGCTTTTCTGCCAAGTGAATAAAAGTAAAGTCTTTGACAGCTTTTCAGCAATGCCTGACTTGGATCGTTTCCTCCTTTGATCTGGTTGCAAACATTGGCAAATACAGTTTCAATTCCAAGCACCAACTGCTAAAATCAAAGCGGGGAAACAATTAGAATGATAGTTAACCATTGTCCTTGTCAGCTATCCACATCCATCAACTGGGATCGATTTTGTCACATTGCAATTCAAGAACTGTCCTGAGAATCGAACAGGACCATGGCTTGTCGGGCAACGGTTCTCACTTGGTATCAGTTGTGATCTTGCAACAAACTCGGGCATTGCATACAGTGCATTTTCAGTGCCTTTTCATGCTTACGAACCATGTCTTGCAAGAGTGCCCTCCGTCAATTTTGCACAGAGCAGGGGTTTTATCCAAGGGGTGGTGCGTGAGAAGAATGGTGGCCACAGAGTCTCATGTGGATGCTTCCCCACATGAAAGAGCTTTCTTCATGCTGCAGTGCCTGCATTTTTTATGGTTGCCCAAGACCGCTGCGTCACAAATGTGCAGCTGCAAGTCTCGTCTTTGTTTGGATGATTGGGGCACCAATCCCCTGAGAAGAATTCAAGTACTGTTCTTTTTTCACCAAAGAAGAAAACGAAATTTCTCAGTACTTTTGTCTCACTCTTTTTTCCCACTGAAATTTTTCCAAATACGTTTTTTTTTGGATGGAGTAACTCTCAGTCCACAACTTGTCTCGCGGATCAGGGGCCTGACAGGACTTCAGTGAAGTGCCAGGCTTGCGAGGCGGCTCATCTTGTTTCTGGTCGTGTGGCGAGCAGTGCCTGCCCTGGTGGTTCTTCGAGTGGTCTAACTTGGTGGTGCGCCATTTGTGTCTCCAGAAAGCTTGTTTAGTATGCTTAGTTTGGCACGTTTTTACCATTTGCATTGACATGAGCACCTGTCCGAACACAAAACAAACCGAACACGCATGCACGAGCCACACTCTGCAAAGCAAAGTCGTTTGGTGTAAAAGCACATTGTGTCAGTGTACGCAGACGTTGAGGGTGATTTCCTGTACCTTTTCTGGTTGCATCACGTGACTGATGGTTGGATAAGCAGATGGTGGCCTTCTTCAATAACTTGTGTCATTAGTCTATTCCATATGTCTCCACATTGAAAAGGCGTCTCGGCTCACATGTTGTGAAGGATTTTAACCGGGATCGGTATTGTGTCCAAATGCTCGGGGTGAGATTCCCCTTGAATTTGTCACTTGGTTATATACCGGCACAGTCAACTGACGACAGAGAACAGTGCACCAACAGACGAAATCATGTGGTATTGATGTCAAAATTCTGTAATCGACCTCTAGGTAATTCTTACATTACACTGCCAACAAAAATGATAATGTTCTGACTGGATACTGTGTGAGAACTTGCCAGATGCACTGCTACGTTCCTCAGGCTCGCTCTAGTCTTTCTCCGCTGCAGTCGAAGAGTCTCAGGAGGCGGCCCGGGCGGCTGGTGAGGTTCACTATTGCTTCTGGTCAGGCTAAAACAGAATCAGCAGGGCACCTCGATGTCACAGATTTCAAGCAGGTTGAGTTTAACAACAGCATGCCTGCTGTTGCGCTTGAATGCCTTCACCGGCTTAAATACCAAACACGCACAATCTACACCGCACATATCCGTAAATAAATGCCAATTAACATGCAAAAACTGTCGGTTTTGTAGATTAGCATAATGCAGAAGTATAAATGGATCATGATGATATATTCAAGTTGACTGGTGTCCCCGGTCCAGAGTCAATATGGTTGTAGTATGCTGTAGTTATGATTATGGTTTCATCCCCATGTGAACGGTTTCTAGGAGACCATCTACAGTTGCAGTGATGTGGTAGCACTTAGTGGTTGATCTCCTCCACGGAAAGGTTTCCCATGGCTGTGGATTTCTAGCCCTGGCGATCATGGAGTGGCTCTGCAAGGCTCTGCTGCTCAGTGTCTTTCAGATGCGATACCGGACTCTTGGTGCGAAACACGGAGAGATCTCCCCAACAGGTCCCCAATCCTCACCATTTCCAGCTGGTGAGGGCCAAGAATTGCCAAGAATCTAGCGATCGATGGTTGTTGGCAAGAACCAATAGGGCGCCCTGCCATGGATATCCCCAAACCATTGGCCCCGTCCCATTGCAGAATTGCTTACATCAAAGCTACAGAATCTGCCCCAGTCTCCGTCAATCCATCGGCGCTCCAGGCTTTCCTTGCTATTCCATCCTTGATACCAAGCTCCAACCATCAAGACCACCAAGACCACCAAGACCACCAAGACTATGTTTTTTTGAAGTTCCAAAAAATGCTTTGGGTCTCCCAGGAGGATCCAACAGCCCAGGAAAGTGAACGGAAGTACATGCAGGATGACGAAGGCGGGTCACTGGGCAAGCCAATAGCTGAACCAACGATCCTTCCGAAGCAAATACTGTAACTGCCGTGAACAACTGATGGGGAAATAAATGTATATATAGACATGTACATTTTCATATACATATACATTTTCATATACATATACATTTTCATATACATTTTCATATGCATATACATATAGATATACATATAAAAACAGTATCTATATATATATATATATATTTATATATAAATATTTTTAAATATATGGATGTAAACTGCAGTTGACTTTGGATCCAAAGTTGTTCCGACAGAACAGCTGCTGCTAGGCGGAGAGATTTCAGTGGGCCTTCTCGAGGGCACCTGGGTCTCCTCTGAAACTCAGCAGCCTTGGACCGGTGGGCCTTCCGTGTGGGGGTTAGGGATCAGGACCAGGCACCGCAGAGTCCTTAGAGTCGTCATTTTTAAGCCATGATTCTCAGAAGTCGAAGACGCCTTGGAATCTGTTGAGAAAGTGCAGAATGACGATCTTTCCTCCTATGTATAAATATATATAGATATATAGATATATAGATATATAGATATATAGATATACTTAGGTATATAGATATAGATATATAGATATATAGATATATTTAGATATATAGATATAAATATATAGATATATAGATATATTTAGATATATAGATATAAATATATAGATATA
>VSDK01005940.1:26998-41336 GCA_009767595.1 Symbiodinium kawagutii
TATATATATATATATATATATATATATATTTATACACCAACATACATATTATATGATATACCGAATCTCAGGTGCCAGACTCGACCTTCATCGAAATGCTGCCACAACCCATCACTTTTCCACGGCACATTGCCAGCGAATGGGCGGCTTGACAGCGACAGAGGGGCTGGGTTTCGAAGATCGGGAGCTTCAGCTAGCAGACAGCTAATAGTGGTAAATCATCAGCTATTGAGCTGGTTCAACTGGTTGTTGTTGAGATGGATATGCCGTTTTGGATGAGTAGCCATTGGTATTTGAGTATCACCGAAACGTAGCACCTTTACACATAAAATCAAATGGTTCGGGTGTGACAATTTCAGCGGACGAGTTTTCGCACCCCACGTGTGCAATCCTCAGAGGCTGTCAGGTGAAGGACAGATGAAGAAGAAGGGATGACAATTGTTACCCATTTTGTGATTACCTGTAGAACGTGTTTGTCGAAGTAACAAGTCATATCCGCCACATCCATGATCGCTGTGCACGCAAACACGTACCATGATTGTTTAGATCATCTCGCTGCTGGACTCACTTCATGTGCTGTACCAAATGGGCAACAGGTGTCTTGCCCACGCCACATCACAAGGATCTCGTTGAATTGTTCACTGATCATCTCTTGCCACCTCACAAATGGATGAAGTATTTGACATGTACCAAATGGGATTGCTGGCCATGACAATCTCCTGAAAAAGACTGCAAAGATTAGATGACCCTGTGAGAATCCAGGTGTGCACTTTGCGAATTGAAGCCGATGACGGCGTCACATGAGATACAGACACAGATTATCTTTGGACGCCGGTACAGATTGCAGCCGAGGCAGAAATGGCTTTTATCTTGCAGGATGTCCGTTGACTGCATGCCTTTTTTACACAGATTTTTCTGCTGCATCTCTATCCTTCTGCTCCATTTCTCCTTTCCCTCTGTCCCCCTCCTGCGTTCCTTATTCTGCCCTCCTTTCTCTTCTCCTTGGTGCTTCTGCTAGCTTTCGTTTTTTCCCTCCTCAGGTCGGTTCTTTCAGCTTCAATCATTCGAACCGCCACTCCTTCTACAAGCTCGAACTCATTCGAACTCATTCAAGACATAGACATATTGGATTTTTTTTACATAGCTTGAGGTTGAACACTTCAGGCGATTGAGTTACAAGATGCGCTCCTGCGCATTCTGCTGCTACCCTTGGCTCCACTGCTGATGTCGCACTGCATTGCGTCCAATGATCTCGTCTCGTGGTTCACACCAAACGTGGCCCCCATTGTGCGCCCTTGACAACCAAGTCAGACCTGGATAATCTTTTCCTTCCAAAAATCCATTGGTTCTTTGATTTGCAAGAATTCCATTGGTTCCAAGCACTAGACCATTTGGACACAAAACAACACTCTGCACAAAACAGGCAACTTGAAATACAAAACTCCAAATACACTATCTCTCTTTACGTTCCGAATTACCAGCCCATTCCCATCTCATTTGTCCTCAGGCAAACATTGAACGATACGGATCACGATATCGGAAGTTTTTATGCAGAGGCTGCATTTTCCCACTAAAATGTACCTTTTCTGGCGTTCCAATCATGCCTGCAGTCATTCTCTCCTTTATCTGGATATTCATTGTATTTTGAGGCTACACCTTAAGATATCCATGGCTAGCAACTGCTGTTGGGGGATAGCTGGGGAAAACCCTAATGGCTATGGACAACTGTTGATAAGAACACCTACCACTGCCAGGCTCTTGCAATCAGGCGTAGATTTCTTAGGCTCTTAGGAATGGGAGAAACCGTTTTTTTCAATCCAGTCTGCGGGATCTTTCTGGTCTTTCACAGTTGTGGTCTCGACTCAACGTGCCAATCAGTTGCTGGGTTGCTACTATAGAACTCTCGGAGTTCAACCTTTAAACATTTTTTCCCAGAGAAATTGATTTTCCCAGCTTGTTGCTATGCTGGGAGTCATAGTCCTTGCAGGGAACTTTCCCACCAGGCCATGGGCAACAAGAAGACAGGCGGGGCACCTCGCTGTGATAGCAAAGATGGGTCCATGGTTTTTTCCCCGTGTCCGCCCTGTTGGGGTCAACATGGGTCAACTGCGATTTTTCTTGGTGCCATGATGTGCCATGCCACTGTTTCGAGAGGAGCTGAGCTTCACCCAAGATTTCTTGGGAACAGTCCCACTTTTAGGCGGATGATCCCCGACCCTGAAAGCGTTCCCTTTTCAGCCCATGGCTGTGGCGTAAAGAATATGAATGAACCGCTGGATATTTGCTGCTAAGATTCAAGGCGGTTTCTAAAAATTGGGAACGCCCCCAAAATGGCTGGTTTATTGCTAAAAATGGTTTCCTACTGGTTGATTTGGGGGTACCCCTATTTTGAGAAACACTCATATAGCATGATATTTCTTGTGTACACGAAACTTTGTTGGGGATTCTTGTCCAAACTTGTATTTTTTTTGGACTTCAAAAAACCTTGGATTAGTAGAAATGCCCTAATTCAGAGTATTTCTTCGGGAGATCAGAAACTGTGGCAGCTGATTTACCGCTCTTTGTGTGTTTATGAATGGATAGACACAGAGGTGTTTCTCAAAATAGGGGACTCCCAGCCCCAGTTGTCGCCCAGTTCATTGACCATCTTTACTTATAAACCAACCATAACTTCGAGGTTCCCCAACTGGCTTAAGAAACCACCATGTGTAGGAAAGGATGTGTATCTTCGAACGCTTTGTCCAAGACTTGTCAGGCGGAGTTGGGAGCTACATTTCCAAGATGGTGAGTAGCAACCTACATTCCAAAGCTGCTTTGGTGCAGGATGCCTGGATTGATGCTGAGGCTGCCGAAGTGGCGGTAATCACACTACATGTTTTCTTTGAATGTTGGGTAAAGACAACAACTACCTTGCAAATTCAAGCAAATCATCCGAACCATCAGATGGTGCTCACCAGTTTGATCATCATTTTTGTTGCTTTCTTTAGGAGGTTCACGCCTGGTGGTTCAACCTGCTGCTTGCTGGGGCCCACACCCTTCCACCCAGCTGTTGAGCTTCGCGCCGCGGAGGACTTCGTGGCTCAGATCAACTTCGAGTTGCCGGAGGTCCAGGACCTTCTGCTCCATCACAAGCAATCAGGTGGGGGGCACCTGGTGGCCGGGAAGACACCGACAAAGACTGCCATGGATATAGGAAGCCATGGTAAAGGGTGGCTAATGACAGTGAATTATGATGATTGGTTATCAGTCATCAATTAAAATTTGTAATGGTTGGTGATATCGGTAATGATAAATGCTAGCTGCTGAACTTCCCTGGTGCTTGGCTTGTCAGAAATTGCTCCTTTTTGTCGGAGCTTTGAGCCAATCAGCATAGTTGGTGATTCTCCCTAGAATTGAACGGCCATCATCGGAGTATTTGAAGTTGATGCAGCCCTTGGGACATGAAGAAAAATAATCAGAAGACAGAGCAAACATGTGGCAGGGATGCTGCGCATGTAGCAGGGATAACGTGAAAATCAATACTTCGGCCCCCTTTTAAATACAAACTTGTCATGTGAAAATAGATGCACTTATCTTAAACATATTCGTGTTTCTGAATATGTATCAAAATTCCATTTATAGTTGACTCTTGTATAAAGCAAATCCATACATGGATGGATTTTGCTTCCTTTCTATATAAACACAATCCGAGGGGTTATACCTGCATTCATGTTCACGGACAATTTCTCGATGGGTTTGCCTGGAGCCTGTCTGACTCTAGCGTTGGAAGTCCGTGTGCATGTGCCCCTTCCGTACCCCCGTCACTCCAAGGATGTTTACAATAGTTTCTGTTCAAAACATTATTTTTGGATGTTTTTGGGGCAGTCTCTACCCTTGGATATGAAATTGGAGTGCATGCACCTCAACACACACACACACATGAAAGTCTCCATTCACACCAAGGCTCCAAATTTGTCTAACAATTTGACCACCACTTTCACCGATATGCATCGGCAGTACTGCTCGATTGTTGACTTTATCCACGTAAACCGATACCAATCACCATGAATCATTACCAAGCCATGAATTCCAAGATGATCGTTGACCAGTCTTAGCAATAGAAATCATCATCCTATAAGTCCTGGAACTGGATCAACTACAATAGTTGAGCAATCCGGGATTGTTATCCATGATAGTTGACCATCACTATAAATCTCACTATTAACATTATCCAAAGTAACAATCCATATAACAACTATAATATCATCCAAAGGATAGTTGGTCATCACTATGAATCCCTTGGTTGTACCGAACCACAGCAGAGCGGTCGAAGGTCTTAGCTGGGAGGAGGTCGCCTGTGACTGGATCAAAGGGCAACCTGACTTCAGCTGGGGAAAGGGCTCCGTTGCAGAATGGTTGGGGGTTGTGGAGAGCCCTTGTCCTTGTGAACTTTTGCTTTTGGGCCTCTGACCTGTTTAGTTGACTCTAAATTTCGATGCTGCAGTAGTTCTTCGAGATATCCCAAGTTTGGATCCCATGAAGCAGAGCACTATTATGGCAGTTTCAACTCCAATCGGAAGCGAGGCAGCGATATAGCTGAATCAGCTACTGATGGGAGATTGTCGCTCGCGAGGGCTTCTGCAGACTAGTCAAAAAACCACCTGGCATGGAAAAGCTGTCCATGATCCATATAGGTAAGACTTTGAGTAGCTCAAACGTCGCCGAGATTTACCTCGAACAGGACCAACCCTGACCACAGTGTGCATTGCACATTCTGAGCGCACCATCACGTGGGGCAGCTCTCATTCGTTGGGCCGGCCTCAGATTTGCAGCAAGGGATTCTGATTCGATTCGTGCCAGTGCCTTCAAGGAATCCAGATCGATGGACAGCGTGGATCCCCGACGAAACCGCTTGTTCCCCGCAGTTCGGAGTCTTGGACGCCAAACGTCGAAGAGGTAGATGAATGAATGGTACCCAGAATCCTAGTGGATGAATGATTGATAGTCTATAGATCATAGTTAATAGTTGAATCATAGGTAGTACAATTATCATAGCCTATTTGGGTGTTTCTCAAAATAGGGGTACCCCCGAATCATCCTTTAATAGTCATTTATAGTGATAAACTAACCATTCTTGGGGTCCCCTATGGCTTGAGAAACCACCATTTCGGTGAGTTGTACCTGGTATACCATGGTTCCATGTGCTGTGCCAACGTGTTCTTCAGTCGTGGTTCAGCCGCCGAGCACCGAGAGTTGCCAGCAGTTTTCAATCAACTTTGGCATAGACACACATGGCGAGCTGGGTCAAGCAGTTAACCAACCAATTTCATGGGGGTTAATGACCAAGCAATAATAAGGAAACCAATGGTTAATGATAGGGGAACCAATAAAGATGGTTATTACCCAACCAATAATAAGAAAACAATGGTTAATGATAGGGGAACCAGGGGTACGGGATTTTGACCCACAGCCACATCTAAAATATATATATGATGGTTTCTCAAAAAGGGGGACCCCCGGTTATCTTCCTTTCTCAATCATTTATGTAGTAAACAGTTAGACCAACCATTTGGAGCCTTTAAACAAATCTCCAGATGGGTCAGCCCGCTCTGAGGATTGTTCAATGAGAAGGCCTGGCTGGGCTGGTCATCAGCAAATATTGACCACCAAGCCATGACGTGGTATCTCCAGTTCACCAATGGTTTCCAATCGTAAGATGATCATTCTTTGGTGGTGCCAATTGGTTATCCTATGTCGGCGCCCGCGTGGTTGCATTCAACCTTGTCGATGGAGAAAGAAGAGGATTCAAGTTTTGATGCACTTGCCGCGTTTGGAACTACATTCTATGGTGCCGTTTGTCCACAAGTTTTGAGCAGGAGCCCACCGCTAGCGCTTAGCATCCAATGTAGCCAATACTGGTACCTAGTTGGAAATTTAAGACAACATTCCAGCAATACTGCAGCACTTCAGGGGTTGATGGACAATTGGACACCGTTGTTTCAACTGCGACACTAACAGCACAGACTTGTGGTGAATAAGAACAAGTAAACATGCCTCTGGTGACTTGCAGTGTGGGTATTTGAATTGGTCACGGAGACAAGTTCGGTTTTCTAGATAGAGGTCTGAGAAGGAATCTGTTTTCTATCTTTCGCGGAATTTGAAATACTTGACCCAGCAGCTACAACGGTTGTAATAGTACCGTCATATTCCAGTTTCATATTTTGTTTACTTGGTTATGCCCAGCTTAATATTGCAATTATATATATATATATATTTATATATATGTGATATAACATGGCCCCCAAGATGGGTCACCAGGTCTAGCCTTGACCCGGTTTTGACGCCAGACCCAAGAATTCGTTTGGGATCGAGCAGATCGAGCAAACCTTGCCTGTATCTTGGCACGACTTGATGCTCGACAAATGAGCTGTTCAGCGTTTGGAGCATAGAAAACATCCAGTTCATGAGTAACAACTCTGAATCTCTATATGAATTATGGTAAATAGGCAGTTTTTAAACTATGTAGTCAATTGTAAGTAAACAACCATAAGTAGACATCCAGTGCACGAGTAAAAGCCAACAGAAGTAGGAGTAGGAGCAATATAAGGAACATTTT
The DNA here is from genome assembly GCA_009767595.1 of Symbiodinium kawagutii. NCBI lineage: Eukaryota > Dinophyceae > Suessiales > Symbiodiniaceae > Symbiodinium > Symbiodinium kawagutii. The sequence goes on from VSDK01005940.1 coordinate 33,594, forward strand.
GTGTGCAGCATTTGTTGTTGCAACGTTCACTCTGAAAGTGGTCCAGGCCCAGTCATGTTGTCGTGTCCATTGCAGAGAAGGGATCAAGTCAGATTTGGTGCGCAGTCTTGACCGTTCCTTTCAAGAGATGTCAATGCTTTGCCATCATCCTGATTGCGCGTCCTGGTGATGGTGCCCATTCTCATTCTGATCCAGCATCAGCATTTCCCCAACATGTGAGTTCACCATGAATTGTTCTGGATGTTGCGATCTCATTCGTATGTTTTAACATCCTCCTTCTCCTGCTCCCCCTCCTAATCATAGCTATCATCATGACCATTATCATGCCATCATTTTTAACAATCTTGTAGAATCGTGGTGTATCCTGAGCCATCATCATCATCATCATCATCATCATCATCATCATCATCATCATCTCTGTCAACATCTTTAGCCTCCTCCTCCTCATCATCATCATCACCATCATCATCACCATCATCATGGTGGACATTCTTTCGCTTCTGAGGAAGATCAGTACTGATTGTTTCTCCTCCAGGTCATGCACAGCAATGTGCTCCCTTGACATTGGCTTGGCCACTTGGTCTCCCTATTTATCCCGAATCCTTTACGAACCCCCGCCTCGGCCCCCGACAAATCTATAGATTCCATGGCCCCCGTTTTGGTTGGCCATGTAGACCTCTCCCAGGCAGGGCTTGCCCTTCGGGACATTTTTCGGAGGAATTGGAAGATGAGACTCTTGGCGAAAGACATTCGGGTTGATAATCCTGTCGTGGGGAGGTGGCTCCGCAATCCCAGATTTCTTGGGCTTCTCAAGACTCGCGTACGTTTTGGATAGTACATCCCTATATGGTTGGTTGTTTGACCCACTGTTGTTGGTTGCTTAAACAATGGGTTGTAGCAGCCACCAAGTACAACTGTTATCCCTGAATTGTTGGTAGCGCTCACAGCTACCATTGCCCTTCTCAATATCTGATTGGCTGTGCCATTTTTGGTCCCTTGAGGTCACGGATGAGTGAATGGTTGAGGACACCAATGAAGGAATCTCCTCGTAGGTTTGGACGAGACAGATGAGTGGTTCAGCTTCAACTGTTCACTCATCAATGGTTCACCCGAGTGGTTGAGCTGAGGACTGGAAAAACCTATATCTGCCAACGCTGCCCTGTCGGTACGTCTCAGGCACAGACTCTTGAGCAGAGCTCTTGTTGTTTGAGCTAAAACACGGTGATAGCCAATTATATAGTATATAATCCGAAGATGGCAACATAGGAGGATTAATCACCATGGCTGGCAAAGTCACAACTGGCTGTATATTTCCTTGGCGATTTCACGGTCACGCGTTCTTTATGTTTTTGCACATAGATTCATAACTAGTAGAATACCGTAGTTTCATCTATGATGTAACAACTGACTATGACTACCACGGTTGTTGCATCACGACTTGATTTGAAAATTAACCAAGTACAGGTACATCAATGAAACGTGTTCCATGTTCATAAAAACCATCCATTGGTTCAATGGTTTCTTGATGAACAATGGTCCAGCCGCCGTGAACCATTACATATTAAAACCAATTCCTAATCACTTCGCCATGTAGAAGAATCGATAATTCCAGCCATCAGCAATGTGACTGTGAGTATCGTGATTTCTATATCTACTATGTGTATTCAGTATATAAACTAACCACCAGATCTTTCATGATTCCATTCAGTATGAACCACCAGAGATTTGTTGATGGCTTAAGCGTTGGTCAGCCGTTGCTGTCATTCACCAGCTCTGCGAGCGTCCAGGCATCAGGGGCTTCCCTTCAATGCAATCCGTGCTCCAGAGGCGGGGCAACGCAGATGCTGGGGCAAGCAGTGATGGTCGATGGCTGGTGCATTGATGGGTTCATGACTGGTGAAGACTGGTGAATTCATGGGTGACTGGTTGCTGTAGGAATAATTCTCTAGTTCATAATGTTTATGGTCTTATGGTTGGTGACAGATGTCTTTTAAAAAATGATATACATATATATATATATATATATATATACATATATATATATACATATATATATATATATATATATATATATAAGGGTTCCTGCTTTGGGGTTGTTTTCTCACAGTGACCTGTTCAACCCACATGGTTGTGGGGGTTGTAGTACCGGTCATAGGGATTTCCCCAAGCGACAACGGTGGTACCACTGCACCAGTGTTTGTTTGTGGGTTGGTTGGTTCTAGGAAAGTTGAGGTGGTTGAGGGTGCTCTGGATCCACAGACACATTCAAGAAATGCCCCAGGAAGCCTTGTGAAAAGCACAGAATCCATGTTTTTTGTTGTCTTTTGGTGCCTTGTGCAGCTGGCAAATCGATGGGTCTTGGCTGAAGTTTCGGAACCAAATGGCGGTTTCTCAAGCCATAAGGGCACCCAGAAATGGGTGGTGTATCACTACAAATAGTCAATAAGAGAAACAGCCAACAAGGGATGCGGAAAAGCTCTAAGAAGGGTCGGACTTGGAGTTAGTTCGGCCTTGCTGGCGTTGCTGGGCACGAAGAAAGATACGCAGCGGGCGGTAGGCTTTCAACATGTACAGAGTTGGATTTTTTCCCTATTGAAAGGACGATTTGTTTGGACTTGCAAGGAAAGTATGTGGTCAGATGGAGCGGGTCTTCGAAAAATCTTGTAATAGTCACATGATTATGTCGTCACAGCGTGACTTTGGTTCTAAATTCCAAGAGATCCAGAACATTTTGAAAGGCTTTCTGTGTAACTTTTTCCAAATCATCGGCTACACATCTGCATACACTCCCAGCAGCTATCCGATCATACTGTGTGAAAAGTAGTCTTGTGGCATGAGGTGGTAACAACAGGTGCTGCTTATTCCTCAGCGTCCCTTTGAGGCTGATGCTTGATCTGTTTATTCTACGACATACAGAGCGGTAAAAGCACAACAGAAGTGCACGTGGTTATGGCCCAAAGCATATTTTCGATTGCAGAACATAAGTCGGTCGACATAGAGGTAGAGAAGGATACAGACAGAGAAAGAGAGAGAGGTAGATACATAGGTAGATTGGCAGATAGGCAGATAGGTAGATAGACAGACAGATAGATTGATCCATAGATGGATACCAAGAACGAAACGACGAAAGCGGGGGAAACCAAGAAAGATAGAAAGAAAGCAACAAAGAAAGATAGAAAGAACAAAAGAACGAAACATAGAAATGTATATACGGATGGACCGACAGACAGTTAGATAGGTAGATAGACTATAGATTGTGAGAAAAAACAGATAGACAGAGCGTTGGACAGGTGTATTGGATGGATAGACAGATCGATAGACAGATAGACAGATAGATGGACAGATAGATAGAAAGGCAGACATTTAGATAGGTGGATACATTTGTTGGATAGACAGACAGACAGACAGACAGACAGACAGATAGACAGACAGACAGACAGGTAGATAGATGGATAGATAGGCAGACATTTAGATGGGGCAGTTGTCAGATGAACAGATAGGAGCATATAGGAGCTATAGGAGTTTGGAGTTGCGCAGAGAGCATGCTTTAAACATATTCAGACACAGTACTCATCCCTCCAAGTTTGAAAACAATGTTGCTGCCGATATTTTCCAGCATCGAGCACTGGCACCAGGTGAATACCAAGATGAAGAAGCCATGAGTTCTTGTCACTTGGTGCGAGCGGTTGGTTGACTCATGGTAGGGGGTGACGCTCCCCGATTTTTGAACTTTTATTATTTGAACATACTACGTTGTGGATACTAGATGGGAAATCCCAAATCATTCAGGAAACTATTGTTTAAACGAGATAGATAGGGAGGAAATCCATTTTTCTGGTAACCTCCATTCACACACAGCAAGATGCTTTTACAGGATGCGGCGGCGGTCAACACCTTTCCCTTGACGGAGAAATCCTTTGTATAATGATGGCAATACTTTTTGCCACCCTGAAATCCAAAGGCAGCAGTTGCGAGGTTTCCGTAGCTCGAGCTGTATCAGCTTGCCCTTCCCCAAGCACAAATGCAGGTGTACGAAGGCCCAACGCCAACGCAACTCTTGTAATGGTCACGCGTAGTGAAGGCATCCTTGGATCAGCCTTTTCCAACTACGTTTCATTGGTGAATCTGTGACCAGTGTTTATTCTAGTAAGTATTCCAATTATCACAAAAGAAAGCGTCAGCGTGCTGAAGTTGCTCTTGCTTTAGCGAGTATCAGCAGGGACTGGATTCGAAAGAGCCTAATTGACAAAATCAATTGTAGCCCCCCCTTCCGTGGGCTCAACTCCCCCCAGGAGCCACCTACCCAGACTCAGCAAACTTTGCGCCCGTCTCTGTCACACTACAGTTTCGACTTGTTGATGTCTTCGTTAACATCGATACATGCATGTTTTATCGTTCCTTATTTGTCCAGTCTGTTGCCGTGCTAGCTTTCGTCACCTACCCTTGGCCTCAAGTATGTAGGAAACTATGAACTATTGGATACTATTGGAATATTAAATTATATAGTCAGTTGGAGGCTATCGATGGTTAATCGGAATATCAATGGATGACATGCTTACAACGAAACCGGGAACTGGTTCTTTGATTCTTTTGGTAGAATCACAAGTATAAGCTATATAGCAGTAAAGCACATGTTCACTGAGCCATATTGGGGCCTCCCGAGTGGACTCTGAGGTAAACGGTGCAACCAAGGGGAGTATCAAGGAGAGGAAGGCCAAGGCCTTTGCCTGAAGTGCCCTGAGGGAACTACCACACTGGGCTATGGTTCCAATGATCTCTCAGATCCCAAGCTGCAGATCAGCATTGGCAATCCGCTTCAAACCAGGTCTGGCCAGGGCACAGTCAATGGGGAACCTTTTTTGTTTTGCCCAGAAGAACATGTTTGTCTATTTCTAGCGGTGCACCTGCAGTTCTTGAGCTTTTATCCATCTTTCTATCTATCTATCTATCTATTTGTCCGTCCGTCCGTCCGTCCGTCCGTCTGTGTGTCTGTCTGTCTCTCGGTCTGTCTGTGCATTTACTTACTTATTTATCTGCCTTTTGAAGATGCATATGTGTACATTTCAGCCAACCCTTTCATGATTTGTGTTTTAGCTATGTTGATTTTTATGACCATGTTGGGCAAATGTTCGGGTACAGGATTTTATGATCGTAGGACTAATTTTTTCATGTGCCCAAGCCGTTGCAGCGAAGGAACGAGAGGTCCACGACGTTTTTTCATAGAGCAACCGCATGGCTTGGCAAAAGGTTTGTTTAAAGTGACTCCTCGGGAAAGTATCGTGTTTTTGTGATCCTCAGCAACTGGGATCATTTAGCAACTGGAGCTTTTCACGTACAGGATGCGGGGTGCATTCAGGTTTCAGTATAGTGTCACCGTAAACATTGAATATGCCCATGCTCTTTATAAGTTCAATCATTCGGGTTCTCTTTGTTGGACAGTGAAGAATTGCAGGGCCAAGTCACTAGAGCACCATACCTGGGACACTTCGGACGCTGCAGCGTTACAACTGTGAAGGGAGCTGTCCTCAGACTGCTTGATGTCCCTTTTTTGCTGTCAGGATTGTGGCTGCGAAGAAGGAACCATCAATTTGGGTACGGGTACCGACTTTCACTGCGTTCCTTGTGGCTCCTTTGCTGACAATTACAGTACTTCGTACTGGATGGAAGAATCGGTACGAAAAATCAGTCGGGCTTTCTCAATCATCCGTTATTGATCGATGGCTATGGGTACCTTCAAACTTCAAACATCATTGAGGGTGAGAAACCACCGCAAAACACCAATGTCGGGAAAGAATTTTTTAATCGTTCGGGGGTAATTACACCACGAAGCTGGCGGTAGTTCAGTAGCTTCCTGCTTACCGTTGCAGTGAAAATTCACCCAGATCCGACACTCGCTCCGGTATCACTTACTCATTCACATGCTCACATGGTCTCATCGCTCACTCGCCAACTTGCTGATTCATCTCCTTGTCTTTCCCGCGTTCTTGTCAATTCTGGCTCTCTGTCTCCCTCTCTCTCTCTGCCCGTCTCTGCCCCTCCCTGCCCCCCTATTCTTTGTCTCTCTCTCTCTCTCTACTTGTCACTTAGTCAGTCCCTTTCAGTGTCCGTGTTTGTGGTGCTTCACAAATAGAAATGGAATATCGCACATTTCTGATGTGTTTTTTACTAAAACGCTTTATACTGGCTGGGGGAGGATGGTGGTTGATGGACATGAATAATGGTCAATCCCAGCTAGGTTGGGTGTGGAATGTGTCCATTTTTTCGAGTCTGCAGGGAAGGAAACTAATACCAGAGGAAGGGATGAAGTGGGAGACCCTGGTGGTTGATGGACATGAATAATGGTCAATCCCAGCTAGGTTGGGTGTGGAATGTGTCCATTTTTTCGAGTCTGCAGGGAAGGAAACTAATACCAGAGGAAGGGATGAAGTGGGAGACCCGGATTGTTGGTTGGTTGACTCATGCTGCAGTCCGACGAGTGGCAAGGCCTTATGACATTCTTGGGTGGAATCCTAGCAGTTGAACTACAATTTCTGCTGGATTTGTCCAGAGTAGACGTGACATCAACCTTGTGTAGTCATTGCTGGTCAGGTTTTGAGTTCTGACTATGGTATACTGATACTGCAATCACCAGGCTCTTTACAGACAATTCCAATTTTTTTCATTGGCAACTTGTGGCAGCTTGGGTGCATGTGGTGCTGTCCAACAACGACATTCTTCATTTCAGATGACAGCTGAACAACATTTCTCCCCTTGATTTCTGAATCAAAGACGTTGAGAAATCACTGTTGCAAGCACCTTTGGCCACCAGCCGTAGCGACCCCAAGGTGCTGGTCTCCTTTGTCCCTTCTCCTCCTCGACCGAGAATCTCAAAGCCGGAGCATCCACCCGCAAGGACGGTGACCCTTCCACACTGTGGGGACGGTGGGGGCTCGGAGGCCTCATGCTGTGTATACCAATAGGCCTATGGGAGGCGAGGTGATTGTTCCTTTCTGTTGGGGGTGGTTTCTTAGATTGAAGACCAGCCCCAAATTATCTAGATGGCGTGGGTTTTGGGGTTCAGTATTTTGAGAATGATCTATACCAGGTATGATTTTGACTAGTCTAAGATGGTGTATACCAAGTAGCTGAGTTGCTATACTAAAAGATTACAGTGGGAATCCCCACGAATCAACAGTTATGTACTTATGTAACTTATGTACGTCTTGGTCCGACCTTAGGAAGATTGATGACCAGCCACGAAGTGAGCAGATGCAGATCCCCAAAGCCGGCTCGTGGAAGACCTCGGCCAAGAGCGTCCGTAGAATGGCAGCCCCTTGCGGCTGAACGCGAGGTATTCTGGGCTTTCTCTTGCCAGACTACCCGCAGAAAGTGGATCCTGTTCGTCCAAATGATCAATGATTCCAGCCATGATGAATTCAAGGATAATAGTAACCAAATCCACCAATTATTCCTGTTTGCCTCGAACACCCTGTGCTATCCTTGCGCTATTATCTTGTGAATTGATTGGATTCCACACGTTTAATCTGCAAAATCCTGGTTGCCTGGGATCCTCTGCCTAGACATTGGTGTAAAGCTCCAGTCTCAACTAGTGAAACTGATTGCGCACATCCAAATGTCAGCCGCTTCAAGAACCTGAGACAACATTTTGATCCGTTGCAGGAATCAGAATTGGTCAACCATTACTGCTACAAGCATGGGGAAGGGTCCAGATCCCGGCCAAGGACCCGCCGGACCCACCGGACC
>VSDK01005940.1:41346-57027 GCA_009767595.1 Symbiodinium kawagutii
CCGGACCCGCGGGACCCGCTGGACCCGCCGGACCCACCGGACCCGCCGGGCCCATTCCAACCGCGCCAATCACACAGTTGATTCTGCATGTGGATTCCAAAGCACGGCCCAGTTGTGTGACAATTACGATGTCCAATATGATGATCAAGAGGTTCATTCAACGTCAGCAATCAATGTGCAGCAAGCGGTGTCTTGGAGCATGTTGTGCCGAACAACCATTTTGGCTGCTGGTTCTGCATAATGATCAAGAGGTTCATTCAACGTCAGCAATCAATGTGCAGCAAGCGGTGTCTTGGAGCATGTTGTACCGAACAACCATTTTGGCTGCTGGTTCTGCATAGGACATCTTGAATCCACACAAGTGCAGATTTGGGGGCGCCAACAAAGGTGACATCCATGGCAGCATCCAAGAGCTGTGTTTTCTGCTCCGGCCCAGCGATTCCGCGATCCAAGACGGCATCTGTGAAACAATGCTGCTTTACTCATCCCGTGAAAGTTTCTACTATGGCTGCTGTGGCAAACTTTGCACATGGGTTTCTACACATCTTACAACTTGACCTCACCGTACCGCTAAAACGTGTAAACTTGGTGATCTGCCCCTCCCGTTCTTTGTCTCTTCTTCTTGTGACATGTAATAAATTCACTTTGAGGAGGGTCTGGATCCACAGGAGCAGAGGATGTATCATGGAGGCAGCAACGGCGCTTGCGAAAGCTAGGGGTCGCACTGCAAGGAGTCACAGTCCAAACACCACATTCTACATTTTCTTGAATCTCTGCAACAGGCTTGCCACATACCCTTCCAGCTAGCTTACTGTTCCCGTCCATGACGATCGTCTCCAGGGACAACCCTTTGGCTTGGGCTTGTGTTACGCGTCGCTGAAGCATGAAGGCTGGATACCAGGCGAAAGCTTTCTTCAGTAAGGCAGGCAGCGGCTCAGTCAACTCAACTTGGAACCCAATCCCTGACGCTAAGGCATACTCATTCCAACGGATGACCTTAGATCCACGCGGGAACAACAACAGTCAAATACGAACATTGCTTAACTTCATGTGATCCCCACCATCGCGCGCAAATCTGGCACAGGCCTATCTGGCATAGCTTTTGACATTCTATCTGGCATACCTTTGAACATTCTATCTGGCACAGCTTCTGACATTCTATTTGACATCGCTTTTGGCATTCTATCTGGCATACCTTTTAACATTCTGTCTGGTCTGGCAAAGCTTTTGACATTGTATCTGGCGCAGCTTGTGAATGGTCGTTGTTGAGGTCCGGCAGCGAACACTGGGAGTGGATGGTCCTGGTTGCGGTCCGGCAGCGAATACTAAATACTGATCATTGAGGTTCGGAGCAGAGACAACTAACATAAAATCTAACAACCGTCACCTGGCAGTTGGGGAAGAAGCAGCTGACAATTACAATCTACCGAGCGAATACTTCTTGCCTGAAATTCAAACAAAACTTCTATGACCAGCCCTAGTCACTAGACGCCAGAGCATCCAAACACGACAGGTCTTCGCCTTGACCTTTCTGGGTAGCAAACCTGTGATCCCACGCGCATTCGCATCCATACGATGCACTTTCGCTTCACTATCAAAAGATGCCCACTGAAAGACCATTCTGCGAGAGAACTGTCTCAACCATTCAGTGCTGACGCCCCAGTTCAGGTCAATAAAGAAAAAACTGCATGGTCGAATCCTCGCGCCAATCAAATATATACTTCTTGGTGCCTTGGGTGGGCGCCTCACTGTAGAAATTGTACCCCACAAGCTTGTTCTCTCTGGCGCGTGCGCTGGACCTACATCGCAGGAGCGTGTGTCTTACCTGCTTCCAGCCTGCCACGCACAAGACACTGGCGCGGATGACGCGCTTCACTTTCAGCTCAGATCCACACAAACCACAGGGGCTCGGGCACCGTATGTCGTCCAGGTCAACCATGGCGCGACACAACTAGCTGCACTAGCTAGCGTTACTTATTGTTGCGCTGCTTATTCTGGCCGCTTTTATTGAAACATGTGTTACAGGCCTCTCCTTTGCTGCGCCGCTACAACTATGCTTCGGGGTTCATACAGCTGCCTGACAAGTCATGCTGGAAAAGGTGCCAAACTTCGTAACCTCTGCCTTCCTAAAACTGCTTTCAAACAGCCACGTAGATACATACGAAATGAAGCACCCGGACTCACCGGACCCACCGGACCCACAGGGCCCACCGGACCCACCGGACCACCGGACCCGGCCAGCACGGGGACCCAAGCCCAAGCATGATCAGCCATTCTCAAATCTTACTGACAACTAAACTATTCACCACTGAATGACGCAGGACTTGGCTTTTCCGGCGCTGAAGGCAGGCTTCTATTCTTCTCAACAGGATCCTCTGAGTGTGCACCTCGACTGTATCCCCAGTCCAAGGCATGGATATACTGCCAATTCGATAGGTTCCAAACTTCGTTGGAAGCCTCAACAGAACTCCTTGACACTCATAACTCATAACAGGTCAAGTTGTAGAAGCTTCAAACACAAGCTGTACCTGGCAACTGGCGTTCGCTGACCGGTTGGTTTTTACGGTAGAACCGTGAGGATTGCCTGTTCCATCTGTGTGCAGGGAGAAGTACAGTAGGTGCACTTACGCTGAGATTGCGACTTCTGGTCTATCTCCCACACACGTTATTTTGCCTGTTCTGGATGCAACCGGAGCATGAGCACCTAAGGACAGTGAATTTGCGATACATACATATTTGCATGTAAACAAGCATTTGTACACATATATATATATATACACATATATACACAAATATACACACACACACATATATATATATATAATGTATATTTATATTTATATATATATATCTGTAAATATACATACGTGTAGACTGTAAATGCACATAGACTTATGTATATATTCTTTGTATATTCATACAGCACACATGATGCTACATGTATATACATCTACATTAACACATAGATACATGTATAATATACATGTGCGTACACGTAATTTTCATACAACTATCATGTAAAAAAAGAAGATACATATGTACATGCAGACTTATACTGCCATCGTGGACGATTTAGATGTATGTGCAGATGTGTAAAGTGATGTGCATGTATATAGGTTTGTCGAGGACAGTTAAGACCACTAAGTTGCAGCAATGCTTTCTCAAAGAAATAGCAGTTTCAAGAATCTGACCAAGGTTGACGAAGTGAGACTCAAGTATTTCTGAATGCCAGAAATACATATATTGTCTACCGGCCTCTGTTGGTGGAAAGGTTCTGATTAGTGATGGCCTGCCACGCTGTGCGAGTGCCCTTGAGGTTGCGCTGTGAACCTGCAAACTACTGTCGTTTGGCTGCACTGGCTGTCGTGGTCATGCAACGAGTGGGAGATTCAGCTTACATACCACAAAGTTTTGATGCTATCACCCAGGAATTTGTCTAAAAACTGATACCCCATCAATTTGTGGGACAACTGATGCTATTTTGTTCCTCTCCCACGATAGGCACAGGGGAGAAGCAACCATGGAGATCCGGTTACCGTCGTTTGGGATACCCAGCAGTCGTCGCAAACCAAGGCCTTGGAGGAAGGCCGGGTGAGTGCGCAGGTGATCTACAGGCAGAACCCTGTGCCATTTGCCCCGATGGACAGAACCTGGGCTGGTGCTGCTGCAGGGTTGAGCATGTCGAAGGCCTGGGGGTTTCTTCAAATGGGGGTACCCCCTAGTCATCCAATTGTAGTTAGTGATAGGAATAAACCAACCATTTTAGGGGATTCTCGATTTCTAAGAAAGACCCATATCATGAAGCCTTCTTGGAGTGGGTGAGATGGCGGACCCTTCTCGTAATTGTTCGAAAGTTTCTGGTGATATGATGTTGCAGATCATGGCGAATTATGACCATCATAGTAGCTTAAAACGATCCTGGGCTTAGGACGCTTGGAGCTGCCCCAATTATTTGTGGCCCTGTCCTGAGTGTATTGTTCTGGGTGACAAGCGAGAAAGGAGCTGACACAGACATCTTGGGAATGCCACAATGCTAAGATTCTTGCTGGTGAGGGTGCCCCCAATTTACAAGTGTGGTTTCGCCTTGGAAAAATTTGAGGTTTTTAACGAGCCCAAAAACAGGGTACCGTTATCAGTGGACACAATTGACCTTCCGCGTGCTGTGCATTTAAGGGTTGTCCAAATGTGTCCCCAAAGCTGGCTCAACAAGACCACTACATGTTGCAACATGTGAACATATGGTGGTTTCTCAAAATAGGGGTACCCCTAAATCATCCATTCATAGTCATTTATAGCAATAAACCAACCATTTTTTGGGTCCCTGATTCACCGCCATATGTGAACTGTTTCGATTGACAACAGGAAAGGACACCGGCTGTCGCCACGAGTTGGTCCTCCATGCTGTGCAGCACTGGACCGTGTCCTGTGCCGCTAAGGAGTTGGGCGCAGGATCAGTGCGCTGATTGCGGACTCGTGCCTGCTGCATGGCCCGTGGGCACCTCACATGCAGCAAGCCGTGTGCGAAACAAGACGAACAAAGCGGAAACAACGATTGCTGGTTGATGGTTAATCATAGGGGATGATAACCAACAATAGGGGATATATACCAACTATATGGCTATGGGTCAAGCAGTTAACCAACCAATTTCATGGGGGTTAATGACCAACCAAAAATAAGGGGTACAGGGTTTTGACCCACAGCCAAATAAGACAATGAAAGGAAACTATTTTAGATCAAGAGCGACATGCTTCAAAGCAAACAGCAGTGCACTGATACCCACATAAATAGATACATAGATGCATACATGCAGTACATCAAGAGTTCAGTGCATCAAGAGTCTGCAAGAAGTACACGGGAAAGGCCGGCGTGAAAGTTTCCAAGGGGTTGGTGATTCTTGTCCCCCCGAGTACATCTCTTCCATTTCATCTCTTCACAGCTCTGCTTAGTGTCAGCTTTCTCTTAGCATATCTTCGGGCAAGCCGGAACTCGCCGTATCGTCCAGCTGACCCTTTAAAAAATGTGTCTTTTTCTCAAAAGCTGGCTGATCTAAGCAAAACACACTCAATGCGAAACTCGCTACAAAGTGGAAGTTGAAAGATTGCAGAGTGTCATCTCTCTCCTCACATCTCGGTGTCATCTCTTGTCACAGCTCTTCCACATGCCTCCGGGACGGGTAGCACTGCTCGACTGCCAAATCTCCAGTTTCAAGGACACTGAACAGTGCCAAATGCGGCACTTTGGCCATTTCATTTTTGCTGGTTTATTGGAGGTTACAACTTGTGGGACAAATTGAAAAGCAATTGGTGAAGGGTATCTACAAGAACGCTGGTCAGAAGGCTGCAGGAGGGATATTGTTGTTCTGTATTCTTGCCCGGCGATTTAATTACTTAAGGTTTTGGGCGCCATGCAGACAAGCACGCACTTTGTATATTTTGTAAACATAGTATCTAAAACTGTATACGAACAAATGTACAGGCAGAGTGTAAAGCTATTCATTTCTCCGCCTATCCCCATATCTATCCGTCCATCTATTTATGTCTCTGTCTCTGTCTGTCTGTCTCTCTGTCTCTCTCTGTCTTTCTTTGTCTTTCTTTATCTTTCTTTGCGTTTTTTTTCTCTTACTTTTTCTCTTCATCTTTCTCTTCCTCTTCCTCTTTCTCTTTCATTCTCTTTCTGTTTCTGTTTCTCTTTCTCCCCTTCTCTTTCTCTTTGTCTGTCTTGCTTTCCCTATTACTTTGTCTTGCTCTTTCTCTTCCTCTTTCTCTTCCTCCTTCTCTTTCTCTTTCTGCTTCTATTTCTCTTTTTCCCCCTCCTCTTTCTTTCTTTCTTTCTGTCTGTCTGTCTGTCTGTCTTTCTTTCTTTCTTTCTTTCTTTCTTTCTTTCTTTCTTTCTTTCTTTCTTTCTTTCTTTCTTTCTTTCTTTCTTTCTTTCTTTCCTTTACTTTTTCTGGGGCGGCCCCTCCTGCCACCGAAAAGGGACAATCCAGAAAACTAAGAACGCAGAAATCTAAAAAAGTGGGAAGTTTTTGGGGCCCCAAAAACGATCAAAGTCCAAGGCATTCTCGTTGGAATGATCGCTCTGAGTGCTGGCTACTACGTTTTCAACGTGAAGGCAAGGCCAACTCGACGTGATGGGAGCAGATGGTTTTTCTTGCAAGGAACCCTCGGTGCCCCCGGAATTTTGGTGGTTCTGGCTCTAGAAATGTGGCTTTGTGAGTAGCATATCCAGCAATACCGTCTATTGATTTTGAATTGTCTCTGTCACTTTTCATTATGTTCCAAGCGATTGACTTAAACAAGTGTTTCTATCACTTAAATCAATTCTAAAACCACTAGTTCGAAGTAGTTCAGGAACAAATCATTCCAACCATGCGGTTGACCATGCTTCCAACTGAACTATGCTAACTTTAGCTAAGCATGAATTGCAAACTATTGGTTAACAATACCTGGTTGGTGGTTTTAGATAATTTCTATTTTCGCTAGTAGTTGTTAACTAACAACTGGTTGGTTGACTAATGTTTTTCATAGGGGTGGTTCAACCACCAACCAGATACAACCTTTCTAACGGTGCCCACTTCACCATGGACTGCTGTTGCAGCGCACCTGCAGGTCACAGCTCAAGCTTCTGCGACGAAGGCAACGGCACAAGTTGTGCACCAAAAGAAGGGATCAGTTGTATATACATATATATATATACAATATAGATATATATCTACAATATGTACATGTATTTATATATATATATCTACAAGATGTACATATATATATATAGATATATACAATATAGATATATATATCTACAATATGTACATGTATTTATATATATATATATATCTACAAGATGTACATATATATATATATATATATATATAAACAATATATATATATATATATTCATAGGGGTCTGGTGAGACCCTGCTGGGTGAGACCCCTCTCCTCTTATTGGTTTTGACTGACAGAATCCCCAACCAATGGGTGTCCATCCTGTGGGCTGGACATGTTTTACAGTTCCAAGGCATGAAACACTGTAAATATCGACAAAAACAGGGTGAGACCCCCTTGCTCTTAACTTCTCTTAACCTCTCGTAACCCCTTGGGCACAACCTTTAAGAGTGGCTAAGAGAAGTTAAGAGTTGTTCTGAGCTTCAATCTGTTATGAGTGTGTAAATAATAGCCAAGGGAAGATAAATCCAAGGCAATGCAAGCCGCAAGCCCTGATGGATTCCCACTATTTCGAAATCTTTTGCCAAAGTTTGGTGAAAGTTTCGCGAAGCCTGGGCGAAAGCAAGGAGAGCATATCAAGCGCGCCCTCCTATTAAGCGAGAACTGTTCAAGGGGATGCTGAGATGGACAGATGAGATCGGTGAAAAGGGTGAGGAAAAAGAGAAGCAAATTTGCAGTCTGATTATTGCCAAGCCAACATATCGTTACCCATGCCTGACATATTAATCCTATCTATAATGCACAGCAAGACAAGATTTAAACCCGGGAAAGTTACGCGTCGTGGGGTTTGCGAAAGTTTTGCAAGATCCAATTTCATTTTAGCCAGAAACCATTCCTGGATGAAAAAATATTGTTCAACACTGCGACATATAATTCTGAATGTATATGTGTATGTGTAGAGCTGCATAACGCTGGGTAAAAAATATGTGTATGTGTAGGCCCACCATATGCAAATATATGCAGTCTCCGACTTTGTTGCACTGAATGATCAAAGCCGACAACGCTGCTCACCACGCCTGTGCAATCACAGCGGCTGGCACAAGCTGTTGAGGTGGGATCGATGGCTTGTGGTTTGGCCATCAACGTGATGCAGACCATTGCTCTCATGGGCATGATGACTGCATCCTGGCCGATGTTACGAAGTGATTGGTAATCTTCATCAATCAATATAGCAATGGGTCAATGTTAACCAACATTAATGGGATGAGTTCACCAACAATAATGGTGCATGATCAACCATCGGTAGGCATCAATAAGCTTTTATTAGCCATTTTGATGCTAGCCGTCATTAGCCGTAATTAAGATTGTCCACCATGATTGCCCATTGTGAACCATCGCTAATCATGAAGCACGGTTGCTAACCATGAAGTTAGTGATTGTAACGACATCTTACTATAACTTTTCTAGTATCCATTAGCAAACTTGGGTCCCCGAGGCTGAGCGCATAGGGTTTCGAAAGCATTGCACGCTCCTTCACCACCATCATGAACGGCAGCATCCTCATCGTACTCCTCTCCATCACAATCATCATGAAACATATCATCATAGTGATACATATTGCTGTCAAATGCCTGTTGCTCCTCCTTATTGTCATTGCTGATTTCTGGTTGTCATGACCATCATGGTCACTATCATCGTCAAGCATCATCATGATCACTATTATCATGATTGATCCCTATTTTCCTGTTCAGTACCATCATCAGACTTGTTAATGATCTTTATCATCGTCCAAATCGTCCTGATTAAGGTATTCATCAATAATATCAATAAATGAACATCATCATGATCATGATCATGATCATGCATCATCATTTTCATCATCATCGCCGCCATCGTCATCAATGTCGTGATTATCAACTTTACCACCATTATCATCATCGTTGTTGTACCCGTCCTCTTCGTCAACATGATCATCGGCAAAAGCATCAGCTTCAGCAACATCACCGTCATGATCATCATTGCTGTTGCCGTCAGTATTTTCCTTGTCATCATCAGTTTCACAACATTGTTCCAGTACGAAGTCGCACCAATTCAGCAGGTGTTTCATCTCCCGATCTTTTGTTCACCTCCGCTGGTCTCAAGTTCTTTATGATGTGACTTGGGTTTTTGGTGTAGCAAACCAGTGCCAAATCCGGTGGATGTTTGGGTTGACTACATCAAAGAACTTTCAGATTTCCCACACCCAAGTCAAAGCACCTATCCCAACGGGAAGTCTCTGTTGATTGTCTTGCCAAAATTGTCAGATGGCTTTTTGTCAGCATGGAGCTGCAGTTAGCTGTACTAGCCACGGATTCAGAGTACTGTATGCAACTGAGCTTTGCTGCCATAGCTACTGCGGACCCTAGCTGTTCTTGTCTATCATACGGCTGTGTGCAACATTTTTAAAGCTATCTCTCACATAAATAGGCGTTTGGTTTGCAGCCATTACTCACTATTTTCAGTCACTACCAGCCACTACGAGCTGTCATCAACAATGATTCACCGATGAAACATCATCACCCATTCTCAATTGCTTGCCCTGGACTGACAGTCAGTATCACCAAGGATCGCATTCGCAGCAAGTGGCCAACCCAGCACTAGCACTATCCATGATCAGCCATATCAACAAATGTCATCCATTGCCAATCAAAATCTACCGTTGTCAATCATTACTTGCCACTATCAGCCACAATCAAGAATGACCAACCATGATCAACCAGTATCAAGAAGCATCAGCCAACATAAGCAATTCCAACAAATAGCATCAAATATCGACCATGTTAAACCACCTGTCGCCACTCTTAAGAAATATTACTGTATATAGCCAATATGAACCAGTATTGGACATTACCAAGCAGCATCAACAAATATCGGCCATTGTGAGCCATCATTTGCCATCACACTCAGCCATTGCCAACCATGATCAGCCATTACTTGCCTCTGTCATCCGTTCTCAGCAGCTACCAGCCACGGTAAACCATCTTTAGCAGCCACTCTCAGCCGTCATTATATAGTCAGTGTCATCCAGGAATCCATGATTGGCCACTTCCATTGCCAACAATTAAAGCATTTTCAGTAAGTATCACCAATTATCAGCCATCATTAGCCGTCATTAGCTCATAACTGTCGATCGTAGCGACTATTTGCCGTTGTTTATCAGCCATTCTTAGCCACTAACTACTCCAAACCAGGTTGATTTGCCGGTGTCAGAGTCATTAGCTCTGGTCGCGACTACTAGCCATGCCAAGAATTCTTAGCCACAAACTCACTCGCTGAGCGGTGCTGCCTCCAGCACTCAGCGCAACAAGTCGCTGGTAGGTGGCTTGGCCCGCAGAGATGGAGACCACCTCAGCAGGAGCCGTACACTGGTCTGGTTCGATGGTTGTTGGTGCTTGGGGATCTTAAGATTGTTGACTGCAGCCTATGGTTGACCCTAACATAGCGCATAGGTCATCATAGGAGATCATAGGAGCTGATTGGCATTTTTTCTGACGACTGCAGTCAGAAAGCAATTCCACAGAAGGTTTTTAGAAGTGTTGACGAACGTGCTTCATGATGTAAAACTTGAGATCCACTTCACTGACTACCCCCATATTGAATCACAAATCAATTTGCAAGTACGGTTGGTGGGGGTTTATAAACAGCTGGATCTCCCATTCTACTGTAGCTGGTCCTTATTGGTTATTGACCCCAGGCTTTGCTGACCATTTTTAATCACTGAAATCCATCATCATCCACTACGAGTCGCTGGTAGCTGTTGCCAACCACTACGAACCATTGTCAACAATTTTCAACCAGCCTATCAACAACAGGTGTTGCCACCTTGGATTTCATTTTTATTGTTGAGTTGGTTATAAATTGGCCAGCTGGGGTGTTTTGCTTGGACTAGATTCGAGAATTGATGCGAGATTTGGTTAATCGATTTTGGTAACAGATTTTGTTAGGCTGTTGATGGCAAGAAAAGAAGCAACTCGAGAATCACGTGTTTCCACCCTGGTCTTGCTCATCCTGGCACATGACCACCTTACGTTGAGCCAAGAAAGTAGACCCACGGAAAAGAAAGAAGAGGAAAAAGAAAAACACATGATAAGAAAAAAAAAGACAAAGAAGAAAGGAGAAGAACGGACAGGAAACCAAACTAAAATCAACAAGCCTCAACCGTCTCCTACAAAGTAGCGTTGGGGGGCCAAGAAGAGAATAGACTCGACCGATCGTTGGAGAAACTTGGTTTTTCCACTTGATCCTGGATTTCAGGGAAAGCTTTCTTAGGCATAGCTGTACTCCTTTCACTTTTAATCAGCGTAAATTAAGTTAATCAATGACAACACTGGTCAATTTCTAATTCAATCAGTCATTAAGTCTTAAAGCATTGGTGTGTCGCACAAAACAAGTGGGCAGCTTGCGCAGGAATGTCGTTCATGCTGTTGGACGTGCAAAGCATGGGCTTGGAATGTGTTATGGGCTCCGGAGCTGTTGGGCGCTACGTGGTCTCAGCGATGATGTTCCCAGCAGCCCTCAGTTGGCGTCTGGGCAGGGAAGGAAGATCAGTGCGTTGAAGTTTGTTCAGCATTTGATTGTTTTGTTCGCTGGGTTTAAGTTTAAGTCTTGTTGTTTATGACCTGATAACCACAGGTATAAACGTACTTGTTCTATTTGCAAAGTTTACAAAACCATGTGAGCACTCTGTGGAGGGGCACTCAGTGGGAAGTGATCGTTTCGATCGCATCAAAGGTTGATTGTGACCTGATAAGCACAGGTCAAAACATAAATATATACATAATCGAGAGTCGCAACTATATCTATGAGTATGTGGGTGTCTCTGCTAGAAATAGTGGAAGTACGAAGTCATTGATTGTCTGCAGCCAGAGGGCAATCAGGAAAGCATGTTCCGGATTAGCGATGCTATTTCCCGACTCATTACACGCTGGGGAAAAGCCATCACCAGCATATCACCAGCATACGGTGCCTTCTAGAATCATCCGCTTTTTTTGCAGCGATCCTTCCACAAGATCACTATTCCGGTGTGAACCCCTGACATCTTGGGATGGCAGGGCCTAGGGTGCCCCAGGGTGCTTCGCAGTGAGTACTTCTTCTAAAATATCTTCCCACGCGCTTCATCGGAGACTTCAATACTGGCCTGTCATGGCACCAGATTGAGCGATGCCAAGGCTGTTGACTTGCTCCTTGTTGACTCGCATCTTCCCAAAGTGTGCCGGGCTTCGCCGCTTTAAGAATCTTGGTGAGCAATTGTCATGATTAGCTTGCTACGTTAGAAGCACTTCAGGCAATGTTTGAATGAAGAAGTCAAACGTAATCAGAGAGCTTTCTTGAAAGTGCTTGCTTTGCTTGTAAAGGATTGATGGCCTCTTGAATGAGCTATATTCCTATTGCCTGATATTCAAGCACAAAATGTTGCTCACACGACCGTTGTTCAGCAAGGCTGAAAATTATCACCCTCCAAAGAGTTTTTGGTGCTGCCATTCCTTGCAGTTTTGGACGGTCCTCAATTAATCACTTGTGTTGTCCAGAGCCAGACATCACCTAGTATCACTTCCTGACAGTGCCTGACCACCCCACCCCACTCTCCGCAACTTCATGCACCAACACCTGCCCTGCGGAGTTGCGCAAGCATTTGACAACTCATAACTTGTTGCTGACGATGCTGTCCTGCCTCAGTTTTGTTGGTCTCCCAGCTCTGCTCAGAGCTTGTCTCTCAGGTCTCTCCAGTCCACACTTCTGTGCGGATTTTGCTGTAATTTTTGGATTATGAAGAGCTCAGCTCTGTCAGCATGGATCCTCTACTGGTCTTCTCGACCTGTTCCAACAGTTCCCTCTCAACGGCCCGAAGAACATCTCCAATCACTGCATCTCACTTGCTTGACATCTCTGCGAGAACCTGTCGGCTACGCATCTGCGTTTGTTTCAAAACCATTCCCGTTGAGGCCGTGGACATGGACGGGAACCATCAACGTCATGGGGATGTTGCTCCAAGCCCCCTGGCCCTGCACCGGTTGGGCGCTGCAGGGGTTCTGAAGAGGGTACGACTGGATTCACGTCGTGCAGAGCACGTCGAAGTAAGCATCGAAATAGGCATCATGGAGCGATCCTCTTGACACGGTTGTTGTTACACGATTCGAAGGATTTTGGGCAATCAGAACAGGCAACAGTCCAGCATCACCGTGCTCTAATGCACCGGCCCAAAGGATGCACACCATGAATCGCGGTGTATTAGCCAAGCCAATGATCCTTTGACAATGGGGATATGGAAAGCCATAGTAAGCATTTGTCTGTTGGTAGCTTCAACCAACGAGTTTCTTCACATTATGGTTGAATTCAGAGAAGTTGCTGAACTACGCGTGTTAAAAAGCAAGAATTCAGTTGTCAGAAGGCAAAGCACCGGCAAGGGATGGAAGGGCTGCGTTAGATTGCCTTGGAGATAGCGCTGTTAGGGAACTGCAAAAAAAGTTCATGACTGACAGTCCCAACACCTGAATCCGTCACGGGGAGTTCCTGGACCCTGTGGACCCGGGCGACAGGTGTGAATTGATGACGTTTTGTGGGTCAAGAAGCTGCGTAAAGAATCCATACCTGAGCTGAAAAAATCGAACATGTCACTATATGTGTGTAAGTAGTCGTTATACATCAACATCAACTACAACTACTTTTAGTGCTTGTTCTGAACAGCTGTCGACAATAGACCAGACCTCTAAGTTCAGGCAATTTATACTGGTTGGTGGTTTGAAACATTAATCATTAACAAATGGTTGGTTGACTAATGTTTTTCAAAAGGGTTGAAAGCACCGACCAGTATAGGAGATCTATGGCTATGTGTGCCTTTGCTCAGGTGGGTTTTAGCACTATTTGCGCTGTGGTGTTGCAGCCCATGAATCTTGGCGCTGGCGCATGATGTTTAAGTAATGGTGTCTTGATGCTATATAACAGGTTCATAGTGGTGGTGAATTCATGGTGAATTCAATGATGGCATGGTTGATATCGCGGATATGCAAGAACATAATCCTTGACGAGAATATCACTAATCTATTCTTATCAACAATGGAATGGTCAATTATTATCAATTGTGTATAAGAACACAGCCAGAGCTCGCTTTCTGCATGAGCTGCTTGTTTTTTGTTGCAAGGATCTATTCTCTCCAGATAGCCCTGGTGGATGTGTGGTGCTTTCTGGTCACGGTTCTTTTTTTAAAAGTACCCAGCTGCAAATCGATTCTATGCATCGTTTGGTTGCAAAACTGGATTCTATCCATATTGAAGCAGGTTCAGCCTCTTTGCTTCTTAACAAGCTTTGCGCGTGGAATGTCTTGGGTCCCTTCGGTCACTGTGAAGAAACTAATGAAGCCCGTGGATGTCTGATGGGTCCTGTCTGCGATGTGCGCATCAGGATGTGCTATCGCCACCCCAATGGCATGAGAAGCCTGTTGAAGCATCTTGGCGTCTGTCATTTCAAGCATACTTATATACCTCACAATCAGATGATGTGCAAGATTGCAATGTGGAGTGTTCTCTTGGCAGTGGGGTTGCACGGGAAGGTTTGACGGAGGGTTCCGCTATGAATAGTGGAAGGGGAATTCGACAGAGTTCTGAAAAATAGAGTCACAACAGGATTCTTAGTGCACCAGTAATAAGGTCAGGGCTTTTCAATCGCTCATGCTGATGAATGCCACGGTTACTCCATGAGCACTGCTTCCTCAACAGCTCCTCCCATATACGGTCTGTAGTTGCCGTCTTGCTCTCGCAAGTCTTTGTCTACGACAGGTGGCACCATGGATATACATAGCCTCAGAGATTGTACCTTCTTTCATTGTGGCTGCAGGAGAAAATGCTCCAAGACAGGTGTAGTTACTTCGGGGAAAGTTTCCTGACAGAATCTTTCTTTCACTCCTTCACCGAGCATTTCCCAAGATTCCTTTGCTGAGGTACCCGAATGTCATGTGTGGCAATGGCGAACAGTCAACCATGTTAGCGGCTGGCCTCGTTCCGATCTCAGTTGGAATTGCGAGCCAAATTTTCGTGGGCATCAGCATCCTGAGGACTTTGAAGTGTAAACCTTGCAAGTCAGCTTAGCCATTGTTAATCACTATCAACTATCGTTAATCACTCTTAAGCAGCACTAACCACTAGTAGCCATCATTGCATAATTAGAACGGGGCAGCAAACGGTTGCAAGGGAATAACTTCAGCCTGTGCCGCTGAGATTGTGGGATCCATTTGCATTGGGGCCTTCTATGCGGGCTGTGTCTACGCTGCTGCTTGCTTTGCAAGGGAGGCTCAGGGCTTGTTGTGTTGTGACAGTGCAGCCTGTCGTTGTTGAATTCAAGTCAGTTGTGGTCATTTTTTGAATTCAACATGAGGAACGCATCACTACTTGAGTTTCCCACTTTGTATTTCAAAGACATGTGACATTACGCATAAGATGCTATCAACAAACTTGGTGACAGGGACATATTGAAAAGGCAATAGGAGCGAGAACCCTGAAGCATAGAGATGTGAGGGGCTACAGATTGTCCTGGTATGAGCCTTTTTGTAGAATAGGGACCCTGCAGAGTCATGCCAAAATAGACTCTTTGGATCATAAAACTCCCAAAAGCTTCCCGGTTCCGTGAACAGTCCAAGGCTATCTCAATTCCTGCGTGGAGCATGAAGTCGGAGACAGGAATAGTCAAAGCTTTCCAGCATCTCGGCTTTCGATTGGTGTATCACCGACCAGGCTATGGTTGTATCTACCATAGCTGGTACAGTGAGTGGTGTCGCGCAACGCGGATATTGATGTTGTTGTCATCATTGTGGTTGTTGTGGTCGTCCTGGTCGTCGTGATCGTCGTCGTCGTCGTCGTGATCGTCGTGATCGTCGTCGTCGTCGTCGTGATCGTCGTGATCGTCGTAGTCGTCGTCGTGATCGTCGTGATCGTCGTAGTCGTCGTCGTCGTCATCGTCGTCGTCGTCGTCGTCGTCGTCGTCGTCATC
>VSDK01005940.1:61145-83037 GCA_009767595.1 Symbiodinium kawagutii
CATCCATACATCCATACATCCATACATCCATACATCCATACATACAACCATACATCCATCCATCCATCCATCCATCCCTCCCTCCATCCATCCATCCATCCATCCATCCATCCATCCATCCATACATCCATATATCCATACATCCATACATCCATACATCCATACATCCATACATCCATACATACATGCATGCATCCATACATACATGCATGCATACATACATACGTACATACATACATACATACGTACATACATACAGACATACATACATACGTACATCCATACGTCCATACATCCATACATCCATACATCCATACATCCATACATCCATACATCCATCCATCCATCCATCCATCCATACATACATGCATCCATACATACATGCATACATACATACATACAAATATATATATATATATATATTTCTAGCGGTCCTTCGGCGGCCTATATCTTGAATAATCTTTGCTGAATGTGTTAGAATGTTTATACTATGTGCCAGTGACTTGTCCTTCTAGAAACGACTCGACCAGGTAGGACCCAGGCCATGTCATCTCATCAAAATCAATTGAATTTTCGGCCAATTGGCAACATTGACGAAAGCCATGTCATATGACATTTGCTTCGAAAGTGTGCCAGAAAGTAGCAAACGAATAGTGCCAGAGAGCAGCAAACTAACCTGTGTGACGTGGCATTTTGCCAATAGACCCTAGTATAACTACATTTGTAGACCCACCCTATGTCATATCATATCGGTGTAAGCATCTGCGCGCTGCCAGTAGTATATATAGATAGTAGTAATGGTAAGTGCAATAGTAGAAGTGAAGAGCCACACATGTTTGGCACTAGTGGACATAGGAGTCAATATTACTAGAAAATGATGGAATAAGATTTTGCGCAATGGATCTCAAGTGATGGCAGCAATAGCTACCATTCAATTATAGAACCATGCACCATGAAATCAATGTACCATAAAATGCCCAATGAAGAACAGAAAGCAAGTTTTGCAAAGAGAAAAGACGGTCTCATTCGAAAATTTGTACTTTGTTTTCTCAAAGTTCTTCTTTGTTTCCTTGACAGGTGAGTGCTTTTGCTTTTCTTGTTTTAGGGATTGAAACAAGTCAAAACACTTGAGGAAAAAGATAGTTGTTGATCCCAGATCAAAAACACGTCGGGGAAAAGATGGCTTTTGATCCTATAACTTTTCAAAGGCAAGGAAACCGATTCTTTCCAATTCAAAAAGCAAGCAGGCAAAAGATGGTTTGATCAACAACGAAAAAACATTTGTTTGGAAAAAAAAGTGGTTTCATCCGAAAGTTATTTTTTTGGTTTTCTCAGGTTGTTTTATTTTGGGTTTGCCTGAAAAGGCGCTTGTTTTTTTGCATCTTTGAATCACAAACAAATTTTGTCTGTTTTGTTGTTCGGTTTTTTGTTTGAAAAACATTTTTTTTCAGGTTTTCTTGTTCGTTTCAATGTTTGGTTGGTTTTGAGAAAACCTGTCTTGTTCCTACGGTGTTTGGTTTGCTTGCCCAAACACTGACATTTTTATTTAGTTTATGTTTATTTTCAATCCTTAAAACGAACAAAAACCAAATGCCTTTTCAAGGAAATCAAAGAACAGAAAAAAATTGTGAGAATCCCAAAAAGCCACAATTTTTTGACGAATCCATCCTTTCTCATGTTTCTTTCGCCTTCTCGAACTTTGTTTGCTTTTTGGTCAATAACATATGCATGTTTTTCTTGGCCTTTCTAAACATGTTTTTGAATCGAAACCATTTTTCTCATGTTTTCATGTTGTCGATCAACACTAATTTTTGTCCACGGCTAAAATTTGGCCACGAAATAATTTAGTTTTTATTCAGGACAATTTTTTCCTTCTTGTATATAGGAAATAGTTATTTACATTCCTCTGGACCTGTTTTTTCTTAGGGTGTTATTGTATAACATCACTATCGTTATTAGATGTAGAAATGACAAGCGGACTTGGATATATTTGAAATGTAAGCCCCGGAAGGGCCGCTGACCATCTATATATATATATATATACATATAAGTGCATGACATGCATATACATCTCGGTGGGTGTGGGATCGCACGTGTAGCCGCGCTAATCATCATGCAAAAGTGGCAACCTGTCCAAGGTTTTTGGCTCTCTGAAAGCTGATTTTGGGGGTCCCATTTTTGATCTTTTTTTTGTCGTTTCGCGCAAATCCCAAGCGACGCAGCAATTTCGGTCGCTGGTTTTCTTTCGGTGCGCAGCAGACTCTCACGACGTAGCAACCCCACCCACCCCACCCCAACCCATCCTTGATGTAGCATTAACGTGATGAGCAAGTGCAAGCGAACGTTAACATGCTCCCCCCACCCACCCCAACCCAACCCATCCTTGACGTAGCGTCAACGTGATGAGCAAGTGCAAGCGAACGTTAACATGCCCCACCCACCGCACCCCAACCCATCCTTGACGTAGCATCAACGTGATGAGCAAGTGCAAGCGAACGTTAACACGCCCCACCCACCCCAACCCAACCCATCCTTGACGTAGCGTCAACGTGACGAGCAAGTTCAAGCGAACGTCAACATGCCCAACCCACCCCACCCCAACCCATCCTTCACGTAGCGTCAACGTGATGTGCAAATGCAAGCGAACGTTAACATGCCCTACCCACCCCAACCCAACCCATCCTTGACGTAGCGTCAAGGTGATGAGCAAGTGCAAGCGAATGTCAGCATGCCCTACCCACCCCTTCCCAACCCATGCTTGTTGTAGTATTAACGTCATGAGCAAGTGCAAGCGAACGATAACATGCCACCCAACCCATCCTTGACGTAGCGTCAACGTGATGAGCAAGTGCAAGCGAATGTCAGCATGCCCTACCCACCCCACCGCAACCCATCCTTGATGCAGCATTAACGTGATGAGCAAGTGCAAGCGAATGTTAACATGCCCCACCCACCCCAACCCAACCCATCCTTGACGTAGCGTCAACGTGATGAGCAAGTGCAAGCGAATGTCAGCATGCCCTACCCACCCCACCCCAACCCATCATTGATGTAGCATTAACGTGATGAGCAAGTGCAAGCGAACGCTAACATGCCCCACCCACCGCACCCCAACCCATCCTTGACGTAGCATCAACATGATGAGCAAGTGCAAGCGAACGTTAACATGCCCCACCCACCCCAACCCATTCTGGACGTAGCATCAAGATGGTCAGCAATGGCAAAAAATGCAACATGTAAAAATCGATTTAGTCACACGTTCGGTTTCACACCCGGAGGCATATACATATGTAATACATTCAAATGTAATGTTGCATCACTAATGATATATTAGATGGTGTATCTTCAGTCAAGTTATTTTAATTCGGATCGTGCAAATTTTGTTGTACCATGTAATTTCGCGGCATCGTGTATTTATGTAATGCCTCGGAGTGTACCGCAAGGCAATGAAATAGAATGTATATACAACTTAATGTGACGTAATGATGTAATGTAATATGATACAGATCACCAAAGCCAGCGTATTCTTCATGTGGCCAAACAAAGGTACATGAGCCAAACGCCAAGCTGCGTCTCACCGCCCGGACACCTGCACGAGACGCATGGTAGACGACAAGAATGTAACATGATATACATATATGTATATGTATATATATGCTGTATATATAAATATGTTTTTACATTTATATATACTGTATAATGTTATATCATGTGATGCAATGTAATGCCAATGTAATGTAATGTACTGTAATGTAATGTAACGTAATGTAAGGTAAATCAATGTAATGTAATCTACTCTAACTACTAATGCAGGGCAGTATAATGTAGTGTAGTCTAATGTATAGAAGGTAATGCAAGGCACTGTCATGTATTGTAGTGGCATGTAATGGAATACAGCGTGTTATTCTTTTTGTTGTAAGTACACGTGAGATCGTCAAAATGGTCCCATCAAAAGCAAAGTGTTCATTGAATGGTCTTACTTCCTCTGGTGGGTGTTTTTCTGATTTCCTTAGAAATCATGAACAAATGGTCAACCAACTCACTGGCCAGCAGATTTGTGGAGTTCACGCCGTTGACGCTCGAAGCAAGGATCCTTTTGGCCACTCGAACCGAGTCGACAGCAGTGGAAGTGGACGCCCCTGACGAGTCTCAGCGGAATGCCAAGGTTGGTTGCTCCTGCATTGAAGTTACAGGACAAAGAAGGAAACTTTTCCTGGATGGTTTGAAGAACACTGGAAACATGATGTGATAAAGTGGCAGTCTTCAGAAGTTCACCTTTCGTGTCAGGGTCTATCGCGAGTTCGGCACACATCCTTTGCAATTCACAGGCCATTGAAATAGATGCTGCATTCTCGAGTGATCTGAGCAGCGCCCTAAATGACCAGTTGCATGTTTTCTATGGGGTTTGCTAGGTAGCCCAGGTATTTGTATTGTCACCAAGATTCCTTGAGCGTTTCAGGTTTCCCTGCGTCCACACCGAGATGACAGGGGACACGACAGGTCTTTTTCGCTATGGTTGGTATCCTGATTTCTTATTGCTCACGTTGGATACTGCGGCTCGAATTTCGGTACACCAACTGAGCGAAATTGACAGTCGCAGGTTTCATACCAAATATGCGATTGATCTCAATGATTCTGTTGGGGTTTTTGTTTTGCCTGAAATATTTCAGGGGCGGGGGTATTGTTGCATCTATCATAGCTGAATCTTCTATCAATCAAATCATAGTGCAGAGCGCTGGGATAGATAGCTGGCTGTTTTCCATTGGACAGCGATAGGTTCCCTGGAGTACCCCTGGGACATGATGGTGAGGTAGCAACCTTTCTTGAGCCATGCAGTGGTTCTCTATGAATGTTCCAATTCTCTGAAAGAGACGGTGATGTGCCCTGCGCTGTGACTGGTGCTGGATCAATATCCATGAAGCAAAAATCATTGGTGATATCAACCGACTGTTGTTCTGATGTAAAGTTCCACCTACCAGCTATCATGGGTGAAGAATCAGAATGCACCATTTAAAATCTTGAGATTTTGAGAGCTTTCGAAGGCAGGAAGTGGCCTCTGAACCACCACTTTTTCAACCACATTGGTTCGCCTCTCCCTCTCTCTCTCGGCAGCGCATTGAGGACTGGAATTTCTCGCGCGTGTTTACTCTGATGCCGCTGGACAGAATTTAGGTTCTGATGTAGTCATGGGCCGGTAGAGGTCCCAGCCTTTTGCGACGTTTTTAGGGTGTGAACTTACGATGCCATTGGGATTTACAAGTGGTTTTTGTGTGTTGGTGTCTGTTTGTGTTTTGCGTGGGGGATGGGGTGGGGACGGGAGGGGAGGGATGTTTACGTTCACTTGCATTTGCTCCGCAAGATGCTGGGGTGGGGTGGGGGGGTTGTATTTGCTCCGCGAGTTGATGCTCTGTCGGGGATGGGTGGGTGGGTTGGGTTGGGGTGGGGTGGGGTGAGATGTTAACCTTCACTTGCATTGGCCCCGCAAATTGATGGTACGTGGGGGATTGGCCAGAGTGGGAGGATGTTGACGTTCACAGGCACCCTGTTGCTTGGTCTTTCGCGACGCCGGCATGTTTGTACAGTGTTGGTGCTCACGTTTGGCCGCAAGGGCTCCATGAAGACATGGGGCTGGGGAACACAATGTAGACGATGACATGCAGGTGGCAGCTCACTTCCAAGGCTCTTGTTGGGGGTGACCCTGGCCCTTGCTTTCCTGTTGCTGTCCAGCGTTTTTGCCTCTTGGATTGAGATGTGGAGTGCTCAGAATCACTGGCTTTCTACACGTGGTTTGGATGACACTGGTCGATCATGGCCATTGGCCGTGGTTGATAGCCAACCAAGAATATTCGTTATATGCAAATACTGCTACGATGACTCAAAGTCCCTAAGGATTGTTCAAGCATTAATTGACCATGATTTTCTGTCCGCCAATGTGCGCCACAGTCTGCGCCACAAACTTTTTGTTTTTATCAAAGTTCGCATGCCTTGCCCCGAAATCGAATCAATCACGCATTATATATTTATATTCATGCATTTTTCGTCGGTGAGTGTTCATATTGATGTTCTTGGGCATGGCATCCTTGCAATTTACCTCATGGTGGGCTTCATCGAGTTTTACTTCCAAGTGTCTCCTGTGACATGATTTATAGTTTGGCTGGGGAACTGCTACACAGTCTTCCACTGTCAGGATGGTTTTGCACGAAGAAAGATGCATTGGATTCTGGCATTTTCCCAGCAACAAAGCTGATAATTGTTTGTCGGGAAGAAAGTCTAGCGTTGGAACAAGGTGACTGCGGTCCCGCCGCAGATGTTTCTTCACCAAATTGGCATCCCAACAGGGCGTTTTTCATTTGTTCCACCAACACAAGTAAAGGAGGGGGATTTTGATTCCCCATGGAAATCTGTTTCACCTTAGTACACTTCCTCTTGAAGTGCCAAGTGATTCCTGCAGCACGGATCCCAGTCAGTGTGGAAAAATGCTTGGGGAGGCGACTTGACTGTGAGGCAGTGTGCACCTTTTACTTGAGCCCCGCGGACACACGGAAACGAAGGAGCAGTACGATTTTGAATCTTTCCAAAGCGATGGCAGCAGAAACCACCTTCGAAGCATTGCTGCTTGGCGGAAGTACTGTTATGCAAGTATGAGTCTGAGTGCATGCCTGTATACATATACCATCATATACCCACACTAAAACACGTAGAGACGTCTACGTCAATGTAGTCTTAGAGTGATACAATTCAATAGGCAATGGACATATATTCTATGGCATTATTTTGTTTTGTGCTACCAGTGATAGACCCAAGCCCGTCGGATGACCATTGTGTGTTCTGGTGCAAGGCAGCAGATCAACAAGGCTTTCACAAGTGCAGTGACTCGGCGTTTCCCTTTCAATGTGAAGCAGATGATGGAGGGTTCTGATGTGAAGGTTCCTCTCTGCAACTTTAGAACTGTTTCAGGCCTTGTACGATTCAATATACTGTCAGGTACGTTTGGTTCGGAGTGTGTAGGATTGTACGCACCGGCCTGTAGCAGTTGCTAGGAACTGTTGGGTTCGAAGTCGGCGAGAACAGTTCCACAATCTGGCATGTACATGATCATTGTCAAGCCATGGTTGGAATCACACTCTTAGCCAACGGAACCAAGGATCCACAAGAACTCCGAGACACCATCGAGCTGATGAACCACTATGACGCTAAGGCCCTGCGGTTCTGTTATCACTGTCTTTCTCCATTGAGCAAAGAGGTAACCTTCAAAGTTTGGAGTGGTTTGTCAGTAAAAGTATGGACGTCCAAGTTCACCTGAGAGTTTAGATAACTCAGAGATAGACATCTATTTTGCTGCACATGGATCAAGCAACCTACTTAAATACATCCATACATCCATACATCCATACATCCATACATCTATACATCCATGCATCCATACATACATCCATACATCCATACATCCACCCATCCATCCATCCATCAATCCATCCATCAATCCATCCATCCATGCCTACCTGCCTACGTACCTACCAACCTACATACCGACATACCGACCTACCTTCCTACAAATATGCATACATACATACATGCATGCATGCATGCATACATACATACATATACATGCATACATGCATACATGCATACATGCATACATGCATACATGCATACATGCATACATGCATGCATGCATGCATGCATGCATACATGCATACATGCATACATACATTCATACATACATACATACATACATACATAGACAGACAGACAGACAGACAGACAGGCAGGCAGGCAGACAGACAGACATACATACATACATACATGCATGCAAAAATACATACGTACACACCGGCATACCTACGTACGTACGTACGTACCGTACGTACGTACGTACATGCATGCATGCATCCATTCATGCATGCGATGGACACGGACATACAGTTCCGGGAACCTTGTAGTGCCAGAGTTCCTGGGAACTTTGGTAAGCTTTTCGAAGTTGCTAAACTTCTAGCGAAGCCATCGCAAACTTCAAGAGTCGGCCCCTATTTAGATTTCTTGTTCGGCAACGCGCGGTTTTTACCATTTCTCAAAAATCGTGCCCCAGGACTTGACAGAGTCCAAGCAATTTCAATTTGACCAAAACAGCTTCGAGCTCCAAGGGGGACCTTTACCCAAAACCAGCCTAGGAAGATTGAATTAGACCAAAAAATCCGGTTTTGGAATGCAGCTTTTGGGCGTGCCCCGTGAAGGGCCCCAAGTTTTTCGGGGTTTGAGAAACTGTTTTTATTATTGTATAGCTAGCGATTAGCTCTACCTCTGCAGATGGAGGCTTTTTGCCATTCCCGCTTAGCTGCCGGCTTCCCTAGAGCGGTAAATGCTTGCGCATTGTGCGCACTTGAGTTTAGGCTTTCGGGGCTCAGAATCTTAGGGTTTACTGTCAAGGGTTTCTCACCCGTTGGCAAGACCAATTGGTGCTTAGGTGCTGTGCAGCGCGGCTCAGGAACTTGCCGTCCAGGTAAAGATAAGTAGATCGATGGATGGATGGACAGACATACAGAGATACACTGCTATATTGCAGGTCAGCAGCAGGGCAGAATATCAACAAAGGTGGTGCTCCAGGGAACTGAATCTGTGGGCTTCGCTAGGCAGTTCTGAAAGCCATCGGCATCCTGGACAACGTTCTCTTATCCAGCTCCTTGGCACGGTGGGTTCCAGACTTGGTTCATAGTCGAACTCCTTAAATTGGTCGTTAGAACAAAGATTTTCCTGTGCTGCCGAACCGTTTCTCATTCTGTAAGATGGAAAACACATAGCAAAATAAACATGAACAAAGCTGATCAAAGAACAACCAAGTACCACATTGATTTGCACACATGAACAACAATATTGCTTGACATATCACGCAGTTTGAGGAAACTGCTGTCCTTGTTGTTACCGGTAACTGGTTTCTGGTGCATCAGTCCTGGATTCGTGCCCCAATGTTGGTGGCCAACCTCCATCATTCTGCATTGGCCACAATTTACCATTAGTATTTCTTTTCCTCAAAGATAGTCCGCAGAAATGGAGCCATGTTATTATTGTCATTGTAAATACCTCATATTGACTATCTTCAGCCAGTGCCGGTTTGGCTACGGGCCAGGGGCCTTTTTCAAGGTTTAAGTTTGTTATCATGAAGCATCATCGACCATGGACATGTTTTATAAATGTATCCTATACACATACGAATGTATGATGATAAATAGATAAGCAAATGCATCAATGAATACATGGACAAGTAGATAGTTAATTACTTAATTACACAAACCAATAAGTAAATAAACATATGGATAGATAGATACCAACAATGAAAAGATAAATAGTTTAATAAAATAACAAACATACATGTGTCTACACATTTGCATTCTTATTTGTGAAAACGTACACCTCTAAAGATCTACATTTTGGGTGGTTCATGATGACTGAAAATCTCAAGTCGCACCCGCAAGTTGCAGCTGGTTTTGTGGTGGCGCCCGATCAATGATGTTAGCTGAGCCATAAAGCAAGTGACAGCGGTCAAGAAAAATGCTTGACGCATATGGTTTTTAAAACTTAGCTCTTGACATGTAATACAATCATTTCTTGCTTATACAATTTTTGTTCAATAGAACCCACATGATTTTCTTATTTTTGGATAGAAGGTTGGTTTTTGGTGGCGGGTCAGTGTTTTTGCAGATAGAATATCGGCATGCGCTTCGAATGGTTCACCTGCGAATTTAGTTTTACCAAATGCTTTTGATGACTTTGATTGACTGGATTGACTTTGGTTGACTTTGATTGACTTTGATGGATCTTGTGGCATAAAACATATTTTGTTTTGAGATGCTCTTAGTTGAGAGCTGTCATATTTTAACTGCATGGCAGTTTGCGTCGTTTTTTAAAACGCCGTATTATTCTTGCTACATATGGCTATGGGTCAAAACCCTGTACCCCTGGTTCCCCTGTCATCAACCATTGTTTTCCCTATTATTGTTGGTGGAAATCCCCCATGAACGTTGGTTAGTTAATATTGACCCAGCTCGCCATATGTTCTCTTTTGGAATCTTCGCGCCGCCAGAGACCTCGAATGATTTTGCCCACGATCCTATTGGGACCAACTGATGGTGAGGCACCGTGATGGCCAATGATGGTTGAGTAGTGGTTAAGGACGGAAAACAGCGCTTGAACACTGGTTCATGATGACCAGTGGTGTTTAAGAATTGTGCATTGATGCTCAACGATGGGTAGGAACGGCTGATAATGGTTCATGGTGGATCGTGACGGGCCGATCATGACTAACAATCATAGAGAACAACCTAAAATCAAACAATGACATCAACAACTCATTGGATTGTGGATAGTTGCGGCAGACTCAGGAGCGTTGCCCGCGTCTAAATCCTCTAAACGTTTGAGGATGACGACCAAAGTGACGCTTGGTCCGCAAGCAGCTTCCAGAGGGCAGAATGCAGTGACTGGAAGACGGCCAATCAATGCTCAATTGACCGATAGACAGACGGACAGACAGACAGACAGAAAGACAGATAGAAAGATATATACAGTTGCAAACAAACATAAATACACACACACACATACAAACATACATGTGTACGTACACGTACAAACATCATACGTACATACGTAAATACAGACATATGTACATCCGCACATGCGGACATACGTACGCACGTACATAGGTACATAGGTACATACGTACATACGTACACACGTACATATATACCTACATACCTACATGCGTGCATACGTACATACGTACATACGTACATACGTACATACGTACATACGTACATATATACATCCATCATCACATTTCATAATACTTCGTCATACCTTTTTGAGCGCCAATCCCCAAAAAAATGCTTTGGTGTTTTTTGTTGTTCGTTCTCAGCTTTCTACGTTCAGCTTTCAGCGTCCGGCATTCCGCATTCCATTTTCAGCTTGGTTGCGGCTTTCAGCTTTTGGCATGTGGTTTTCGTCATTTGGCTTTTGGCTTGGGAAATTCGGCTTTCAACGTTTTCCTTTCGGCGTTTCCCGATGCACTGACTTTCTGCTTGCGGATGTCAAGTCTTTTTCCGTCTGTTGGGGCCCTCCACTGCTGGTGTTGGGCTATCGGTTTGCTCAATTCGTTTTTTTGGCATTCGGAACCGTAGCTTGCCATGCTTTTGAATTGAGAAACGCACATTCACCGCAGCACCAATACTTTTTATAATTGAGAGAGTCAAATGTGTCAGCCGTTTGAACACCACATACCTTTTCAGATAAACGCATCCGTACTGGTCTTTGACCTACCCCCCAGAGCAGAACATGCACTGCAGCCACGCATACTTCCTAAGATTATCAAAATTCCAACCATGCATGCGCATCGCAAACACTGTAGAAACACATACTTGCTAGTCTTTATCAAACCAACCCCTCTCTGAACATGACACGTGCTGCAGCAACACCTACTCACTAAGAGAAGCACATAACTGCTGGTTCTTGTCACTCCCACCCGTGTATTGGCTGATGTCAAACCGAACCTTGCTCATCCTTTTCCGATCATATTTTTTTTTGTACCTCATCGAACCTGATCTACGCCATTCTTGTTACACCTTGCCTTGTTATTACAACCCGGCACACCTTGTCACTGGATCCTCGATCCAGCCACCTCGTCATGTCTCTCGATTTCTGGTCAAGCCGCATGCCTCTTCACAACTAATCACACTGAATCATGCAGCTCGTTCACACATCATAAATGATGATACTTCACGATACATCATTGTACCTCATGATTCATGGCACCTGTCATCGTCTATTATACCTTACGGCCCTTATGACACTGAGTCCTACCTCAAGATACACTTCGGCAAACTTTGTTAGAGCCCATGATGCTTCTCTCTGCCAGCGTCGTATTCTGTGATGCTTACCACGGTAACAAGCCTCAAAACCTCCGACCAGGGCCAGGACATCCTTGAAACATGGTGTGGAGATGCAGAACTTGAGTGCCGGGCTCCGACTGCAGTTTTCATCTCAAAGATGGGTTGCATGGGTTGCTACGGAGATGTTTATCATCCTGAATGGGGGTACTGCCCAAGCAGATTTTTGGATTTGGGAAATCAACTTGTTTTTTCTTGTAATACACAAAACGTACAGCATCAAGAAGAGAGTTTTTCCACTTTGGCCTGGCTGGTTCGTCGCCAATGATGGCTTGGAGTAGATTCCACCAAAGTACTTACCACACAAACTGGCTGGCTAGAACCCATCAGCTAATGGCACGAATTGGACCAGAAACTACTAGAACTCGTAGTGGGTTGTAGATCATAAGTTCAGGCAACACCTCATCAAATCCTGCAAATGCCACAAACATTCGACTCTATCGGTATTTTTCATGTTTTAACCAGCCAGGAGAGTATAAATGTCCCTGGTATTACAACCTAGGTACTAGGTAAGCCACCGCAAGTCCCCAGGTATACTCCTAGATGATTGGACAACTCCCCAGGAAACCCACCACCAACCCCCCAGCGCGGACACCCATCGAGGACTTCATCGCAATTCTTCGATGAGGCACTTGCTGCAAGATGGACGTACCAGGTAATGGGCTGGCAAACTCTTGGGGTTGATAAATATGATGGTGGTTAAGTAGCCGGTGAATGATGGAGAATTAGCGGGTTATATAGCAACTTTGGTGGTTTCTCAAAATAGGCAACACCCAAAAATGATTGGTTTCTTACTATACATGACTATTGATGGATGATTGGGGGTACCCCGATTCTGAGAACCTCCCACATGGCTGTGGGTCAAAACTCCGTACTGGTGAACTTTCCGCCAGCCACAGCCATGCAAGTTGCATCTACGTACAGATTGTACATATTTTATTGTGCACAGGCACTTGGGCCAGGTTGATAGTTCACTTGGGAAATCAAAGGGTTGATCATGCTTAATGATGGTTCGTGATTGATCAGGGTCAATGATCATAATCATAATCGCTAATCATTGATCATCATTAATGATTGATCATTCTCAATGATGGCCACAACCCCTTGTCTTCTTGCACGTGGAAAAATATGTAGAAACAATAATATGGTGGTTTCTCAAAATAGGGGTATCCAAAAATGGTTGGCTTTTTATCAAAAATAGTTTTTAATGGATGATTTTGGGGTACCCCTATTTTGAGAAACCATCATATGGGTACATCACGACGGTTTCCCCAAACCATCCGAGAATAGTTCATCTTTTTCAGAGCAGTTACAGTATCTCCAGGGCCGCCACGAACGAATTGACCCAAAGAGATTCATCGGATAGCACCAATGATCCTCCATCATTCTTCCCTGTAAGATAGTTGTTGCTACACAACATAGATTTGAACCAAAGAGATGGCCATCACCATCATGGGAACTTTCTTGGGGGGCTACCAGTGACGCGATGGGTGGCCGCAGGACAAGAAGAATGGAGAAATTGGAGAAGCGAACACCGGTTTGCCGTCCCCTGAAGCCTGGGAGCCTGACGAGCTCGTCGTTGCCATGAGCTCGAGCTCATCTGATGCCAAAGCAGCTCCAGTTTCTTGGGTTCGTTCGAGTTGGCTGCCAGGTCTATGGGCAAAATGATACCCCCGTTGAAGGTAGTTATGCGAGGTACAGGTTTTCGGGTATGGCTACCTGGTAGCATCCCGGCGTTTTACATGACTCACTGACGGATTCTTTGTTGAGTGGATGGCATTCATCCAATTGAGCATTATTCAGGGAAGTCTTGTAACTTCAATACAGCTCTTGACCATTCCGCTGTGACCTAGCAAATTTCGTGTTTTGGGATACCTTTGGGAGGTTCCCCACAGTTGACAGTTCTGCTAATGCCACTCAGCATCGCCATCAAGGCTAGTTCATCTCCGACCATGCCTCATGATTCCAATGAACTCGAGCCTTTGCAAAGCACGGTGAGTTTTTTTCGGTGAGTGGAGTTCGAAGGAGAAACCTAGCAGGAGACTTTCAGTATGCATTGCTGGTACAGTGACCCTTTTCTCGACCATGTTGGACCCATCATTCATCATTCATCATTTCAACTTGTTTTGCAAGGGAACATGCATGCATTTTCGTTACATTCTTGGCGCACCAAATCATTTTGCACATGGTCACTGTGACACTGATTCTGCTTCGCGGAGATAGTCACCACTGAATGGTGCATTTTGAATGGTGCACTTGTATCACATGTTCACAGCGGAGTTTTGTGGCTCCACGGCCAGTGGCGATCAAAGTTGCTCCAGATAGTGATCCTCATGGTACTTTCGAAATAGGCTGGCAGTGCTTGCTACCCATCACTGCTTCGGGCTTCCTTCTGCATTGGTAGAAGACGTTTGCATGAGACAGATTGTCCAGCTGTGTCCACAAATAGGCACCCCCAGTGACCCAAAAAGTAAGGTATTTCGGAACGGGGAGACATGAGTTTTCGTGTGTCATTGGCACGCCCAACTTGCGGCCCGCCCAACTTGGGATACCCTATGCCACGATGCTGAAACTGCAGCGAACTTGTTGGCTAAGGAGCAAGTGACTCGCTTGCATATCTTCTTGCGAGAGATCTTCTGGCTGGACGCACCGATTCAACACTCCAACAAATTAGTTAGAGGTTATATATGTAACCTTGGTGTAGCCTCACGCTATTCTTGGTTTTCCCATTTTTTCAGTGTTCGATGGTCATCCCGCGATGCCATTCAACCCAACTGTAAAGACATCCTTAGAGCATATGTTCGTAATCCATTCCCTCAAGGAAGAATCCTTCAGAATTTCTTAGGCAAGGGCAATCGTTCCAAAATGCTGCACATGACATCACTTGTGACACTTCTATCTCTAATTTTTTGCACATATCATGCATATGACAGATTTGTAAACATGTTTGTCAGGCAATCCAACTAGATTTCATTAGTTAATGTGAGTCATCTGTTTTTTAATTGAGTTAGACGGTGGCACGCAACGAAAACCAGCACTTCCACATGGCAGCGCTAGCCAACCCGCTAGGTTGGCGCTAGATACGTCTTTAGGAATCTGGGATCGGTCGAATCAATTTTGTGTTTTGGTAGACCAATTTTTGCGCTAAATCCCAGCTAGCATCGCGCTAGCAAAAGTTTCAAAAGGCATGCCCGGGCAATAGAGGCACCTTCGGCTTAAGGCCAAAGAGGACGAAACGGTTCCTTTACCAACTTTTCCCGCAGGAGGTACTACTACTAGGAAACCAGATGGACAATGTGATATGACCATTTCACTTCCTTGGAAACAAGTAGCCGCACAGCAAGAACGACCTATTGAAGAATCACAAGCTTAGATCAAAAGTGAGCCGAGACAGCGACATGTCCCATTTTCAGCCCCAGACATCCAAACACTGATGTTTTCATCCATAAATTAGCAAATCATAGGGCCATAAGGCCGCACGCGTAGAGTCAAGAATGAACGTCAAGTCTGCGAACAGCCATTCGGCAAAACCGTCACATATTTTAGCAGCAAGTCCATGCTAGAACCGTGGTAAAGAGTCAGTGTGCCTCCTTATGCTTGAATACCATTCGACACCGCAGACTTTTCTTCCGATTTGTTGTAAACACCATGCTGACAACATGTGTTCTGCAGTTTCGCAAAGACCATCCACATGGACATGCGCATGCAAATGACATGCGCATGCAAATCACAGGTCTTTACATTCTCATTCTCCTGCTTGCATCGAACTTCCTTCTTCGACGCTGGTTTTGAGACTTACAGGGTTGTAAAGGTTAATCTATTTCCGGAACGCTTTGCTACTATTTCCACAGTAGAAAATAAGTTTGACAAGGCTTCTTGTGTAACTGCCATCGTTAAATTTGAGAACTTATCAGGTTATGTTCCAGGTTGGCTACTGTGCTCAAGCCTCCGGTGGGGTATGAATCCTTGTGGCAGCAAGAGACCAGACGGCCATCCTGGGCCCACAGGGGTCCCCACAAGGGGTCTACAGTGCACCAGTCTAAACACATTCTGCACAGATTCGTGACAACATAAACGAGGGCCCCCCAGAAGGCACCTGGCAGAAGACAAGGGAAAGCACACCAGAACAAACTCTGATGAAGCACTCCAACCTGGCCTTGTTTTGTGTGGAAAGAATTCTTGCGGTTGGTTGTCATCCCTGACACCAACCTACCATTTTTCAAAGGTTTTATTATCGGTGCGTGACATGTTCTGAGTCTCACGGTCCCACATTTCATCTTTGCTCGAGCTGCGGTGAGGGACATACCTTCGCCTTCCACTTCCACTTCTCCCTCAAGTTTCACTGGGGAAGAGAGGGGAAAAATGGGGAAAATCTTCCTGTTGACAGCCATAGCTCTGCTCTGAGGTTGGAATTGGCCTTCCCGAAGGGAAGATCGTTCAGACCGAACTCTGATTGCCGAGTGCTGAACTACTGCTGGGTCCCGGAGGCAAAGCGACCTCGGGATCTCCTTTGCTTAGCGATGTCGCAGATTTGACTGGCCAGCACCGCCATGGGAACCTTTTCCTTTTGACTCTGTGAATCAGCACTTCAGCCGAACGTTGCCCAGAACATAACAGCTGCCTCTCAATCGAAAGGATGTGGCTGGATACGAATTATTGTCTGCCAGAGTGCTTTTTGTTGTAACTTAAATAGGTTTTTTGAAACGGTACTGGCCGGACTGTTCTCGCGAACCCTTGTGCCACTGGCCAAACCCGGCCAGTTTTCTTGTGATGTCCGAAATGCAGCTCAGAAGACAGACCAAAGGTCTGCCTGGCCAGCATCCCCCAGAACCGTTTCTTTTTGACTTTGCAAATATGACAACCACCACTCAACCGCAAGGAAGTGGCTGGATACGAATCATTGTCTGCCAGACTCGCTTCTGTTGTAAGTTGTGACACAAATAGTTTTCTTGAAACGGTACTGGCGCGCGTGTGACACGCCAAACAAACTAATCTCTGATGTACTTTATCAGCCAAACAGTAGCTGGCAAGAGGCTTGCAAGGGCAGTTTCTTGCTTCACCAGCTCCTGATGCCGCATTTCATGAGCAAAGGCGTAGGCAACTTCCTACCGCCCATACGGACTACTCTGGACTGGAGGAAAAGGAGTACTTCGCCTACATGAACGCATTTTTCAATCGTAGTTTCCTTCAGTGTACAATGAGCTTCAAAATGATTCATTCAAGTCGAAACCATGATGATGAAAGTGGAACTGGTCATTTTGCACCTTGATGGTCCAAGAAAGTACACGAGCTACTTCAGGATGAGTTGGTAAGATGAAATGTATTGTATGTCGCTGATGGCTGCTGATTGTTTCTGACACCAGTGACGAATGATGGAAGTCCGTTGGCTATTCATGAAGAATATGAAGGTTTCTATCGTTGGTCTATTGCAGTAGTATGAATGGTTATGATAAACTAGATGATTTGCCCCAAAGTTATTGCTGGTTTACTACTATACATGGCTAATAACTTGGATGATTGACCTGGGGAGTTCCCTATAGAAACACCCAAATGGATGGCCGGCTGAGGCATGAGCCCTAAGGGCTTACGATGTCCTTCCATGTCCCAGGTGCCAAGATCCATACAGATAAACGTAATGAAACGGGTAGGTACAAACACATACAACATGAATATCATGTATATATTCATGTATATATTGCTATATAGAGAACAGTCCGATTCAGAAACCAAA
Organism: Symbiodinium kawagutii; assembly: GCA_009767595.1. Lineage (NCBI taxonomy): Eukaryota > Dinophyceae > Suessiales > Symbiodiniaceae > Symbiodinium > Symbiodinium kawagutii. The sequence goes on from VSDK01005940.1 coordinate 78,810, forward strand.
ATGAACCGCTTCAGAAACCAAATCTGGGCGCTTCAGCAACCAAAATCAAGCGCGATTCAGCAACCAAGAAAGCCGATTCAGCAACCAAAATCCGCGCAATTCAGCAACCAAAATACCACGCTTCAGCAACCAAATTCTGCGCGATCCAGCAACCAAAATGCACACGATTCAGAAACCAAAACAGGTGATTCTGCAACCAAGATCCGGGCATATATGGTCTAGCGTTCCTTGTCCTCCCTCCCCCCCCCAGGCATGGGTCATGGGTCCCCTCCCCCCCCTGTGGTGTGGTCGTTGGGTGGTTGGGTGGGTGGGTGGGGGAGTGAGATGGTACTCTGTCAGTTGTAAAGGTTATTATGTAAGCAGATAGCAGTGCAACCCCCCTCCCCCGTGGTGGTGGGGTGAGAGGGGTAATAGTATATAAGTAGTGCATTGGTAGTAAATAACTGATTCTTGGAGTATATAAGTCACATATAAATACTATAGATATTTATGGGTAGTAAAAAGGTAGTATATGGGGAGTATAAGTATTGTGTAAATATCAAACAATTAGATGCAATTAGTATGCAAGTGAAATATAAATATAAATATATATATATATGTATACATACATACATAGATTGCATGTAGGTACGTAGTAGATAGGTATCCTGTATGTAATATATTGATAATACACATGGATAAGTAGCAATAGCAAGCAGGAAGTAAGTAGGTAGATGGGTTGGTATATGCTGCATATGGTTGTGGTGTATTAGTAGCAGATAGATCCCGTACAAATAAATATGTAGCAGATAAGCAGGTACGTAGATAGGTCAATTCGGTGCACGGGTAGTAGATGAGTGTAATTAAAAACTACGTAGTAGTATGTACAATAGATAGTATGCACATATTTTTGCATTAGATGAGTGTATTTAAATACTACATAGTAGTAGTATGTAGATAGTATATACATATTTTTGCATCATAAAAAGCTCGCTGGTGCTGCAAATAAGGTGCAATTGGGAAGCAAAAGCTCCAAAATGCTGCAAATAGGGTGCAATTGGGAGGCAAAAGCTCCGAAATGCTGCAAATAGCGTGCAATTGGGAGGCAAAAGCTCTGAGCCGCTGCAAATAGCGTGCAATTGGGAGGCAAAAGCTGCCAAATGCTGCAAATAGCGTACGAATGCGAGGCTAAGGCTCCAAAATGCTGCAACTAGCATGTTCCTGGCCCCCCAATCCCCCCCTACCCATTGGGAGGGGAGGGGGGGAGAGGAACACGGAGCACGGAACCAATACATACCTCATATATATATATATATATACATACATATACATCTACATATATATATATATATGCATATTATTTCAATATCCATACATGCATACATATATATATATATACATACATGTAAATGATCATGTATACATATTGATTTATACATACACACATGTACTCACATACATGCCATACAATGCAAGTATGATAGACAATCATCCGACAAGCACGCCACAATGAAAGCACGACTTGTTCGAACGCTATGTGTAGAATGGAAGCATCCACAACACGCGCTCACAAAGCTGGTCGTCATTTCAAGCTGCCTGGGTTTCTTCCAACTTTCACTTGGCAGCCAGCCAATGGTCAACAACAATTGATATTATGGACTTTGAGAATATAGAGGTTAAAATGTAATCAATACTGGTTCTTGATTCATAATATAGTGGTTGATGATATATTTATAGTCGGAATAATGATGAATGGAGTGGTTACTGATGGCTCAAAATGGTAAAAATCGACGGTTGCTAACAGTGTGTGAATACGCAACCCTTTCCACCACAGAGCGCCACCATGCACCAGAAGCCAAACATTTACCACCGCAAGCCCACGGTGCCTTTCCCTTCAAAAAGGTTTGCGAGCGGAAGGACAACCTGTCCCAACAACCTGTCATTTCGCGCGCGTGCGAACAACTGTGCTTCCTGTTCTTTGCCTGGCCCACCTTTTTGGGTCGATTTTTTGTGCCGAAAACAAATGCTGGGAGACCTCCTGCCTGCATTGTCATCGGAGGTGCAAGATTTTCAGACCGATGAGATGCACAGCATTGGCTACCGGTGAGAATTCTGACATGCACTCTTGCAGCACGCGACAGTCCCTAGATTTTCTTACACTGAAACTTGCCAGCTCGTCGAGCTGCTCCTAGCTTTCCAGAGGCCGAGCTGGAAAGACACTTGACACTGGACACTTCCTGCACTGTGAACAGTGCTGTTCTCCATTTCCGACGCTATGCATGGTTTGTTTGCAGTTCTTGAGCCCCTTCATTCTCCTTGCTCTCCGGCCTTGCGTACCTTTGACCCCGGCGCCCCAGTTTTGCCACTCCAAATGCAGCATCGCACTACTGTTCTCTGGCCTTTCCCCAGGATGCTTTGGCTCAACTACTCGTTGGTAACCTATTCGTTGGTTATCGAGGATGTTCTTCAGGGCAAGAAAGCCGCGGTTTTTCTTCATAGCTATGATGCCCAAACAGGGTGGTTGCCCTGAGATCGTAGCGGTTCGGGAATATGGATGATGTATTGATGTACCGCCGCTGAACCAGTAAGATGAGCAGATCGTCAAAGACACCATATTCCAAAAGCTTAGTGCAAAGTGACAAGCTTCGGTTGTGCAGAAGCAGTATCCACCACTAACCATCATTCCACACACACTCCTCCTCCTCCTCCTCCTCCTCCTCCTCCTCCTACTCATCATCATCATCATCATCATTGTCATCATCATCGTCATCGTCATCGTCATCGTCATCGTCATCGTCATCGTCATCGTCATCGTCATCGTCATCGTCATCGTCATCGTCATCGTCATCGTCATCGTCATCGTCATCGTCATCGTCATCGTCATCGTCATCGTCATCGTCATCGTCATCGTCATCGTCATCGTCATCGTCATCGTCATCGTCATCGTCATCGTCATCGTCATCGTCATCGTCATCGTCATCGTCATCGTCATCGTCATCGTCATCGTCATCGTCATCGTCATCGTCATCGTCATCGTCATCGTCATCGTCATCGTCATCGTCATCGTCATCGTCATCGTCATCGTCATCGTCATCGTCATCGTCATCGTCATCGTCATCGTCATCGTCATCGTCATCGTCATCGTCATCGTCATCGTCATCGTCATCGTCATCGTCATCGTCATCGTCATCGTCATCGTCATCGTCATCGTCATCGTCATCGTCATCGTCATCGTCATCGTCATCGTCATCGTCATCGTCATCGTCATCGTCATCGTCATCGTCATCGTCATCGTCATCGTCATCGTCATCGTCATCGTCATCGTCATCGTCATCGTCATCGTCATCGTCATCGTCATCGTCATCGTCATCGTCATCGTCATCGTCATCGTCATCGTCATCGTCATCGTCATCGTCATCGTCATCGTCATCGTCATCGTCATCGTCATCGTCATCGTCATCGTCATCGTCATCGTCATCGTCATCGTCATCGTCATCGTCATCGTCATCGTCATCGTCATCGTCATCGTCATCGTCATCGTCATCGTCATCGTCATCGTCATCGTCATCGTCATCGTCATCGTCATCGTCATCGTCATCGTCATCGTCATCGTCATCGTCATCGTCATCGTCATCGTCATCGTCATCGTCATCGTCATCGTCATCGTCATCGTCATCGTCATCGTCATCGTCATCGTCATCGTCATCGTCATCGTCATCGTCATCGTCATCGTCATCGTCATCGTCATCGTCATCGTCATCGTCATCGTCATCGTCATCGTCATCGTCATCGTCATCGTCATCGTCATCGTCATCGTCATCGTCATCGTCATCGTCATCGTCATCGTCATCGTCATCGTCATCGTCATCGTCATCGTCATCGTCATCATCACCCTCCTCATCATCATCATCGTTACAACATGATCATCATCATCATCATCGTCATCAACATGATGATGATCATCATCATCATCAACATGATGATTATCATCATCATCATCATCATCGTTACAACATGATCATCATCATCATCGTCATCAACATGTTGATCATCATCGTCGTCATCAACATGATGATCGTCATCATCATCATCAACATGATGATCATCATCATCATCAACATGATGATCATCATCATCATCACCACCATCATCATCATCATCACCACCATCATCGTCATCATCACCACCATCACCATCACCATCACCATCATCATCATCACCATCATCGTCATCATCACCATCATCATCG
>VSDK01005940.1:83528-155143 GCA_009767595.1 Symbiodinium kawagutii
TCATCATCATCATCGTCATCATCATCATCGTCATCATCATCATCATCATCATCTTCATCACCATCATCATCATCATCATCAGTTAGTTTCCTTTTTTGGTTCTTTTTTTGCAGTGCGGCTGTTTGGCTTACATGCACAGCTGGGGCGCCCAGTGCTGTGGGACAGGCGCGGCTGTGATCACCCGGTGGCGTACAGAACCAAAGCCGTCACTAGCCATGTTTTGAACATGACCATCAGTATGGAAGTATTCGTGGCTAATCATTATCTTAGCTGTGAGTATTCTTAATCATTAGCTTTTCCCACATTCGTGACCATTGTCACCATCAACATTGATGAGCATTAGTAACCGCTATTGAACCGAAAAAACGCTGGTATTTGGTGCTGCCTTGCTCCCACTTTGGTTTCCCTGGGTGGCATGGGGTTCGAGGATCTCCCCAGATAGAATTTTTCCATGTGGGGCAATGGATGGCAATGGATGGCAATAGATGGCAATGGATTGCAATGGATGGCAATGGATGGCAATGGATGGCAATGGATGGCAATGGATGGCAATGGATGGCAATGGATGGCAATGGATGACAACGGATGGCAATGATTGATGCATGGCCTGCCCAATTTGCAGATTTGAAGGGCAACAGCTTGTGCTCTTACAAGCCAGTATGATCCAATGTGCAAATGTACCCGGATGAATGGACTCAGCCACTCAGCTTGTCCTATCACCGCCAGGATGAATGGACTCAGCTTTGGAGAATTTGAGAACACCAGCTTCGATTCGCTGTACAGACTGGCGGCCCAGCGTTTCTTCAGCACATCCAGCTGCAGAGCCGAACCTTGATATTGGCTCGTGAATCTAAGGTGTGAATGGTTAATCGATGCTTAATTTGATGGTTGATTTGACGGTCATTTTGATGGTTAAATGATGGGTTATGATGTTTGATGATGATTGATTGGTCAATCAATGATAGCGATTGGCTGCTTCATTACTGGTTGATCAATGGTTGATAAATGGTTAACTGCAACACAGCTTCTTTTTGTTGTGACATTGCCCAGATCGGCGCAGTTCCAGGATCAAAAGTGATTCGTCGGTGATTTTGTACATTGTGCACGTGGGTATAGAGATGGATATATCCACATATTCATATGTTTGTGTATGTGTACATATGTATATATATATATATATATGTATATTGTTAAATACATCTATGCGTATACATATATATATATATATTTATATAAGTATGTATACATATCTACATACACACTTGTCAATCTCTATATAGAAATTGATTTACATATTTAAACATAGATACATCTATACACCTGAATCTATCTCTCCCTTTCTCTCTATACGTATACTTGTCTAGATAGGTCGTGCCTCTAATAGTTGTCAATTTTTCAACTTTCTTTCACGAAGCCCGGAACAGACACAGACACATGCCTTTGAAAGATCATGCATCAGAATTCTCGGGCACGGAAATTGAAGCAGTTGGAAACGCTAAAGATACGACAGTGACAAATTGATGCTACAACTGTAGGTACTAAGTGGCATGATCACGACAAATCACCTTGGAGCAACCGCAAATTGATTGCTTGATTGGATGTGATACTGGTTTATTCCAACTATGATGCTATACCGTAAACCCTTGGGTGGTTATATTTCCAATGCCAGTGTTTCCATGATTGATCATGATTGTTTGGTCATTTGTTGTTTATGAAATATTCTCGAACCACTATAAACGACTATTGCTTGTTAATTGGCAGTTTCTAAGCACTGCTAGTTGGTTATTCTAGATATTTAGATCATATTTGATCATATCATCATGGATTTTTGGTTATTGGCTGTGATTATTGATAACTTACCAACAGTCATATCCAACTAGTTGATCGTTACTTGGGTATTGACCATGGTCAGTGGTTGGCAGTCATTGCTTATTATCCACTCTTGGTTGGTTATTCACCACTGTTCGCTGGTAGTCACTCTTTGATTATGGGTTGGTCACCACTATCTTGAGTTGCTAGTCATTCCCAATCGCAGTCATTACTTATTATCCACTCTTAGTTGGTCATTAACCACTCTTAGTTGGTTATTAACCACTCTTAGTTGATTATTATCCACTCTTAGTTGGTCATTAACCACTCTTAGTTGATTATTATCCACTCTTAGTTGATTATTATCCACTCTTAGTTGGTCATTAACCACTCTTAGTTGATTATTATCTACTCTTAGTTGATCATTATCCACTCTTAGTTGGTCATTAACCACTCTTACTTGATTATTATCCACTCTTAGTTGGTCATTAACCACTCTTAGTTGATTATCATCCACTCTTAGTTGATTATTATCCACTCTTAGTTGATTATTATCCACTCTTAGTTGGTCATTAACCACTCTTAGTTGATTATCATCCATTCTTAGTTGATTATTATCCACTCTTAGTTGATTATTATCCACTCTTAGTTGGTCATTAACCACTCTTAGTTGATTATCATCCACTCTTAGTTGATTATTATCCACTCTTAGTTGATTATTATCCACTCTTAGTTGGTTAGTCACCGCCATCTTCGTTGATTGATCACCGCTGTACCGCGCGCTACGACCGGTCACCGCGGTACGCACCACGGCACGAGGTCAAGGCTTTGCCAATGCCAAGCATTTGGAGCAGGTCGCCCAGGTCACCGCATCGGTCAGCACCGTTAAGCACCGATCGAAGGATGGGCACCGCCTGGGGTGACCTGAATCTTAAGGTGGTTAGGTAACAGCAAAGTGATTCTTATGCTGATCATTATTTGACTGATCATAGTCAATAAGAATAACCAACCAATAATAGGGGATAATATTCTTTACTAGTTATGTTAATACTGTTCAATATTTAACTGATCATAGTTAAGAACTACAATGGGTCAATATGAACCAACCAATAATAGGGGATAACAACCAACAATTTCATAGGGAAAACAATGGTCAAACACAAGGGAACCAGGGGTACAGGGTTTTGCCAACTATAGGTCACAACTAGTCAGTTTGGCATCATTGAGTTAAGCAGAAGCTTAAGCATCCTGATGACCTATAGTTGTGATCATCGACCATCCTGTGAGAGTTTTGTCAAACTTGTTATATCCGATAGCTACTTGGCCTTGGTAATCATTATGTTGTTGGTTTTAGCAATCTTAGATTAGCTATGAACCATCAATAGCTAACAGATGGTCATTACTACTCCTAATTATTAGGTAGCTAACGAAAATAATCCATGATTACTATCACGTCGCTAGGTGATTACCAACGAATCGTTACTACCTGGTAGGAACTATTGTTATGTCATTGTTAGGCAACCTATGCATCATTAGCAGTTACCAATAACAAATGATGACACAATAGGCAACCATTTGGTTGCCACGAAGCTTGTCAGGTTAACGATTGGTTCTCATTATCATAATTGGGCAGCCTGATTAGTTACTATCAACTGATTTTTCGCAACCAAAGGCACATGAATTTCCAATCATAAATCCTAATTATGATCATGAACTTACCTATATAACTTAATCACTATTATATTCAACTTACCTATTGGTTACCTATTATTTGTTCATCACACCTATGAATCAGCATTTGGTTGCTATGAAGCGCTCCCGATTCCACCGCCGATTCCACCGTGCGGCCAGGCAACCAAGGAGTTGCAGAACTTAAAGCCAGGCCGATCCAGACAGCAGCGCTCCCGTGATGTGAAGAAACATGGTGATGTGATGGTAAATTCATGCTTGATGATGATTGGATGTTAGGATTAATTCATGATAGTTCATTGATGAAAATTAATTGATGTTGGTTGGTCAGATCATACGATGGTCAATTGATGGGCGAAAGTGGTTTACGGACTGATGAGGATCAATTGACGGTTGATAGTGGTGAATTCATTGATGCTCAATGATGATGCTTGATATGGGTCCGCATTGCAATGTTTGATCAGAGGGGATCATAATGGTTTAATATGACATCATCACCAGCCTTTTCTGTCAAACTGCCTAAAGCCGCAGCCGCTTCAAATCCGGGATCATGATTGCGGTTGGTAATTTTGTTGGCCAGACAGCCTGGGCAAGAGTCCATTTGGCTTTGTCAATGGTGTGGTGGTTTCCCTAAGACAATGATTTTTGGATGGCTGAGTGTAGCACCATGAGACACCATGTCTGGCCGTGTTCGGCATGAAGAATCCAGGAAGGGTGCTCCCGACATTCAGCGATTGGGCAATAATTATTGACTATTTTTCAGCTTCTGACTTTGCCCGGCAGAGGATTGTCACAGTCCTGACTCCTGTAGTCCTTGCTCACCAATAGATTTCGGGTCTTGAACTGGCTATTGAACTGGGACCCCAGCTGTTGAACTGCCAAGCGTCCCAAGCTGAACCACAGCGCTATCCGTCAGCGATGCCAGGTGATTTCATGTCAAAGATAGCAGACGGGAACGATCGAATGTTTCTTGATGCCGCAGTTGACTTTCAGCAGTTTTGGCTGTTGCAGAAGTCTGGAGACGTCCGATGGTCAACAACTGGTGCATCACGAATAGTGAAGAGTCCCAGACTCGGACCAGCAAAGGGACAAGAACGGGCTAAGAAGTAACTTGTAGGGTTCAGTCGTCTCCATTCTGCAAACCATGCAGCAGCGCGCGCCCATGGGCATCATGAAAAGAGTCGGGTACATGCACGTGTTTGTTTTGCAGTCATCTACGTATATACAGTATCATGCCAGACTATCTATACATGGGTGTTTCTCAAAATAGGGGTACCACCATATCATCCAATCTTAATCATTTGTCAGTAATAAACCAACCATTCTTTGGGGTCTCCTATCTTGAGAACCCCCCATATATATATATATGTATGTACACTATCCCTATGTTGCATGCACAGGCTGAGTCTGCAGATCATGTTTCCTTGAAAGGATTTTCTGCAACTACAAAATCAGTTCAACATGATTTCAACATAAACTGCAAAATACATGCTACCAGAAATGCACCAGAAGAAGCAATGAAACAATTTAGAAAGGTATGCAAACAAACATGCGAAACACACATAGACAAAATGTGAAGCACATGCAGACGGAGGAAAAAAGGAGACGACGGAAGCGGTGCATCTATTTTGCGTTTCCTTTTCCTTTCTGCCATTTTTATTGCATTTACTTTGCCTAGTTTTTTTCTACACATGTTTTGCGTTTGGTTTTTACATGTCATTTTTTTGCGCCTTGCGGATCGCATTTGCTTCATTTTCCAACGGCACTGTTTCGTTTGAAAGAATGTTCGTTGCATTTCTGAAGATCATTTTTAAACATTGCAATTGCAGCCAGGATAAAGTGCCACAAGAAATAGTCTATATGTATACATACATACATACATACATACATACATACATACATACATACATACATACATACATACATACATACATACATACATACATACATACAGTGTACATTAGATTTTTTGGATTTCGTTATCATATTAGATTCTGTTATGTTCTATTGTGTCATATTGCAGGGGATGATGGTTGTTTCAACATTGATATTTGTATGTTGTATCTTTATTTTTGCATTGTAGTATACTCACTTATATACATACATCTATATCTGCATATATAAATATATATATGTATGAATAAACATATATATATATGTTGAAATAAATTTAAATATAAATCTCTATATATATATATCTCTCTATATATATATAATTGTATTTGTAAGAATAAACATATGTATGTATATTTATATATATATGCACATGTAATTGTGTGTAAACACATCACGCTTTGTTAGCGCAAAGTACGTACTCTCAGGTTACATTCTTATTTTTTAATCTGAATTGTGCTGAATCCTTATGTACACTATATTCATATTATAGCATGCACATGGCATCAACTCATATCGTCATGATGCCACATTGCAAGAGGGGCCTTTGATCGGCCCTTGCGGTGTCGCCGCGAAACCCCCCCATGACTCTTTTTCTGCAAATTTTCGTACTATGAAATTCATGGTATAGTTCATTCATGGTATAGTTCATCATTTTCATGATGATGGTGAATTGTCCATTATTCACCAGCATCGCTGCTGCAGGCATGTCAAGCAAGACTAAGCAACCTTACCCATCATTGAACATCTTCAACTATCATTGCCCAGGGTGCAGCATAGCCCGTGCTTGATCACTCTCTGAGGCTGTCACTAGATCGACCACGAGCGTCACAACTTCCTCTCCGGGACAACGCTGCCTGCACCTCAGGCATCGGTTGATTTCCTCAACCAGTGGAGGATGAAGGAGCTACCACCATTCTTTTCTTCGCGTCCGACAAGTTGCAAGCGTTTCACGTGTTGGAAGTTATTTCGTACAATGCGAAAGAACAAATTCCGGAGACAACCGACCGGACGCACACACACACACACAACTTCAGTTCTTTCCGACAATCATTTGAGAAATGCTTTTTTTCTGAATGCCGGGATCCATACAAAGTGGGAACTGCACAAGGAAAACATGTTCCTGCAAAGGCTGGCAGACTGTGTAGTCTCCTTCGGCATTTGCCGCATTTGCGTACGCAACATTGCTTAGGCTGTGCGTAGGCAACATTCACTTGTCACCTAGAGCTCGCTCATGCTCGTAGGCATAGATTATATGCAAGTGTGTAGGCTACAAAACATTGGCATTAATCAAAATGCCAGCGTTTTGGTATGTAAAACATGCCACTGTGTGCAAAGCACTCCTGTGCTTACTGGGGTTTTGCACCTTCAAAACTCAATGACCACCTCTCGCAACGGGCTGACCAACTCTCCATATATGTCTCCTGTGGATGCTGAGAAAAACTGCAAGATCATGTTCATAGACATACATGATACATGTATATCCAACATGAAGAAGAAACCACCCGTTTTTGTGGCCACCATCCCTTGCAATAAAAGTACCAGAACCCCATGGAACTGAATCATTACCAAGCAGCGATGGATCAATTACCATGATTGCCATTATTGGTCATCTCCAACCCGCAACGATTACCTATCAGTTGGAGGATGACGACGATGATTGTGACCAGTATTATCAATTCTTCATTCTTGCAAAGTCACAACTAGTCATTGATATGCTTCAACGGATCAATGTCTGTTGTTTCTCACAATCAAGAAATCTATTACTACTACTACTACTGCTACTACTACTACTACTACTACTACTACTACTAGTACTACTACTACTACTACTACTACTACTACTACTACTACTACTACTCCTGCTACTACTACTGCTACTGTCTACTACTACTACTACTACTACTCCTACTACTACTACTACTACTACTACTACTACTACTACTACTACTACTACTAGTACTACTACTACCACTACTACTACTATTACTACTACTACTACTACTACTACTACTACTACTACTACTACTCCTGCTACTACTACTACTACTGCTACTACTACTACTACTACTACTACTACTGCTACTGCTACTACTACTACTACTACTACTACTACTACTGCTACTACTACTACTACTACTACTACTACTACTAGTCCTGCTACTACTACTACTACTACTACTACTCCTGCTACTACTACTACTACTACTACTGCTACTACTACTACTACTATTACTACTACTCCTGCTACTACTACTGCTACTGTCTACTACTACTACTACTACTACTACTGCTACTACTACTACTCCTGCTAGTGCTATTGCTGCTACTACTACTACTACTACTACTACTACTACTACTCCTGCTACTACTACTACTGCTGCTGCTGCTGCTCCTACTCTTCACTATGCATTACATTTTCCTCAACTAGTCATTAACTGATCATGTACTAGTCATTCACTGAACATTAAGTAGCCATTCACTGATCATTTACTAGTCAAGATCTGATCATTTGCTAGTCATGCACGGATCATTTATTAGTCATGAAGTGATCATTGAACTAGTCATAACTGATCATTTATTATCATTAACTGATCATCAACTCGTCACGTCATTCACTCATCATTAACTAGTCATTCACCGGTTAGTACTAAAAGAAAAGCATACAGCACATATATGTATATATATATATATATATACATGTCCGGTACTGATATATATATATATATGTAGAAATATGTAAATATATGTGTATACACCAATAGCACATATGGATGCATATGGCATCCTCTATTGTCCGATCGTTGCATTAATCGGTGTGTGGCAACGAGCCTCGATGTCTGCCCTTCTTAGGTCAGGAGACTCGGCGCCAGCGAGGTGGGGATGCAAAGCGGGTCAGGATGGTCAAGTTCACGATTAATGAATGGTTGATGAATGGTTGATCAAATCTTTAGTGATGCTTAATTGATCCTTAAGCACTAGCCATTATGAATCAATACTAATCAAATATTAATGATCATTACTGGCCAAATTTGATAATCAAGTGATGGTTCAATGATGGTTCAGTGATGGTTAAGTGATGGTTCTGATGGTTTACCTTTGGTAAATCAATGGTTGGTCAGTGGTCTGTGCCAACCCTGGATGAAACGAGCCACCCCTGATTGATCGCTAGGCGCTACAAGCCAACTGGTTCCGGCTTGAAAATGTTACTCCCCAACCAATAAACCTAGGGTTTATAAATCCGGAGTTGACATCAATCGATTGTTCATTAAATCTGGGGTTAACATTAATCGATTGTTCATTACTGGTTTATTCTGAGTAGCAATTGGTCGATTAAATGCATTGCTTTCCGTTGGTCAATGGATGGGTTTTGTGGGGGACAATTGATGATCAAGAATGGAACACACAACAGGCTGGCATCAGTCATTTCCGAACACGGCGACATTTTTTTTAAACATGGATTTGTCACTCATTATCAGGGTCTTTCTCAGTTCATAGGGGTCCCCTTACTTATCATCCAGTTTATGAACCATTAATAGTAGCAAACGAACTTTTTTTGAGATCTTAATGGCTTGAGAAACCAACAAATTATCCATAAATTGCTCATTCATTACGAATGAAACCTACTGTTGCCAACCTTCATTGACCTGTATTGACCATGGTCACACATCATGAGCAATTAATAAAGCATGAGAACCATCAATACACCCTCCCATCATTAACCATCATTTACCATCTAATTCATCTTCATTAATCATCATTAATCATCATTAATCATTAGCCACGAATGAAACAATATTGATCATTCATTGACCATTCCTTGACCATCAAATGAGCACTATTAGCCATTGATTAATCATCATTGCTGAGTGATTAGCCGTTTCAACTATCGATTAACCATTCATTGAGCGATTATTCAACCAACCATTAATTATCTAACAACCAGTATCAACCACGAATTTACCATCACATTACAATCGATCAATCATTTTCAACTAGTACTTGCCATGCGTGAACCAATATGGACCATTCCCTACGTATTATCATTTATCATGAAACACCCGGTATTAACCATCAACGAGCCACTGATGAAGCATTCATTCGCAATTATGAATTCTAGACCATAATTATCATCATTAATCATGTGTATTAGCCATTTATTAACCATAATCAAGTTGTCAAGCATGAACTAACCATCAAACGACAATGAATGAACTATTCATTTGCCCTCTATTGGCCATTTCTTTTGTGACAGTCTCCAGCAATCGGCAGAAACCATCTACAATCGGTAGAAGGCTTCACTCTTATTGGCCATGATGAACCGCTATTGACGATCAATGAACCAGAACTAAACATTCATTCATCACTACTAGCCACTATCAACCACTATCAACCATTATCGAACATTCTCAACCATTCTCAACCATTATCAACTAGTATCAACCATCAAGTATCTGTTAAACAAGCCAGTATTATCCATCAAGTGGCTATTAAACAACCGTCAAAAAATCAGTCATTATCAATCCGTATTTAGAATTCATGAACCAGTATTGTCCAGTATTGTCCATCAACTAGCTATTAAATGAGCATTGATCAATGAGTATCAACCAGTATTTCGAAAATAATGAACCATCAAGTAATCGTTAGACAAGCCAGTAGTATCCATCAACTATTATCAATAATGGTTTATTTATCAACCTATTATAATGGACAATTTATCAACCCAATATGGATTATAATAATGATTAATTCATCAACCCAATATTAAGATTCAATAACCAATATTATTACCCAATCTATTAAGATTTATCAATTAACCAATAACCAATATTAAGATTTAATAACCAATATTAACCCATTAGAATTTATCAACCGCCATTGCTAGCCATCAGCAGCCACCGCCTTCAGGCACCAGCTCCTCGCCGGACACAGGTGCGGGGTGCGGCTTCGTGGTGCTGGATAGCTCGATCTGGTGGTGGTTCGATGCGCCGTCAAGTGGTGACATGGTTCAGCAACGGTCGAAGACTTAGCTATAAACCAACTGGTTAGCAAGGTTGGCAGCAAGGTAGTTAGCTATAAACCACCACGGTTGACATGGTTAGCAAGGTTGGCAGCTCATGTGGTCGTTGGGTTTGTTAGGTAAAAGTACCAGGGTAGTTAGCTATAAACCAACTGAGTTTGTCGGGGCTACTACTTTGTAGGCTTCCCCAACGTCGACATCAGATATCAGTATATACTGTGGCCCACTCGTTTGTCAACTGGGGGGTTTCTCCATGGCCATGGCTGTGCCTACTAACCATTTAAGTTCATAGGCACTACCAATAGGGAAATCACCAGTTTTGCGGTGGTACTTCATTCATCACCCCAAATGTGATTTCCAACACTTGGGTGACAGCACTCAAAAATTCCATGGGTTTCCACCATGTGGCGCCCCGAATGTAGGGAGCTGTCACCGAACATCTCAGGCGAAGAATCATCCCCCCAGTCAGAAGTTGGTTCTTCAGTTCAGCATCATTCAACCCTAGTTTCCACAACTGATCGACCAACTGATGACTTAACCTTCAGATATGGCAACAGTTATGTTATCAGTTTGGTTCATCAACCCGTTGTTAGACGTATATCTACCGCAAAGTGGTACCCTGGTTACCATCGTTGCGCAATGAGCATCACTGGTCACCCGACCTTGGCGAACCGTGCTGTGATGGCTGTCCATGGTCCCTGGATCCCGATGTTGGTCTGTGACCCAAATCCACGCGGCGTTGGGGTAATTAATAAGCAGCGGTAATGATTTATTTATCATTGGTATGCAATGAATAGTCAATTACTGGACTACCAATTGTATTGATCATGGGTAATTAATGACTGCTGGTAATTCATAATCAAGAATGCTTGGAATATTGGGCCAATGTAATCAACAAAAACTTATTGGTATTTAATAGTCCGTGCTTATTATTGACTTTTGTTGTTTAAGCCTGGGTAGCTAATGATGGCATTGACTACTCAATTCGTGGACAGCTCTGCGGAAGCTTTGGATTCAAATCAACCATTGGTTGAAAACCACGAGGCTCATGACCTTTGGGACAGCAGCAGCATCAATACTTTCTCTGGTATGATGCCGTAAATCGGAACAAACACCCATCATGGTGGTTTCTCAAAATAGGGAACCCCCAAGAAAGATGGTTTATTACTATAAATGGCTAATGTTAGATGATGTGGGGGTTACCCCTATTTCAAGAAACCACCATGTTGACACCAACCATGGCCTTCAAATCCCGAGATATTGCGCGGTGTAGGGCTTTGAGTACCAGCATTGAGCACTGCAAGCCGCGAGTTGATCAAGAAACTTGAACGCGCCGTATACTCCTCCTGTTCTCATCATGGCCAACCCAAAGGTCTTCTTTGCAACTCGGCCTCTGCGAGGGGAAGAATTGGTGGTTGGTGGTTGGGAAAACGTGGCGCGAAGTTGTGGCCGCATTTAGGGGTGGGGGTGGGCTTGCCTTCTTTTAGAATTGCCTTACATCAACCTTCTGATCACATGGTTTCAAACAGTTGGCAGGCTCCTGCCGCAACAGACCAGTGAAACTAACGGCTAGCCATGCTGCTGTATGGTTACCGCAGGCGCAAGAAATTCAGAACACCCGATTTTCTGCACCACCCAGGACATGACCATCGGTGGTTCCGCCGCGGGCCGCATCACCATGGAGCTTCGTGCGGACGTGGCACCCAAGACGGCAGAGAATTTCCGTTGCCTCTGCACTGGAGAGAAGGCTCAGCGGCTGGGGTAGAGGGGGTTGACAATGGTGCCCCCGTCATCCTGAGGACATTCAGGGAAGTTTGATTGTTGGGGAAGGGCTTCCAATGTGCAAGAGGTGTCTATTTGGGTGGAAACCAGTGGTGCAAAGGTACCACCTGAGCTACGTTTTTTTTGACAGCCTCAAAATCATATAAAAAGGGAACAAGAAATTGATCGCGTAGGCAGTTCTCTTTGGTGAGAAGGAGATGCGCAGGCTTGCGTAGGCATTCTGCGTAGGCAAAGTCGCGTAGGCATCTCGCGTAGGCAACATGATGGTATGCATCTGCAAAATGGAGCTTTGATTGGTCTCGCGTAGGCGCCACGTAGGCAACCTTTTCACACCTACCATCCGCGTAGGCAAAACCCCTGGTAAAGCTACATCGCGTAGGCACCGCGTAGGCATTTCGCGTTGGTGTCGCTTTTTAAACATGCAAAAAAATCACGGCTCACCTAGAACCGGTCTCTGTGAGTGGGGAAACCACCGGTTTGGGGGAACTGCACCAGGTTTGCTGTAGGAACAGACATGATACCTTTGCTCCTTGTGCGGGGTGAGTCTGAAGACGTGTTCAGCGGAACACGTGACAAACAGTGGAGGTTGGGCGAAGTTGCCACATGCGCCCAGATGAGTGTTTGGAAGCATCAGGGCGTCCACACCATTTGAAGTGATGAACCAAACACTTGTTCTCGCACTTGTTCTTGTTCTTGTTCTTGTTCTTGTTCTTGTTCTTGTTCTTCTTCTTCTTCTTCTTCTTCTTGTTGTTGTTGTTGTTGTTGTTGTTGTTGTTGTTGTTGTTCTCATTGAGTTTTCTCTCCAAAGTCTTGTAAAGCCCCAGCTGCCAACCATCCAGCGCAGTCCCAACATGAACCACGCCTTGAGCCGGGCAGACCAAGGGCTTCATCCCCCGCCCGCTGTGCGCCAGGGCACGGGCAAGTCCGGCAAGCCCTTGCACTTCAAGGGCAGCGCCTTCCATCGCGTGATCCCTGACTTCATGTGCCAGGCCCATCGGTGCGATCAGCCCTTTGGGGCAGTCCATGCCGGCCATGGGAGTGGGAAGATCCAGCGCTATTGGCCATGAAGACACTTATAGAACTTAGATCCTGTAGTTACTATCCACCTGCTATGGACCTGTTTTGTGATTATGGTATTTCATTCCAGCCTAGCAATTGAGAACACTTCCCAACTCACAGGCTAGTCGAAATATCTATCGCTCATCTTGGTCTGGCAGAAGCACTTGTACCACTGCCGGTCATGTTGTTATTAGAGCTGTTCAAGGCGTCGGATTTCAGCCGCTGTACCTGGTGATCAGTGCTGCGAAGCCTGGACCAAGCGATTTTTTTTCATGGGTCCATGTGTTACTTGGAAGCCCAGTGTGGTCATACCAATTCCTCCCACCTTCAAGGTGTATTTAACAGACCCAAACATGTATCCATGCACACTCACATGCTTGTTTGAAAGCTGCTTATACAAAGACAGTTGTCTACATGGGAATGCATGTATACACAAAATACATAAAAATATATCTATATATATATATACATACATAGACATTGTCTACATAAGTATTTAGTCTTGACATGATTGGAAACATGGACTGACTAACAATGACAGACAAACAAATTCTCCCTCTCTCTCTCTCTCTCTCTATCTCCCTCCATGTAAAAACACACGTGTATTGAACAAACAGGTGTATAATTAGGTATAAAGATAATGTCCATTGGGTTTGACATATCGAGTAGTTCATCGACATTTGCTTCATTGATCTCCAACTTGCCCCAGGGTGGCGACTTCACCGCCGGCAACGGCACCGGTGGCGAGTCCATTTACGGCGCCAAGTTTCAGGATGAGAATTTCACCCTGAAGCACACCGGCCCAGGCAAGGCGGCCTTCACTGAGGTAGGCCTTGAGGTAGATTAAGGTTGGATGAGGTTGGTTTGTTGATTTCTTGGCTGATTTCTTTGTTGACTTGTACAGCGTGCCAATTTGGTATGGGATTGAATGACACACCATGGTGTCTGACAAGACATGTATGTTGTTTGGCAAGCAGAAACAATAACATATGCTTCAGGCATCGCGGCATCGCAAAGAATCATCCGATGCAAGCCAACAATCAGACCCAGCCAATCATGCTTGTTTGTCGGCACCTGCATCCTGCTTCTTGCCAGGCATCTTGTCCATGGCCAACGCTGGGCCCAATACCAACGGTTCCCAATTCTTCTTGTGCACCGTGAAGACTCAGTGGTTGGATGGAAAACATGTGGTCTTTGGCGCAGTGACAGACGGCATGGACGTGGTGAAGAAGATTGAGGCCGTGGGATCTCAGTCTGGCAAGACCTCCAAGCCTGTGGTCATCGCTGACTGCGGCCAGCTGGCTTAAGTGAACTCTTGCCGCCAGCAGATTTTGAGGAGGCAACACAGATTGCCCCAATCCAACGGATGTATCATCGTTCCTCATCTATAAGTCTCTCTTGAACTCACTCTTGAGACATCAGCACAGACTGGCCGAAGAGCCGAAGGCAAAAAAATGTTTGGATGTTGCCCGGCCTGCGCTTTACATGTTGCATGAGCGCCATTCGGCACCAGTGTTTGATTCGGAGAATCTGTAGGTGTGTGTGTGTGTGTGTGTAAACTGCTATGACAAGCTGTCGATCTTTTCTACGAACGTTGACATGCAGATGAATGTTTACGAAGCTGGTTTAGGGTTTAGGTGTTAGTGTCCAAACTGCTATACATGTTGGACAGCAATTGGACTTTATTTTTGTGAATCTTTACGGTGATACTGCCAGCAAACACCACCACCATCAGCGGGATGGAGCCAGGCTTGTAGAGTAACAAAGAGTCGTGGGGATATCATCCGAGACATCCGAGGACATACCTGCAATTGGTTGTCCCCGCATGGTGTACAATCTGCTTGGATTGGGTTTCCCCTGGGTTTGTGGGTGATGTTGTTGGTGGGTGTGTTATACACCCAAAGCTCCAACACTTTCACGTTCCGGTCATGGTTGTAAAGCAGCACTGGCAATGCATTCTGGCACCTTAAAACTGACATTTTCCCTAGGACCAAGATCCACTAATATCGGTTGGCAGAAGGCCAGCGATTTTGCAACTTGCAGCCGCAAGTTGATCAAGAAAGTTGAACGCGCCGTATACTCCTCCTGTTCTCATCATGGCCAACCCAAAGGTCTTCTTTGCAACTCGGCCTCTGCGAGGGGAAGAATTGGAATTGGTGCTTGGGAGAACATCACACGAAGTTGTGGCCACATTTAGGGGTGGGGTCTGGTTGCCCTATTGCATGGTTTTGAACAATTTTCAAACTCAATGAAGCCCACCATTGCCCTGCCGCAACTATTTGAGACCAGGTTTTGAAGTAACATCTCGCGACTGCGTGTTTCAAGACAATGAGTTTCTCATGCCGCAGGCGCACCATGACATCTTTTTAGTACAATCAATTTGTGGAACTGAACGCATGCGCATCACGGGTGCCATGATGCATGTTGGATGTCATGTCCAATGTAGGTCAATGTAGCAGCCGCCGACTTCGTTACTCCACTGTCAGAAATATCTTCAATGTTCGCCAGCCATGCTGCTGTGTGGTTCCCGCAGGCGCAAAACATCCGGGGGACGCCCGCTTTTCTGCACCACCCAGGACATGACCATCGGTGGTTCCGCCGCGGGCCGCATCACCATGGAGCTTCGTGCGGACGTGGCACCCAAGACGGCAGAGAACTTCCGTTGCCTCTGCACTGGAGAGAAGGCTCAGCGGCTGGGGCCGAGGGGTTGACACCGGTGCCCCCATCATCCCCACGCCGCGCCCCACGCCATTTTGTTGGTAAACTGGTGGTTAATCCGTCAATGACGGATTGTACTACGGCTGTAGTTGCGGGTTCTGAACCCAACTGGTTTCTTTCGGGGCCCATTCTGGGATTCCCACGCACCAACTTGTAGAACCAGGAGGTGGTCGTGGTGGTGGTTGTTGTCCATCAAGGTGTAAGCAACCACTTATTGTTGACCAAGCAGTGGATGAGACTCCCAACGTCAGCCAACCAGTGCAATCAGCAGAGTTGGGTTGGTCACTCCCTCAATGGCGGTAGCCTTATCTTGGACAGCATCGGATCCAATTCCATTCTCGCAACATCATCGATGTTTGCAGACGGGTAGTAGCAACAACCAGGGCTTGTTGTCCATCCGAAGCCAAAAAAATGTGTTTTTAAGAATGAATGCATTCAGGCATCAATACATAAATATCTATATGCATGCATTACTGCATGTGTGTCAACAAAGATACCTACGTACACGTAAAGTACACAGAGATATACATGCGTACATGCGTACATGCGCATACAAGGCACATATGCAAGTGCAAGATTTGTACTTACATCACATTACATTACAGTACATTACATTAAATTACATTACATCACATTACATCACATTACATTACTTAACATTACTTAACATTACTTAATATTACATTACATTACATGACCTTACATTACATTACATAAGTACATACGCACATATACGTACATATGCGTACATATACGTACATATACGTACATGTACGTACATATACGTACATACGTACATATACGTACATTGAGGTACATATAGGTACATATACGTACATATACGTACATACGTACATACGTACATATACGTACATATACGTGCATACACGTGCATACATGAATGTATACATTACATCACATTGCATTACATTACATTACATTGCATTCTATTGCATTCCATGGCATTGCATTCCATGGCATTGCACTACATTGCCTTACCTTACCTTACATTACATCAAACATATTACAGTACAGTACAGTACAGGACAGTACATTACATTACGTACATGTATGCATGTCCATGCAGTTGCTCGACTTAGTCACAATGCAGATTCCACTAGTCATTGCTTTGGTGCTTGCTAAAATGAAGGGCCTGAAGACCATCAATGACCATTTGCTCCTTGGGACCACTGGTAAAGCACAGACACCACGCAGGACTATGGTGCCCAGTTGGCGGGTTACCAGTCTCGATAAAGTTTTGGCAGTTTATCGGCAATGAGTTGCAAGCAGTCTTTGGATCCTTGTAGTGGCGAAGCAACAGCTCTTGCTGCCACCACCCAGCGCACATGGCGCCCGAAACGCAGCCCCACGCCTTGGGGCCTGACATCCCGCGGCCGCGCCAGGGCACGGGCAAGTCCGGCAAGCCCTTGCACTTCAAGGGCAGCGCCTTCCATCGCGTGATCCCTGACTTCATGTGCCAGGCACAAGCTGAGCTTCGAGGGAACTAACCATGGACCGTTGTCAACCAATGGTTGGTTCACCAACAGAATTCATCAGGAACCAGCCATTCACATCCATTCATTCATCATATTTTTTGGGACCTTTCTCCGATTTGTTTCTTTGCTGGACTCTCTCCAGTGTTCTCATTGTTTTCGCAGCCAACCCCGAGCAGCCTGGTGAACCAGCTCGCCTCTTTGGATCTATGGATCAGGGCATGTTTGATCCCTCCTGATTGTTGTAAGGATGCTTGGTCATGGATCTGATGGTGCAAATCACGTCGAAATTCCGGTCGTAATCATGGCAAGCACAGGCCAGCGATTATGTATGTATAAACAAATATAGATATAAATAGAAATATATCTATATATCGATATATATATATATATGAATTTAGGTCTAAATATAAATGCACACATACACATTTTGGAATAAACACGTATAGATGTAAAGATAATTTTGAATATAGATGTAAACGAAATCGTAAATGTAGATCTAAGTATACATCATTATCCATACAGATATCAATGTGAAGAGAAGTAAACAAAGAGATAGAAATATAGATCAGTATCAACGGAAGTTCGGGGGCTTGCGCGGCCCGAAACGCTGCTGTTGATGGGCTTGGTACGCGGTCAGAGCTCACTGTTTATAAAGTGCCCTTACAATGAAATGTTTTTTTAGTCGATTTTTTCCACCTACCAATCAATCAATCAATCAATCAATCCATCCATGCATCCATCCATCCATCCATCCATCGATCTATCTGTCTATCTATCTATCTGTCTATCTATCTATCTATCTATCTATCTATCTATCTATCTATCCATCTATCCATCCATCCATCCATCCATCTATCCATCTATCCATCTATCCATCTATCCATCTATCCATCTATCTATAGCTTTTCAGTACTATGCAAAGAAGATCTGTAGTTCATAAAGTAGACATTTCTATCGCCCAAAAAGGAGGGGACCTCGGACTTGCTAGCACGCCATCGTCGCGACAGGGCGGCGACTTCACCGCCGGCAACGGCACCGGTGGCGAGTCCATTTACGGCGCCAAGTTTCAGGATGAGAACTTCACCCTGAAGCACACCGGCCCAGGCAAGGCGGCCTTCACTGAGGTAGGCCTTGAGGTAGATTGAGGTCGGACGAGGTTGGTTCGTTTGTTGATTTCTTGGTTGATTTCTTTGTTGATTTTGTTTGTTTTTTTGGCAACAGCATGCCGATTCGGTATGGGATTGAATGACACACCATGGTGTCCGACAAAATATGTGTGTTGTTTGGCAAGCAGAAACAATAACATTTGCTTCAGGCATCGCGGCATCGCAAAGAATCATCAGATGCAAGCAACACTAAGACCCAGCCAATCATGCTTGTTTGTCGGCACCTGCATCCTGCTTCTTGCCAGGCATCTTGTCCATGGCCAACGCTGGGCCCAATACCAACGGTTCCCAATTCTTCTTGTGCACTGTGAAGACTCAGTGGTTGGATGGAAAACATGTGGTCTTTGGCGCAGTGACAGACGGCATGGACGTGGTGAAGAAGATTGAGGCCGTGGGATCTCAGTCTGGCAAGACCTCCAAGCCTGTGGTCATCGCTGACTGCGGCCAGCTGGCTTAAGTGAACTCTTGCCGCCAGCAGATTTTGAGGAGGCAACACAGATTGCCCCAATCCAACGGATGTATCATCGTTCCTCATCTATAAGTCTCTCTTGAACTCACTCTTGAGACATCAGCACAGACTGGCCGAAGAGCCGAAGGCAAAAAAGGTTTGCATGTTGCCCGGCCTGCGCTTGCATCGTTGATGTATTGGTTTGAGTAGCAGCATATATGTGTGTTTAAATGTCGGTGTGTGTGTGTGTGTCTCCATTTGCGCACACATGTGTTCGTGGTTTGTTGGTGATTCATCCATTCAAATTTGAATCTATGGCTACATATGTATATTCATATATACATGTATATTTGACGATGTATATTTTTTGTACATATGTATTATGTATATATTTATATTTTTATTTATGCACATATTTATATATAGATTAATGTGTATAGAAATATATACATATATACACATACATTTATATTCACACGCACATATGTATCCAATATATATTTCTTGTATATTGACCCAGAAACATATACAATTTATACATATATATATATATTGAAATTATTTTAACATATATATATATATATCTTTTTTTTATACAGACATATGTACATGTATACGGCCAGTTTTACATACATATGAATTGAGGATGGAATGCAGATAGAAGCTATTTGCCCCCACCATTGGAAGGTGTATCTTGCTAAGAAACTTCTGCCAACATAGGGCCGTAGGGCATCTTTTCGTTGCTTCCGCTCACAACCTGCCATCACCACCCCAGGAACCCAGAGCTCCCATGGCACCAAGAATCGCTCCAACTCAACTGGACAAAATCCAGGACCTTGGCGTTTTGCCCGTACAGTTAGTGGCTCACCCTATCGAGAACATCATGAACCAGTAAGAACCACCTCATGTTTAAGCAGTTTGTGAACCTAGAAAAGTTCGATGTTGTCATGAACCAGTCAATTCTTTGATCAATTATTGTAAGCACATACACCATTCTTAGGCAGCATATCTTTGTTGCCAAGCATGATGTCTCCAGGTTCCACTGAACGATCTTGGCACTGCCCGGCGCCCATTTTCGGTGGGTTTTTCGAGTATCGTTAGGAGCGCAAGATGATCAAGATGGTTTCATTGTTATGGGCACCCTGTACTGTACAGTAACTCTTTTTTGGTTATTGGGCTACTGTTGTTGTAAGATGCTGATTCCTTGCATGGCTCATGGCTGAGCATGGACATGACACATGACTTATCACACTCATGTTGC
Organism: Symbiodinium kawagutii; assembly: GCA_009767595.1. Classification (NCBI taxonomy): domain Eukaryota; class Dinophyceae; order Suessiales; family Symbiodiniaceae; genus Symbiodinium; species Symbiodinium kawagutii. Next base: position 103,870 of record VSDK01005940.1, read on the forward strand.
GATACGGTTGGTGGATTTTCGGTCAGTGTGGCACAGCCAAGTATTTGACAATACCAGTTGGGCAATCGGGGATGGCGGCTGCCAGCAGTTGGGTTTGCAACTTCACAAGTTCATTGAGGTCTTTTGATACTTGTTTGCCACAGTGGTGAATGTGAATCCATCAATATCCATGAAGATTTAACAAGATCCATCAGAAATGATCTGATTTCGTCTGATAACCATCCACCACGGCCAAATTTTGATGACTATTCATAGTTGAAAATTCATCACCGGAGCGCCTCGGGAGGACGGAGAGCTGATCTCGGATCGCTGTTGTCAGCTGTCCAGCTGGTTTCGCTTAAGTTGAACCGCATTGTTTTTCAACCGCGGACCTTTTTGATTACCAGGGTGGTCTCTCTGGATCGCTGGATCTTCAGAGTAAAATATCATTAGCGTATGGATTCTTGCTAGTCATTGACTCCGATTATTGGCGATTGTTGTTCGTGAAACGCTGTTCACTCTGGTTCAGCAGAGAAGAAATCACAGCTGAAATTGCAGCGGTTGACGTGGTTGACCCGTCGGCCCAGCTGCTCTGTGGCAGAAGCATGGTCAATGGGAGACGCTGAGACGCCTTGATCGTAGCACAGGGATACCAAAGCAAACTGAAGCGTCCCAACTACCTGGATCTACTGGGTAGGATTATCACCTCAACCATTGTGTTTTGCCGGGTGATGGTACCAAACCCATTTATGGTTCACCTATGATCACCCAGGTTGTAAGCTGTAGCTTCATCCCTAGGGGCGTCGCAAAAACCAGACGGGGGGAATCCTAGCAAAATTGGTGCTTTTGGTGCACTACTGGTGCATCTGGTATGTCCATATTTTTTGAAATCAGTTTTCATGAGTGCAATGTATTGGTTGGCCCAGAATATCTTTAGCTGCAATTTGAGATATTTCCAGTTGAGCAAACAACCGGACTTAATGAGCCGATGAGATAAATGCGGATACATCTCTTACAATTGCTAGTTCCCCTGATCGAACCGTCATGTCAGACAACATAGTCCAGCAGTCTTGGTCATTATCATGTCGCAAAATCCCTCGTACCTCACCGGTGCCACTTCTCAACCCCCTTCAGTGGGGGGGCATCACCGAGGCAATGCCAGGAAACACCCGAGTTGATTATGTGGGGGAGCCTGGGGTTAAATGGTGGTGCCAAGAATAGTTGTGAGCTGCAGAATGGTTACCAATAGTTTACAGGGGTTGACAGTGGTTGGTACTTGTGTCAATGACAATGAATTAACAATGATTGATAGACAATGGTAGATAGTGAATCACGATGGATGCTTGGTGGTTGATAATTACAATTCTGAACTGAGTTGTGACTAGTTAGTTATGTCATGCTTGTCGGCAACAAGTATTGATGTTCATAGTGGTGAGTAATGGTCAAAGGATATTCGTGGTCGATCGTTCAAGATGGTTATCTATATGAGACAGCGTGGCATTCCCAGTTCGAAACGGTATTACCGTAGGTAGAATATCAGGGAGGGGTAGATTGCAACCACCATTCACTAGTCAAGGCCATGCGCTGTCAAGATTGAAATCCCCGAAGTCTTGAACATCACATATCAGCGACTGTTAAATGGTACGGTACAACCATTGTCATTATCGATTATCAACCTTAGAATTTCAATCACTCAATCATGATTCTCAATCTGTTCGGCTTGACAGTTGTCGATTTAGCCAACCAGTTGTGGACACTACTAATGCACATCATTGTATAATTGGCAGTTGATCACTTCATCAACAAATGAAAACCTTCAATATTAATGACACACGACCACTGACCATTCGTCTTCCACCCTGAGCCTCTTTGCAAACTGCAAAATCATTACAGTAACCACCATGAAACATTATCCAGCAAAGCTCCGTAGTCATTCAATCAACGCCAAGCATATCAGGCATGGAAGCCCTCACAAGAAGCGCACCAGCGTGCACAGCAAAGCGCGCAAAGTGCTGCCAGGAGAGAGGTGAGCTGAGGGCATGTCGGTTGGTGAAGGGGTGATCTTGCCGAGTGGCCGAATAGATGGCTAACAGCTACTTGGTTGACATGGGTGTTTCTCAAAATAGGGGTACCCCCCTAAATCATCCATTGTGAGCCATTTATAGCAAATGAACCAACCATTTTGGGGGGTCCCCCATTTTCAGAAATCCCCACATGGTGGTTGCAAGAGTGGTGGATGACGTGTAATATTGGTTAGTGGCGGTTAATGACTGTGAATGATGGTCAACAATGCTTAATTACTGAATGCTGATGAGGAATGATTCAGATATTGGTTCCAATGGCGCTTGATTCTGGTTGAGAATGCTTGATGATGGATAGTCTTGGTAAGAGATTGTAAATGATGCAACCAGAGTCTGAGTAGCACTTGGTGATAATTCTTGATCATGATTTTCCCACAATTAGTTGAGCAGTTGTCAGAAACTCCTGAACGCATGATAAATGGGTCAATTGGGTCAATCTTTTCCACTGAGCAGTCTTCTCAGCACATTTCGATTCTCACTACCTGTCAGTTTAGAAGATTGTGTGAATGCTTTGTTTGACGCGACGCGGCCCATTTGGATAGCCAAGATAAACTCGTTTAGCTACCTGGAGGCGGACCCCAGAGTGACTTGGTTGTTGGTGACTTCAGAGACCAATTCCAAAGCAAGAGGCCCCGCTTTGAACTAAATTGACAGGTTACCATCCCACAATGTCAAGGCCTGGTAACTAACCGTGAACTAAATTGGTTGGTAGCTATCCCACTGTCATTGACCAGTTGCCTCAAGGGCCAATGATTGGTATGGAAAAAGAAGGGAGCAATTACCAGGTCCAATCTTTGTCGCAACCAGCAGGGCTTGAGTGTGCTGCTTTGCAGCACACTACTGCTGCCAAATCAGCCCTTATCAAAGATTGTCGAAAAGACTCCATCATGAATGGTTGCAAGAGATTCAAAAGACACAGAGATTTTCATCATTGGTACTTGTATTCCTATTGCAAGCTGTTTAGCACCATTCGCATGCCATTCAACACATCACTCACAAGCCATTGACACACCATGATCCCCAACACCGTCAACAAACCATTTTCTCACTATCAAGACACACAATTTCTATGTGCAGTTAGTCATCACGTGCCATTCCATACCAATTGCCCTCAAGCATCAAGAAGATGACAGAATCTCGGTGGTTTTCTCTGCGAGGCTCCCAGAGCTTCGGTACAAGGCAACCAGGTCAGCATGCGACTTCGGTGGTTGAGGTAAGTTGAGTTGAGTTGGTTAGGAGCGATCTAGGTTCATTAGTGCTTGATTGGCGCTATGATCCAAGAAAACTTGGATCGGAGAATCCACAACGGCTTAATCAATCAGTACCGGAGCCTACCAGAGGTTTTGACACCGCTTATTTGGATTCGAAGATTTGAAGTTGAGTTGGATTTCGAAGCAAAGGAAGAAACACTTCAAGAAATAAGGTCGTCTGAAGATTGGATCAAATCCACCGCTTCAAGGTTGCATCGCAAGTGTGATTGATTAAAGGTGGTCCATTACAGAAAAGCATGATATATTCTGAGTGATCAAAGCAAAGCTGTGTGAATGGCGGCTAATGATATAGCGACCACGTGTTTGCATTCGTTTGATCACAGGCTTAGTGAGGCATGTCTGCAACGATATTTCGGTACATAGATGGAACACCTTTCCACGCCCACATATTTTCAAACCACTCTATGGATCTTTCGGAGAGTTGTGAGATAAACATCCACAATACAATAGCTATCGTATAGATATTAACAATCTACAGATATGTACACATGCCACTGCTGCCACCCAGGGTGCCTTCGTTGGCTGGACTTCCAACTGAAGTTCTGCATGCTGGAGACCGCCAAGGCAAGAGTGGGCAAGCTTGGTGAAGGGTTGTTTAAGGTTGATGAAACTGTTGGCTGATGGAACTGTTAGGGTGGTTTATCAGTAAGGTTGGAACGGTGGGTGGTTTATCAGTAAGGTTGGAACCCCAAGTTGAGCTGATGTCTTTGGACAGTTCAGGGATTTTGGGCTGCGAACCAACATGACCTGGGCTTCAACCAAATAATGTAGGGCTTCAAGCAATCAACCTGGATGTGGCGAGCGACAATCAGGGGCGGTGAAACACCTCATGGAGATACCATCCATGAGAGGGCATCCTGTGAGCAATTGAAAGCAGTACCCATTCCTTGTGATTCGGTCAGGATGCGGTGGAAAAGGCTCAGATATTTCCAGAAATGGTGAAAAAGGCTCATCTGCCACTTTTCTAGAATGATTTCGAAGCTTTCCAGGATGGAAATTTGTAGCATGACCCACGCAAGCCTTGTTGATTATCATGGTCATTGCGCCTCACCAGCCTCTTTCAGGAGCCAACAGTCCCCGTCAACAGTCACCGTTTGAAGGGTCCTGTGTAACCTTTGGCTAGCTGAGGTAGCTGGAATGATGATGAGAAGTCCATACTCTAAGAATTTTGTGTGCCCACAATTGGAGAGTCCACATTCAGCAAGATAGAAGTAAGATTGTTGTTTCGCTCAGGCGTCTCAATGTTCGAGCTCAATGAAAATAATGTGATACACTGATACCCTTAAGCAAGAGACCTTGAAGATGCTGCATCTGGATGTACATGATGTATGTGGTGTCAGCTTTGTTGTAGGTCACCTCCCGGCATGATTTGGGGGATCGGTCCGCCTTACGGGGGATTCAGGTCTGCTGGTGTGACCCGCACAAAGTCCTGGGAAGGATCTGGTCCTCAAATCCATTCAGGAGTGACTTCAGCATCAAAGCAGTCAGGTTGACATAGATATGGTTGTCGAATAGTTGTCCAAGTATCTTCGCCAGAGGTTTCTGTGGTCTCTCACTGGTAGATTAGTCGGTTGCACCATGATTTACGGGGGACACGGAGCGCGAGATTTGATGGACCAGCATACAGGTGGCCAAAGACCAGCCGGCGGCTGCAAGTTTGCAGTGGCTGTGTGTACAAAGAACCAACGAAAAACCGAGAAGCGCAGTTCGGACATAAAGGCGTGCAGCGGTTTGTGGCTGAATTCCTTCACGCAGCTCCCAAAAGAAAGGATCCTCGCTTCCTAGTCCGCCTTGTCGATTTGGCCTTGCTACTTAGTCACTCTTGTGGGTCCACAGTGGATCATGAACCAGCCACAAGCATCTGAAACGAACAGTTGACATCATCACCAGCTATAGTTGGCACCAAGGGTGCATCCAGAATTGGCAACACCACGACTCCACCAGTCCCCCCAGCCGGTGCTTGAGGTTTTGGTCGTCTCCTTGGTAATGGTCAATGACGGGGATTGGTTGACTACTGTTAACCATCACAATATGAAGCATCATGACATGCCATCATGAATCCAGTAAGTCCGAGGGCCTTGATGGCGTCTAGATGCGTTCAGTATTTTAAAGTCTGAAAATTCAGACCATGGCCAGATGGAAGCAAGTCATTTCTGGAGGCACACAGAACCTTTTGGCTGCCTTAGTTGACATATCTGGCGTTGAAGCGGGCCACTGAATCTTTAGAAGTGCATCGCAGCTGAGATATCAAGGCACTGGCATCTCCAGAGTTGCTGGCAACACTCTACGGAAAAGATACATCTAACATCTCCTCATTGACGATCCGATTTTGGAAGAGTTAGGCTTTTAAGATCTGCTGCACACGCATGTTTGCTCTAGTCACCTCTGTTCTAAGATCCCAGAAGTAGGGCAGTGCCTTGTGTGGATACGGTAGCAAAGACCCTTCACTAAAGCATGGAAGATGCCCTTCAGAACATGAGGTTCCTCGACAACGAAACGGCATGAAAGGGTGACATGAAGGACAGCTAGGCCCTGCTTCCCAGCTGCATGGAGTTCGTCTCTTCGACGTAGGGAGGTGACTTGGCAGCAGAAGCCACCGGGCTAAGCTGCCACTTGGGGGTGTGCTTCGCAGTGGGTATCAGGGACCTCCAGTCTTCCCCTAAAGCGCCTGATTTGAGAATCTGTGCCATAAGATGTGCGAGAAGTCAGAAGAAGATGAGATGCCATGACAGGATGTCCCTGGGTCAAACTTCTGCAAGTGACGGGGTTTGTCTTGGTAGTGCCATTGGAATCCGTTCGCTTTCCAACGCTCAAGGCATCTTTGGCCGTGCGGCATGGGTGCAGCTGCCTGTTTGTCGCATCGTAGGGCCTCAGGGAGCCACAGTGGAATCTGGTTGAAACTCGTGGGCATCATCCACAGGTTGAACCAGATTGTTACCTGACCATCTTGTGCATTCGATGCAAAGTGGCACTGATAATAAGCTGTTCATAGTGCTTCAAATATGGTGTTATTGATGAACAGTCGATGTGCATCCTTGTGCATCTAAAAATTGCTTCGAACTTTGGCCGAATACCTGGCGTTCGACTATGAATGAATTAAGTGCAAACATAGTTGGACTATGGTCATCTCAAAGCATAGTTGGACCAGAGGCATCTGAGATCATCTTCCCTGGTTGAAACTGGATCTCATTTTCAAAGTCTCGGCGCCTGTGATGCTAAAGATTGGGGCCAGTAGTGATCCAGCTCATGATCACCAGTCAACCTGTTTTCGGTGATTCCAGGTGCGTAGCCTCTGGCAGTCACCTGGTTGCGTTGCGTTGCGCTATTCACTATGGAAATAGCTGGTTGACCTACAAAAAGTGGGCATTTCTTGACTTCCGGGTGCGGATTTACCTACACAAAATAGTGATTTCTGACTTCCAAGGGATCCCTGGAACACAATCATGACGGAGATTTCAACACTGGCCCCCAATTCATTCGTGTTGCAGCTGATTGATTTCTACAAATCAGCAATTTTAAATACGATAATTAGCTGTTACTGTAAATTACAGGGATGGCTAACAACCACAGTTCATGATGATTAACCTTGAAATCATGGCTACTGTGAATCAAGACTGAACCGTAAAGTGCTCTGGAGGCATTGCTGGCAAAGCAGCTAGTAGCCACCACTCCTGAAGTCGTAGGCCTCGAAGCCACAGGTCGTTTGCACCTGGTTCTGACATGGGCAGTGACTGGTCAGCGCAGCCAGGGAAGAACCAGCACAGCAAAGATCAGCTGCATTTGAGGCCATCCGGCCGGGCTGCGCACTGACGATTGGAGATGGAGTCAGAATCAAAGGTAGATCATACATCATGTAGTGGGATGTACATCATCATTTATTATATTATATACGTCATGTATTTATATTATATACTACATATTATGTAGTTATATATGAGATTTGTTATATATATATAAATTATTTTGTTTTTATTTGTATATATATATATACACATATATATGTGTGTATCACAATATATGTATTCATACACATACATGCCTAAACGTATGATTTAAATACAACAGTGTTTGTACAATAGGTCTACGCTTTGCAATTCAGATCCAAAGATGCCATCACTGCCTTGATACATGAGCTTAATCTGCTGGTTTTGTCGTGATTCATGAGGACACAAAATACTCCAAGAATAACAGTGAGTATATTCCTGGGAAGAATCATAGCGTTTCATTACTACAGACTATAGTATGGTAACTGGTCTGGTATGTCGTGACTGTGTGAGTTTAGTATCACAAGATATAGCCATTGTGTGAGCCATTGTGTGGTCTAAGATGACGGTGGTAGCCACTGCTGGTTTCCGTGGTGATAGCCAAGGGCTGTTCGCCGTGCTTAGAACTGGCCCATCTCATTTCCCAAACAGGGGTACTGTATATAGTAATTCCCAACCCAATGGTGGCTTAGTGAGCAAATGCTCTGGTGATCATAGCAGTGGAAATTGGACTCCCAACAGACACACTAGCAGAAAGGGTGGGGAATCTCCAGCTAAGATGTCCCAGGGGAAATGCGTTGCTGAACTCTTCAAACCAACTATGACATGGCAGAACCAACCAATTCTCATTTTTTGATCATGTATCCCATGGTGAAAGCGCCCATGGTGGAACCAATGAGTAAATCAGGAGCACTGGAAGCTCCCAAGAATCAGCCACCCCCAAGGCATCCGCCGTGCCGTAGAGCTGGCCCCCACGCTGCCACAGGCCCACTGAATGGGCGCAGGATGGCCGTGGCTTCCAGGCAAGCGCAACCGGGCGAATCACTCAGCACAAGGTGCACTGGAACACTCACGGAATCTCACGGACAACATGAACCACAAAGGATCCTATATGGGGGTTAAGGGAACCACCCAAGTTGTGGCTGGTTTACTACTATAAATGATTGATAAAGGGTGATTTGGGCGTACTCCTATTTTCAGAACCCCCCATATGTTCAATCTGTTCAATGCTTTGATATGTCCGTGTCCATGTTGATACACCGATTGGGGCACAACAACAGCAGTTTGCTGATTTCCTTGGAGACGGAACAAACATGTACCAGCAGTAGGGACAGAATCAATCAATAGGAGTACCTCAAACCGTCCCCGCACCAACTTTCGTACCACCTGCTTGTGTGAACGAGAGAGCGGGCCCCATGCTTGTGAGCAGTGACCGTGTTGAAAATCGTTGAATTTGTACGGAACACGATCGTCTCCAAGATACCAGGTCATGCAATCTTTAATATCCCCAGGTTATGAAGAGTATACTCATTTGGTTGGGTTTTCCACTCGCGGAAAAGCCAAGTTCACACCAGGTCGACCCCCGCAAAAGATTGATGGTTCGGCTCGCTTCGTATCTGAAGATGATGTTGCCAGCATCTCATGCGATCCTACAAACCTCTGCTGTTCACAAGTAGGGTTACGTCCACCCCAAATGGGTCATTTGTAGAGCGGAAAAATCAGGTTTGGTGGTGACAACTCCTCATGCGTGTATGTTTTACATCAATGTTTGACGCAAAGATAAACAGTAAATCGAAAAGTCAAGTGAGTGTTCATGCCCAATGTCCTAGCTTGCTCATGTTCCCCTTAGATGAGGACGTACCAATTCACGAGTGTGGATCAACACATGAAGGGTCTTTCACACCGAGAGTGTTGAGCTGGGTCATGCTTCATCACTTCATGGTTTGAATTGGTGTTCAGTGGTTTACACTTTTTGGCAATGGGATACCAATCAACAAACAATATCGTAGTGATGATGTTATTGTCGATGGTTTGCCAATTTTTATGTTCAATTATCAACAAACCAACGCTCAGTCTATTGGGTACTGAATGACTGGTTTTTGATCGGTTTATTATGAATAACTTGCTGGTGCTTCGTAGGGAACGGGAAATTTAGTTGCCCATAGTAGCCATTCGGATATGGATCATTGCCCCCTTCCCTGCGCAGAAGTAAGCTATGCAACTCAGTGGTTTGCCCCTGGTTGGTCAACAAGCCATTGGACCACTCGTTGGACCAATGGCAAAGCATGTGGTGGTTGACCCTTGGTATCGTGGTGAAATACTTGGAAATGGTGGCCAACCCCCGTCTGCTTGGAAATCATGATCTGTAAACAGACCATTTCCAAGTATTTCACCACTATACCAAAAAAAACAATGTTTTATTTGAAAAGAACCAGATCTACCAACAACATCCACTGTCCAGCCATGCCGCGCGACCTTGGCAACGACTTCGCCAGGCCTCAAAGTGGACGCCCTTCTCCAAGTTGCCGCTCAACTGCCGTGATCTCAGGGCCAGCACTGCAAGCAGCCGCAGCCATGATACCCGTGGCTACCAAGCAGTCCGGAGCGCCTTGGGCAGTCAAGGTGACAGTAACCTTTGCATGACCCAATTCATGCATGACCTCAGCAGTCCTGCCATGGTTCATAGAGCTTCACACAGGTCCAACATGAGGGGTTGGCTATCAGGAACATATGGCGAGCTGGGTCAATATTAATCAACCAATGTCGTGGGGTATAATAACCAACCATTTTAAAGGGAAACCAATGGTTAATGATGGGGAACCAGGGGGACTAAGGGTTTTGACCCACAGCCACATATGAACCATGGTTAGAACCAACATCGGGGTTTTTGTTGATCTTCATATGTTCAACCATGGTCGGTTCAACAAGAATCACCGACAAACAACTGATTTTGGTCATGGTTGGTTCTGGTAACCATGGTTCAACATGACCTGGTTTTCATTGATGCATCAAGAAGTGCTTGTATTTTAAAGGGAAGAATTCCACAGCGACTGCTCTACCATTGTGACTCACTTTGGGAAATGTGTGGCTTTACACCTGAGACCAAAAGGCACTAGGCCATTTGGACTACCACTGGATGATTCTATTCCTTGGTCTACGACAGAAATGTTCAAATAATAGACGACACCCACACTCCAGAGCCCTTTCTTTTCCAAGTACTCAAGTAACCCACGAAAATCCAACCAACCAACTGACGCAACCAACCTATCCTATCCCCTTCCAACATTCCATGAGTGACTTGAACCCATGGCAGTTACCAATGGGAGGAGCTGTCGGAGTTGACTCAGGTTGCTTCCTTTCCTTGCAGCCCTTCGACAGACCGGTGGGGGGCGCTCGAGAGATTGGCATGGCGTTTTTGTGTGTGGATACATCTATAATATATATATATATACAATATGTATATTTCTACATATCATAGATAGATGCATGTATATCTATATGTATATAATTTGCATGGATAGATGCATTTCAACGTATTGCATGTGATATCTATGATTTATATTGTATAGATAGATGCATTATATCTTTTTTGAAATACATGCACATGTTACAGGAGTTATTCTAATTGCATCTAGACATATGTATTGGATATATGTATGCAATGCACAGCCTCAATAAAAGTACAGAGATGTATTAAGGTAGATTGGTTGATAGATCCATAGCTATATCTATACATACATGCGCGTATTCATGCACATGTTGATAATTACATCTACATCAACAAAGATGCCTACCTGCAGCCATGTACATATTTGTGGGCCAACTTGCACCTGTAAAATCCCATATGCATATTTATGTACATGTACTTTGACACGCATCGCATGCGCATGTATAGATATGTGTACATGAATACTCGTAAGTTCACATCTATCATTTGACATACATCCACACACTTGTAGATATCACTCACACACACACGAATTCAAGCACATTTGTGTACATTTTGACAATTAAATAAGTATATAAGTACAGAAGAATATATGTATATATATATATATACACGTGTATATGTATCCATGTATTCATGTATTTATATATGTAAATATGTATGCAGGCAAGCACGTGAAAGCATAAACTTGCGTGTTGATTCGTCTGGTGTGTGGTGGTCACTGGTGCGCACAGGTGGCGACCAGAGATGGTTCGGTCTTTGAGATCACACACATCCTGAAGTGAGCCCTGGGCAACGTGGGCGGATGATGTCCATGCGGATGAGACCAGATTACCACCACTAACAACCAGATTCCACTAAGAAGCCAGAATGACTTGGTACTCTGATGCTTAGAAACAATGGCTGATCATTGCTTCGTCTTGGTTCGTGTGGGTTGGTCAGTGACAGAACGGAAGCCTCCCTAGGTTCTGCGCACCCGCTGCTGGCATGATATTTGTATTGGACAAATAGATTCGCATGTCTGTTGTTGGTTGTTAAGTTAAATTGGTTGGTTGTCGACCATTGACTATGGCTGGTTGATTATTATCGATGAATCTTTGACTAACCAACAGTAACAGCCATTGTCAAATGGGTATGATGGGGGGTTGGTGACGGCGACTCCGCCCAGGTTGGTGTAGTCCCTACCAACGAGTTGCGCGCAACTTAGTTGGGGTTAATGACCAGCATCAAACATTAGTAGGGATCAAGAAAGGATGATAATAGTTCATGACAACTAAAACTAGTGGATGATCACCATCATGCTTAGTTAATACTGATGTCTTACTAATTTGGCTTAATTGTTCGTTAGGCTCATGCGTCGGTATTAACGACGACCATATCAGTGGCTCATCATCTTCCGAGAACCCCGTGGGATCCAACGGCGGCTCCCAAAGCCATGGGAAGACCAAGCGAGTTGCCAACGGCAGGTACATCAAGCGCTTTGGCGTGCACCCAGTGCACGGTGGCAAGCTGGAGGTCAAAGATTTGGTGCCATTGTGGGGATGCCTAAGGATGTTGCAGCCATGGTGACCCATCGTGGGAAGAACTGGGCATGTTGCCAGCGGCTTTTTTGGAGTCAGGACGATGGATGACAATGGAACGTTTATATACACGGCTATGGGTCAATATTGATCAACCAACTCATGGAATACAATAACCAGCAGCTTTATAGGGAAAAAATGGTGAATGATAGGGGAACCAAGGGTAGAGGGTGAACTGACCCACTGCCATATGCTATCGATCAGGGTTGTTACTAGATCATTTTGCAGGACCTGATATATCAACTATCCGAAGAACATGCCTGTCAACTGGAAGTGCGCTCTTGCTACGCTGAGGCATTTTCACAAAAATGCCCAGGGTGATCTCCATTGCCCTGTGACGTTCAAGGTCCTTTTTGCCTTCTGATATCTGGACTTGGGTGAACCATGGTTGAGAATGTTTAACAATGGTGAAGAATGGATCATTGCACAGGATCGTAGTCAGCAAGAATCGATCATTGAATGGTAAAAACAGTATGAACTAGTTTGGGATGGTGCTATTTTTGGGTGGCAAAATTGGGTGTGCACCACCGGCGCAGGTGCTGGGGAACAACACTGCCGTGTGCGCTAACATGGCGTCGGGTGCACCCAGCCGGGAAGAACTACAGCACTCTTCCCTTTCAGACCGGTGTAACTGAACAGTTTTTGATAAATCATGGTTGACCTGTCCATGGTCATAACATAATGGTTATTTTAACTAAGAATATCACCCAATGAAAGTCTTTTTGCACAGCTTTTGCTGACTTTTTTCCCCTTGGGATGCTGACATCAGCAATGGCGAAGGACATCACTCAGCCTGGTTGTTAGATCTGCGAGACCTGGCTCCCAGGTCTGGTCATGTCTACTGCCTGGAAGCAGTTCTGGAGCTCAACAAGAAGACCAAGAACTGGAGCCTGGGAAGATGCGACAGGTAGCGAGGAAAGATATCATCCATGGCTCATGATGTCAACCATCTGAGCTGATAAGAACAACAAGCGTCATGATCAAGCTGATGGTAATTCGGACATCGTCCATGTCGACCACGCCATGGCCGCAGTGGTTCTGGACATCTGACCATTTCGCGAAGTACGACTTGAGCTGCATGGGATAGGAATAGTCGGTTCTCCCTGCCTGTCCTGACAAAAAAGACCCAAAGAAGTCTTAGACTAATGGCCAAAAAGTCTTGGACTAATGATGCATGGATTGTCAACTCATTTGGTATCTCATGTTAACTGTACTTCATTTAGAGGCAACGGATCAATAGCCGTGTGCTCTGCAGGCACCATCACGTCATCAGAGCGAACGTATTTGCTTCTGAGTGTGCACTGTAATGTGATGCCTCATCCTGCATGACATGAACAACCTTTGGGGCGCAATGAGCACCCGGCGTAGCAAGGAAAGACCTGATGACTTCTCAGCCGTTCAAGTGGACAGATGTCGCAACTGGGATGAAGATCTGGTGCTGCTCCTCTGGCGGTTCGGCAGTTGATTTTTGTCTTGGGGCCCATGCCAGGAGAAACTGCTGTCAACCCGTGGGGTTAACTTGGCACTTTCACCGAATGGCCACAACATTTTCAGGGGTTGACTGTGGCCACTGGTGCCACTGCGGCGGGTGGCGTGGGAAAACTATGCTTACGACCGATGGTTGTAGCACGTCATTTACTCTAAGTGGCTTCATGGCATAAGTCTCGTTCGTTGGATGGTCACTATCTTCAGAGTTGTCAAGTTCCACCACTACTGTACAACCACATGCCATCCTGCACGCTCTACCCCTATGTGCTGCTTGCGTTTGCGAGCAGTGTGCCCATCGAAACTCATCTGACCGTGCAACCAATGTTACCAAGAGGTTTCCAAAAACACAACAACTTTAAGCGCTTCATTCACAAGGTGTAACATATGCAACCTTGGGGGGCCAGCTACGGTCATACACAATTCCATCGCTTGCAAACCATCGTTGAGCATCAGTATATACACGTTACTAGTCATCACGGAATGAACTTATGGTCAGCCATCAATCTCTGGGATGAATCCAGTATGGTTAAACAGCCTATGTCTATGGGATTCCATTGAACACGCACCATTACTTGTTGAGCTGGCGCAGCCGGGAGGTCCAACCGTCTGTCCAGTCTCCTTGTTTCTAGTAGCAGTCCCATGATTGGGTGAATTCCACAAGCGCTCCAGGCTAATCCAAGGCGCCAACATCAGCAGGCTAATCCAAGGATATCATCAACAGCAGTTGTTGGTCATAGCTCTGCCATGGTCATAGCGGGGCGCCATGGGAATGCCGTGGTGGGTCGTTTTTCAACGGATCGCTGGATCTGCCACAGTGAGGTGATGTTGCAAGATCCTGAGCAACTGGAGGTGTGAAACAACGCTTGCAGCCGCTTGCGGGTTGGATCTGCAGCCAGGTTTGGATGTTCAGATGATGACTAGATAAAGGTGCCAATGATGGTGAAATAAGGGTTGAATGATGGTGAAATGATGGCCAGATAGAGGTCAAATGATGGTTGAACAATGGCTACATGCTGGTGAATCGTGGTGATAGATGTTTGAATCGTTCCGATTCAGTACAGTTCACGCGAAACCGGAGGCCACCATGGCTTGGAATCATGGTGGGCTTCCATGTTGATGCCAGGATAGAATCTGAGATTCTCAGCCAGCAATGATCAACAAGGTCTGGCCTTGATGGTTAGTTGATTCTTAATGAAACCATTATTAACATTATAAACTATTATAATGGTTATAAACCACTTTAATGGTTAGTTGATTATGAACCATTATAAATCATAATTAACCATGATAAACAAATCAGTTAAACCATGATAAACAAATCAGTTAAACCATTATAAATCATTATTAGCCATGATAAACAAATGATGCTGACTTTTTGGTGAAATGAACGGCTGATACTTCGCTTCGCTTGGCAGGGCCGAGAAGTGTCAAAGTTCCACTTCATGGTCTCGGGACAGCAGGACGAGCCGTGGATTGCGGCTGGATCTCCCCACGCGATGAAGCACCGTGGCAGACATGGAACCATCCAACATGGTTTATCCATCGCCATGAGTCCAGGATGGTATGCGTAGCACATTTTTCCCATCATGTTTTGCACAGCAATGAAT
This sequence comes from Symbiodinium kawagutii, assembly GCA_009767595.1. Classification (NCBI taxonomy): domain Eukaryota; class Dinophyceae; order Suessiales; family Symbiodiniaceae; genus Symbiodinium; species Symbiodinium kawagutii. Next base: position 119,088 of record VSDK01005940.1, read on the forward strand.
TTTGTATCTGGTATGCTTTGTCGATCATTGGTTGTTTACCCAAGATTGTTTATGCACAGGATTTGTGCGACATATATTGGGAACCATGATTTTGATCGTTGATTGGTTGCTTACCAATCATTTGTTTCAATATGATCCAACATGTCAGAAACCCGTTGGATGGTGAACATCGGCGGATTGTACCCATCATGGGAACCATCACCCGGCATGTTTTGTTTCACGATGCTTGATTCATGTCTGTGACAATTTGTTGGCAGCTTCTCGAAAGTCCATCCATCAACTTGTTCTCCTGAAAGTGGTGAATATCGTTCAGACACTTAGGATAGTTCATCCATCATGATCTGTCCTTGAAACGGTCCCTGGATAGTGATTTTTCACCCGGTTCCAACTAAGACCTGTCATCAAACGTAGCCAGGATGAAGTCGTTCGAGAAATCACGAACCCGGAGAGCAAGGCGCAGACTGAAGTAATGATGCGGATAAGATGCAACAAGTCAAAGGAAGCATTCTCGCCAGCGAAGTGCCTCATTCACTTCTCCCTGAAAGGTCAGCGACAACAAGGATGAGAAGCTCCGACCAAATGCTGTGGGTGGCACCCAATGCTGCAGAGTTGGGGAAGGGTGAGATGCCCCTGCTCTGCAAGATCGGCATATTCAGAGACATTTGGATTGGATTGCAAGCTGCTCTGCAAGATGGCTCTCTTGATTTACATTGATTTACTCAAGAGGACGACCACTGGAGAGTTTGGCGTTTTTTTTCTGGGGAAGAGCTGATTTTGGCATATCTGAATCACGTTGATCTAGCGGGAAGATTGTGAAACAGGTAGACCTCACAGGGGTGTCACAAGCACACGAACTCAGACCGCCATTTGCCCGCAGTTGTGGTTCATGTTTCGTGTAGCTGCTTCGGCAATGCGACGCGCTTTTGAGTTTATGAATGTTTATGATATGAAAGTGGCACGAGCGGCTCAAAGAAACTGAATACGAGCACCAATTCGGAGCTGAATATGGCATTGTGATTCACAATGAGCAGCAGCAATCACAATAAGGGGACTAACGATATGCCGGTTGGCCAACAACCATTGTTAGCACATCCCTTATTATTATGGTGATTCGCCTATGGCCAACTGGATCCATCTAGTAGGTATCATGGTCGGTGAATCTGATCATCGCCCGCGGCGATGAGGCCGTCTCGCGTATCTTCGCTGAAAAGGAGCGGCTTGCGGAGAAGAAGGCTCAAGAGGCTGACTGAACGTGAAGCGGGAGCAGCAGTTGGGGGCCACAGTGGTTGACTGGTTGGTGGTTGCAAACATTTTTTGATTTTCGCTGGCATTGGCAAATGGTTGGTTGATTGACTATCAGTGGTTCAAACAACCAACCAGTTGAGGTTGATATGAGGTTGATAGTGGCTCATTATAAACAATGGCTACGCGGCTAGGGATCAACGGCTAACAAGCATTGGAAATCATGCAATTAGCCACCTTCATGAGTCATAGATGACTTGTGATTGGGTGTCAATGTTATTCATTTGAACGGGTCAGTGAAATTAAAGTGCTACTACAGTACCGGTCAGTTCTTACACGGTGTAAGACTACCAGGTTTTTGTCCAGGGGTTATCGTTATCCAGGTCCCATGCTAAATGTATACTTGTAAACTGTAAACTACGCGTCTACAAAACGGACCATCCTCAACCCAGCAGATTGGGTCGTATGCTGTTTGAGCTACAATGAATTTGCCGTCCTTTTACATCTTGCGCCGTGGTTCTAAATACTCGATGTTTATCTGGTTGGTGATTTTAAACATCTTCTATTTTCCCTAGTAATTATTAACAATTGGTTGGTTGATTAATATTTTTCATAGGGGTAGCTCAACCACCAACCAGTTATGGTTCCCCCTATGGCTCCCCCGCATGGCACCTCTATGGATCGCCGCCGGTACTCACAGCTGGCAGGCTGCTGAACAGGCTGCCGCTGACCCTGAAGGAACTGCGAAAGCTGAAGCGGCAGTGAGGGCCTCGGCCTCCAGCTGTCCACTCCGGTGCCTGTCGTGCCTGTGTTTGGAATGATGCAACTTGTCACATGGCTATGGGTCAATATTAACCATCATTATTAAGCAACAATAATTGGGAAACCAATGGTTAATGATGGGAACCAAGGGTACAGGGTTTTGACCCACAACCACATACCTTTCACATAATGACAGGTAGATAGATACACACACACACATATTGACCATATGCATGTATGTATAAATGCAACATGCGATACGATGCAATGCAACTTCTTCCAGTGCAATGCGACCCAATCAAATGCCATGGCATAGTTGAAGGTAGGGCAATGGAATATCAACTGGTGTGATGTAATGCAACTCAATGTTAGGTATAGCAGATCATGTAACCGAACATAATGTTGTGCACCTGTAAAATCCTGTAACACTATTCTGTAGAAGTACAGCCTAGATGAACAACCTGGACCAAGTGTATTGTAAACGATACGATGTAGTGCAACAGGATGTAAAGTGAAGCAGCGGATATGAAGTCGTACAGCCTGGACGACGTTGCGTGAGCCATATGGAGCACGAAGCCGGAAGGTTTACACGTGCCATGACTGTGTGGACCATGTGGGATCTAGTACGCTAGTTGGGTATCCCCCATGGCTACCAGAACAATCATGCCAGAACAATAGACTAATTTGTTATCATTTGTTACCAGAATGTAGGGTCTCATAGGCTACTTGATGGTCTAATCCCATAAGAGTATCCCCCAGCGAGCAACAAAAATTGAGATCATAGGCTGGGAGCTTGGTTGGTTCTGCACCAGTGCTGCAGTCGGTTCTGCATCAACTTTTCTGGGCGGATTTGTGGATGGAGAGTCGTCCATCCTTCTGCTTGTTCCATGGGTCAGTATGCGGAGGTTATTTTTGAGAACATCCCAGCAGTTTAAGGGGGAGTGGCATCAGTATAGCCCGGCTCTTGAGTGGATGTAGCCAGTGTAGCTCTTGGTCATGCTATGGGGTTGTCCATGAACAGAGATACAATGATGATTTGGGATTCTCAAGCACTCCTGGTATGTCAAAGTCTGGTGCTTGAAATCCACATCCAGCAGCCAATCAGGGGACAAGGATTGAAAGTCCCAATTTTCACCATGGATCAATTGCCATGATCAAGCACTATCAATGATATTTACAGGCACATTGGTTTGCCATATGATTATTGATTAAAGCATTGTGCCGATTGCTTCTTGACCAATCATCACTCAGAGTGATTTAGCAAATTATGAATCATGGTCGTTGAGCTACCAACCACTAGTATTATCAATCTTTTGAATCAACTCGTAACCTGCCAATCACTGTTATAGGCGTTTGTTGTTGGTCAGCCAGAATCGTTTGTAATGGATATTTGATTTACTACCAGTACAATCTAGTGCACCTATGGTTCATGACAACGCGATTCAGACTATATAGTATTGTGACTTATGTTAGTGATTTACGACTCCTAGTGTCATACTCACTGTAGTATCTGATAGTATTATGATTCATAACAGTGGTTTACTACTAAGATCATAGTCTGTAACAGGTTACTATTGTTCACAACAGTGATTGTACCAGTCATTTACAAGCGTGTCCACTAGTAATGTACTAGAATCATTTATTTGCTACTAACATTCGATGTATCACTAACAATGTATCACTAATACTGTATCACTAGAATCATGTTTCACTAAGAATGGTCGGTACTATTAACATAAATCACTTAGTAACATTCGTAGCTGCTATGGTAATTAATCACTAAGAGTCAATGTTGCTAATAATGTACATTCATAACAGCAAACAGATTCATGGTACAACCTCATCCTTTGTTGCAGACTTCGCTTAGGCAAAGTCTGCGGAGGAGCAGCGACAGAAGCTGAAGGAGGTTGGCCACCAGGGGCGATGCGCTACCCTGGAAGTTGATCAAGGTGAATGATGGTGAATTGGTGAGTACATGATGGTTACTGGATGGTTAGTGATGGTTTATGTAATGATGATTAATGATGGTGAATGATTGTTAATTGATGATTACTAATGATGAACATGGTGAATGATTACTAATGATGGTTGATGATGACGGTTAATTGATGATGACTTGATGGTTGATGATGGTTGATGACCATGGTTTACCATGGTTGATAAGCGTGCGGAAGAAGCTGGGAGTCGAGACAAAGAAGATGGGGCTGATGACTGGGGTGAACTCATGGTATCAGAGCGTTCCCAGCTCGCTTTGGCCGATGCAGGAAGAATTCCGCAGTTCAATATAGTTTATTGTGGCCAATCTGGACAAAGTACACCCGAAAGACCGCTTGTGTCGTTCTGAGCCGTTTTGCTTCGACACTGAAGTCGGTCTTTCCACAGTGAGTAAGGCCTTGCGCCAATGAGATGTTGTGTGATGATGGAGTGTCAGAAAGCCGTTTCTTGGCTTAGCCGGATTCCATTGGAAGCCTTGAACCAGGAAATTGCAAGCAACTGGGCATCTCCAGATGCTTCGTCTTCAGTGATCTATTTATCTCTCTTTCAACAGTTACTACATACCGTGATGGATCAGTCATGTTTTACCAAGGATACTTTTCTGGACAACAACCCAGCTGTTTGACCATAGGGGTGTGTGAAGATTCCTCTACTCTCTGGCTTCTTCAGGACTACCCAGTACCCAAAACAGCTCAAAATTACTGTGTGTTTCTAAAACGACAATGTTCGGTCCGGATTATTGCCGCCGGAAACAAGCCTTCCAATGTATTGACTCTTGTGTATTGCAGGGAGATTTTTCCGGTCGGTATGGTTGTTGACGCTGCTGTTGCTATTGTTCTTCTTCTTGGTAACTTGGTAGTGGTTGTGGTTCTTGTTGTTAGCACACAGTTTGTCTCTATTTCAGGTGTTCTCACACCTTATCCTGTTTGCCTTCAAGGCACAAGAGAGGAGGAAGACAAATGAACGCAGGGTTCCAAGTTGGGCTGTTGAGCTTTCTATTGTTGGTGGATTGTCATAGGAGGTTATCCTCCTCCCTTCTATTGTTGGCATGCCAATACCCCTGACATTGGAATGCAACCACCAAAAAAATCAGGTCATTATCCTTGGATGACTGTTTGTTGGCTACACTTCTTGTTGATTTTGGTTGGTATTGCAACCATCAGGCAAGGTCTAATGTAGGATGGCGTAGCCACGCATCTTTTCCTAGCATGCTGGGCCGAATAGCAAGTTCCCTGGCTCCTTCAGATTCATCTGTGACACGGGGGTTGTTTGTGCCCTGTGCCATCGGGATTTCAAATGGCAACATCTGCACTACGATGGCAATTTGCTCAGACAAGGATCTTGTCGAATCACGTCACACTTTTTGGAGTGGGATAATGAACCACCACAGACTAGATGAACATATTTCATGCGCACCAATCATTGTCTTGGTGAGGTTTAGCCAACAACGGCATATGATGATTCGTTGGATGTTGCAAGGAGGAGGACGGTGCACCCATGATAGAGCAGGAGCGGGAAGGCCATGGAGAAAGGTGGATGCCGAGGTGGCTTGGAATGGCACCAGCACCATCAGGCTGATCAGGTTACTCGTGGATTGCCAGGGAGGAGGAAAGCCCTCACAGGCAGGTCTGGCAGGATCAGCAGCATAGGAAACTGGAGGAAGGAGTCATTTTGCTGCAGAGACGGGTGTAAAGGTTCGCATATTTCACCGCACTGATCTCGGGTACTCCAGTATCGAATTGCCAGACTACCAATTGGGGTTAGTTTCGGCTGCGGGAATATGATCTGCGCGGCAAGACATCTTCTGGATGTTGGGGGACCAACAACAATGTGGCTGTGCACAGCCAAGGTAGGAGAAACACCCACACACTTAGAATCTTTTCTTGAGATATCTTTTCCGGTGTTGGGAAAATACCAATTGCAGTTTCTCGGTGCTAGGAAAGTACCAATTGCAGCCTTTGCTGACCATTTTTCCTCAGCCATTACGAGCTCAGTTGACATCACAAAAAACCAGCCACAGTTTTGCAGATTTGAAAGTTTTGCAACTCGTTTGTTTTTTTTGGTTGAATTTTACAAGAATGACGCGTAACTTCGCAGTTTTTTTGCATCGGAATCTTAGAAGTTGATGGACACCTGACGCACCCTCCAAGCGCATGGCTGCACCGCCGCAGCATGTCTGGGGCAACTTCCAGGACTTGCGTGCAGATTCATGGTGGCAAAACATGGTAATGGTCAATAGTGATCCTTCAAAGGGAACATAGTGATTGATGATGATTGATTCGTGCTTGCTTAGTGATGTATAGTGGTTCGTTGGTGGTGAATGGTGGTTAACTACTGGTTAATCTTGGTTGATAGCGGTGAACGAACGGTTGATGGTTGTAAGAAAACATTTCGGGTTAGGAATCAATTGATGAGTCTTATATACAGAGAATGGCTAAGCTACCTGGTTTGCAGCCTCGTCAAAGTGTCTGGAATGGCTCCGGCAGCTGTTGCTGCCTTGGAGACTCCAATCCGAATTGTGGCAGCTCGAAGAGGCCAGCCAATGTTGCTGTGAATCTGGCATGGTGGTATCTTACGCCATAGGGGCACCCCCAAAATGGTCGGTTGATTACTATAAACGGTTGATATTTTATGATTTAGGAGTACCCCTATTTTGAGAAACAACCACAGAGGTTTTTTTGGGTGCCCTGAAGTCATAATGATTTTTCCATTAGAATTGCAGAGCTGGTGCCCGCTAAGGTATCGCCATCGAGCGTCTTAACAGGTCACATTTGGCAGAGCAAATGGCCGGAGAGCGGTCGAAAACTGGAGATGATGGGTGACCCAACCGGATGGCTTTGTCCATACTTGGTTTACCCCTATTGTTTATGGACAACCCCATTGAGGTACCCCCTATACTGTAAATCCCTGTGATTGGTGGTTTCCACATGTAAGTAAGTACTAATTTTTGAAGCATCATCATTAATGGACCTCATATTGCCTCCCGTGTGTGGCAGCAGGACTATTATGGCATTCGAAACGGGGGTGGAGAAGATCCTCGCTTGCCGTGGTTGAAAGACATCATCGACTGGCAAGGTGCCACCGGGCACAGGAAGAGCAACGGCTGACACGACTGGAAACCACCATGGAGCATGTGCCATGGACCTATGCTTCCCATTGTGTTCTGACAGCCATTCATCCCAGGATAAGTGGCGATCTGGACTTTTTCCATTTTTTTCCTGCACGGAGCTGTTGCGATTGGTTTCTTCATAATCGGCTTTGGAGTGGGTCAACAAAGGATGGAACATGAATACGGTTTGAAACAAGGCTTGCAGTTGTGGACTTACCAGACTGTCTGGCATTCGTGCCGTGCTTGTCACTATTCTCAAACAGTATGAGCCATGATTGACCATTGCCAACCATCATGAACCAGCATGAAACATTGTTAGCCAGTATTTGCCATGCTGAGCCATTCCTAGCTGTTAGCCTTTTGAAGTAAGTTATACAATCATACAGAGTCATACAGCTTCACCACTGCTTTACCATTGTTGAACTGTTCTCAAAGCATCATTGACCACCATTCTTGAATCCTGGTACCATAGATCAACCATTCTCCAACCATTCGCCAACCATTCGCCAACCATTAGATACCATCATGAACAGCCATCAACCATTATGAACAACCGTTATACCTATCCGTGATCAATCATTACACACCACTATCAATCATTAACAAGCATTATCCCTATCCATTATGAACAACCAGTATCCATCGATCATCTATCTTCAGTGCCAACCATTATGAGCAACCCCATCCTATTGATCATGATCTCCATAATTATCCATACCAACCATGATCTCACCAACCATCATCCCTATCCATTATCAATCATTACCAACCACTAGCAGGATAATAATGGAGTTAGATACTATCATTGAAAAACCATTATTATCTAACAATGGCTACTCACCATCCACCATGGCTAGTATACCATTATGATCAACCACTAATCATTAACAACTATTGTTATGGCTATAATAATTATCGATGGCTACTAATTATCGATGGCTATACCATAATAATTATCGATCATATTGTTATGTTTAATATTGTTATAATTACAATGGTTAGATACTATCATTAACAACCACCATCATTATGATCGATTAGCCATCAACCATCATCGCTATCCATTAGGATCGATGGCTACTCATTAACAACCATCTCCATGGATCAGTCGCCATCAGCCACCCTCCCTGCAGTCACCACCGCAGTCCACAGGCGCCTCCGTGTTAGACCTGGGCTGCAACAGCGGCGTTCTGACGCTGCAGCTGGCAGCTGTTGAGACGCTGGGCCGGTGACTGCGCCAGTGGTGCTGGTGGTTGGTTGGTGCTGACCTGGTGCTTATGGATGACTATGTTGGTGATGTTGGTGAGATGTAGGATGATCATGTTGCTTAGATATGCTTAGATGGATGATGGGACCAGTGATGATAATGTCAGGCAATTTTTGTTTGCAGTGATGATTATGTTGCTGACTGGAGGGAGCGAGGCCACGAGCCAGGGGTACAGAGTGCGGGCGGCCCTTTAAACGGGGAGCGATGGGAGGAACTACCAGGAGGGTTCTACCCAAATGCTAGGTTCGGCAATTTTTATATTTGATGATTAAGTATGATCAGAAATGATGATAGTGGCCAGGTGATGATTGCTGATTGATGGTGGAATAAGAGTGAACGCATAGTCTAGCGATAGTTGAATTAATGGTTGATGACGCTTACTGATGATCAATGATGGATTGGTGATGCTCGATGATGGATTAGCGTTGGTTAATGATGGTCAAAGGCTACTAATGGTCAATGATGGTTATGCGGTAAATAGCTGACTAATCAAAGGAAGTTTAGTTACGAAGTGCGGAACTTCCGTGTTACGAAGATTTGAATAGATCTCAAAAGAAATAGATCTCAAAAGGAATAGATCTCAAAAGAAATAGATCTCAAAAGGAATAGATCTCAAAAGAAATACATCTCAAAAGAAATACATCTCCAAAGGAAAAAGATCTCAAAAGGAATAGATCTCAAAAGAAATAGATCTCCAAAAAAATACATCTCAAAGGAAAAAGATCTCAAAAGAAATCTCAAAGGAAAAAGATCTCAAAAGAAATAGATCTCAAAAGAAATAGATCTCAAAAGGAATAGATCTCAAAAGGAATAGATCTCAAAAGAAATACATCTCAAAAGAAATACATCTCCAAAGGAAAAAGATCTCAAAAGGAATAGATATCAAAAGAAATACATCTCAAAAGAAATAGATCTCAAAAGAAATAGATCTCAAAAGAAATAGATCTCAAAAGAAATACATCTCAAAGGAAAAAGATCTCAAAAGAAATAGATCTCAAAAGAAATAGATCTCAAAAGAAATAGATCTCAAAAGAAATAGATCTCAAAAGAAATACATCTCAAAAGAAATAGATCTCAAAAGAAATACATCTCAAAGGAAAAAGAAATAGATCTCAAAAGAAATACATCTCAAAGGAAAAAGATCTCAAAAGAAATAGATCTCAAAAGAAATAGATCTCAAAAGGAATAGATCTCAAAAGAAATAGATCTCAAAAGAAATAGATCTCAAAAGAAATAGATCTCAAAAGAAATAGATCTCAAAAGAAATAGATCTCAAAAGAAATAGATCTCAAAAGAAATAGATCTCAAAAGAAATAGATCTCAAAAGAAATAGATCTCAAAAGAAATACATCTCAAAGGAAAAAGATCTCAAAAGAAATAGATCTCAAAAGGAATAGATCTCAAAAGAAATAGATCTCAAAAGGAATAGATCTCAAAAGAAATACATCTCAAAAGAAATAGATCTCAAAAGGAATAGATCTCAAAAGAAATAGATCTCAAAAGGAATAGATCTCAAAAGAAATAGATCTCAAAACAAATAGATCTCAAAAGAAATACATCTCAAAGGAAAAAGAAATAGATCTCAAATAGATCTCAAAAGAAATAGATCTCAAAAGGAATAGATCTCAAAAGAAATAGATCTCAAAAGGAATAGATCTCAAAAGAAATAGATCTCAAAAGGAATAGATCTCAAAAGAAATAGATCTCAAAAGGAATAGATCTCAAAAGAAATAGATCTCAAAAGGAATAGATCTCAAAAGAAATAGATCTCAAAAGGAATAGATCTCAAAAGAAATAGATCTCAAAAGGAATAGATCTCAAAAGAAATAGATCTCAAAAGGAATAGATCTCAAAAGAAATAGATCTCAAAAGAAATAGATCTCAAAAGAAATAGATCTCAAAAGGAATAGATCTCAAAAGAAATAGATCTCAAAAGGAATAGATCTCAAAAGAAATAGATCTCAAAAGGAATAGATCTCAAAAGAAATAGATCTCAAAAGGAATAGATCTCAAAAGAAATAGATCTCAAAAGGAATAGATCTTGACTTTGCGTGACGCTCTCCGCACTGTCAGGGCTGTTTCAACTCATCTTGCAGATGACTTGGATCTTGACTTTGTGTGACAGGTGTGGTACTTTCAGCATGTCGATGATCTTGGAAGTTCAAAACATGGAGGAAGTCTCGCACGAAATGCGTTTTTGATCATTGGATTTGTCACGAAACCATGGGTTTTTTCGTGAAAAACGTTGTCGACTTGATCGGGAAACTAGCCTTGTCGAACGGACGGGTCCCAGACGGTCTCGGTTTAGTTCGGATTTGGTTCGGAGTGTTTCCTATGACTGTTGCCAAAAAATCGACTTCTGCACGTCTCTATGTTGACTTTGTGTGGCAGGCGTGGCATTTGGTGCACATGGAGCTCCTCTGGGATCGCTCTCCGCACTGTCAGGGCTGTTTCAAGTCAATCTGCACATGATTTGGATCTTGACTTTGCGTGGCAGGCGTGGCATTTGGTGCACATGGAGCTGCTCATGGATCGCTCTCCGCACTGTCAGGGCTGTTTCAGCTCATCTCGCAGATGACTTGGATCTTGACTTTGCGTGGCAGGCGTGGCATTTGGTGCACATGGAGCTCCTCTGGGATCGCTCTCCGCACTGTCAGGGCTGTTTCAACTGATCTTGGAGAGGTCTTGGATCTTGACTTTGCGTGACAGGCGTGGCATTTGGTACACATGGAGCTCCTCTGGGATCGCATTCCGCACTGTCAGGGCTGTTTCAATTGATCTTGGAGAAGTCTTGGATCTTGACTTTGCGTGACAGGCGTGGCATTTCGCGCGATTGGAGTTCCTTTGGGATCGCTCTCCGCACTGTCAGGGCTGTTTCAACTCATCTTGCAGATGACTTGGATCTTGACTTTGTGTGACAGGTGTGGTACTTTGTTGTGACATGATACATTCAGTTGTGACAACCCTAGCTTACACTAAGACCTCTCCAAGATTACGAAGAATGAAAGCTTGTGATACGAAACTCATAAATTGCATCCATGACATCACAAAGTCATTCTGTTTCCAGACCCAAGAAACAGTTTGATTTGTTTCGTGACCCAGGACATGCATTGCCTTGTCAAAAACCGCAACACAAGATCATTCTCCAGACAAGTTGCGCGCTCGTGATGTTTTGACCGCCATTCTATAGGCTCAAATGTTTTTTTTCTATATGCACTTATAAGTTTTGGAAACTTCCGCCTCCGCCTCGTGCGGGAACTACTTGTAGTATAATAGCAATGGTTTGCCTTTGTTTGCGGTTTGTCACTTCTCCTCTTGCGCTGCAGGGGGCCATAGTGGCAAAATCTACGTTTATAGCAAGTTGATGGTGGTGGGTTCATAGTTGAGAAAATGGCTTCAACTTGTTCTCGTCTGATTGTAGGTTCATCGAGATTAATCATGGTGATTTTCGAGCTACCCTATCATTGGAAAGATTGATGAATATTGATGAGTTGCCCTCTTAATTGTGATTGTCATTATGGTTATTGATGGCTAGTAGAGTAATATTCAGATTTATCAACCTCAGTAAGCATGCTAAACATTGCTGCTCAATGGAGATTGACAATGGCAATCAAGTTAACCAAGGTGGATAAACCACATGACAGTTGATCATGGTTGATCATGTTCAAATTTTGGTCGATCATGGTTTACTATGCTTAAATCATGGTCGATAATGGTGGTTTCGGGTTTGATTTAGCATGATTGATCAAGCACAACATCCCAAATCATGGCACCCCGTTCAGTTCTCTCGCCGCTCGAAACATGTCTCTTGCTCAGGTCGACATCGACGCGCAGTTGATCTCCGAAGCGCAAGAAGCCCATGCTGCCCAAGTGGTCAAAGCGACCGCGGGTGCTACAGCCAGGCACAGTGAAATCGGTCGGCGTGTCGTCATCAAGGTGGAAGTGTTTCTCAGACCCAAAAAATGCGGGGGATTATAGTGTAAATGATTCATATGGGATATTAGTGCTGTGAATGATTCATATGGGATGATTTGGGAGTACATCTATGAGTGTTTCTCAGACTAGGGGACCCCCCAGTTATCATCCAGTTTACCATTCATCGCAAGAACCATGCACTTTTTGGGTTCCCTCTGACTTGGGAAACACGCATCTCTAAGGAAAACGGTCACAAGCAAAGGGTGGTTGCCAATGCTCAACGATGGTCTTGTGTCATACCGGGGAAGAATTGGGTCACCAAAAATCATCAAACATGGATAGGTGAGCATCCCAAAAAGGGACAATTTTGTGCATCTTGGGACTGTGAAGAATTGTGAAACCCCGCGGTGGAGTGACGGAGAACCACTTGTCAAACTAATTCAGCCAAGCTTTCGGCGCAAATGCACTGGGCCAAACCGTTTGGATTCAGAATGACACTCGGTTCATGAAGAGTAGCGAGTGTCTTCCTCAAGACCAAGCAAGGTATATGGGTGATATCGATGTCAAAGACGACGTCCCCAACAAACCAGAACGAAGCTCTTTTTGTATTGTGCCGGTTGAACCCCCTAGCAATGAACGGAGAGGAGGGACAAGTTGCAAGCTTTCGCCACGCTTGTTGCGGGTGTCTTCAGGGCATACTCACAACTTGGTGCCTCAAGCGTTCGCAAAGAGCAGCTTAATCAGCTCAACTGAAGGAAGAAAATGACATGCGGCAACACGCCCCAAAGAGGAGCATGTGCCCCAAATTTATTGTTTGTATAATTCTCTCCATCATCCATCCAACCCCATCCACAGCGTTGTTGTTGGCAAGGTTGCCCCTTCAAAACCAGCCCCCTGATTCAAAACAGCTCTTTGCACGGCTACATGGATGTCATGACAATCATTTGGTCAGAAGCGACTCTTAGAAGAGTTAATCAGTAGTCTTCCCTGGCGCAGGGCTTTCTTGGGACATCAGCAATAGGACCAACATTGCTGCATAGCATCATGTTTGTTGCTCGCAGCGGTCCCATTGCGCTGGATTCTTGTGCTTCTGCTGTGCTTGATGACATTCCCGTTGATTAATTGGCTCAGTTCATGCCAACTATTGGTGGTTTCAGGTTTGGAATGCTATGTTGGTTGATTGAATTCCTGGTGTTTTTCCATTCACTTGTGGCCTCTGACCAACCACCACTTCTCATCCCGTGGTTGAGGAAAAGGGTGTGTGCATCACTGCCGTATCCCAAGGAACCATGGAATCGGTGGTTCCCTATGTGCACTTCCAGCTGGTTGGTAGCCTGTTCTCACAGCTTCTCCGCTGTCGCTAGTGACATGTTGGTTGGTTCCTGGATGCATCATACCCTCTCGCCTTACTTCCTTGCTTGTTGATAGGGGTTGCCATATCCACTACAATTGGGGGTTGATAGGGCATGTATGGGTTACCCCGGCTATGCTTGTTGGGCATCACATTGATAAGCCAGCCATGATCCTTGCAGCGGATCACTCGTCAGGGTGCGGTTTCTCTGCCGAGACATGATGCAGCTGCGACTGCGAAAGCACTACGATGTGGTCCTGCTACTGAGCACCTCAAAGTGGGTGCACCTTCAGACACTCGGAGAGAAGCCAAGCATTGAATTCTTCCCATGGAGGCTCAAGAATTCTACAGGGATGGGGTCAGCAAGCATATTACTACCATTCTGAAGCCCACTATGAACCATTATCTAATACCTCCTTAGTTTCAACAAAGTGCGCATGGGGTTAGATGTTGACGCTGTTCGTACCCTGTGGGATGGACTGAGTTGGGAGCTGGCAGATTATCTTGGGGGGACATGGCACGGGCCCTAGATTGCCATCCCGTAGCCCCAGTTGGCCCAAAATGGTCATTTTCACTTTGCAAAGCAAACACATTTAGCGAACTATTTTGACCCTAGTAATGGATCCCTAGTAATGGATTTTGACCCCAGATTTAGCACAATGTCATTTATGGATCCCTCGTGATGGACCATTTTGACAATTTCACCAACAAAATGAGCAAACTATTGACATCAATTGACCTGTGTTCCCATCATTCACCAGTTATCAGCCATCGTTGGCCATGATTTGTGCATCTTCAACCATCATTAGCCTCCATTCAGTCATCACTATTCGGACTATTCTTCACTTTTCATGGTCAAATCTCTGGTGGTTTATTGATCAAACACCACTGAAGCAGCAACAGTGATGAGCCAAGAGTGACTATTCCCCACAGTTTTCACCATTCTTGTCCATCAAAACCTGATTTTAAGCATCGACCACAGCTGCGACCATCAGCCTTAGCAGCTCATGACATTGATACCTCCCAACCTGGACCATAAGAATTGCAAGGGCGGCCATGCAGCTGAGGTCCATTCGCTGTCTTTCCAAATATGCTTTGTGATGAATCATTGGAGAATATTAGAGCCCTATGATTACGTAATCATTAGAGAATATCAGAGCCCCTATGATTTTTGATCAGTAGAGTCCATTGAACTACACTTATCAGCGGAGTTTCTTAAGATAGGGGTAGCCCCAAATCGTCCTTCAGTAGTCATTTGTCGTAAGAAACCAACCACTTTTGGGGTTTCCCATTTCGAGAAAACCCCTATATCTACCATAACTGGTAGTGCAAAGGATTTTTTTGAATAACTGGTAGTTACCGCTAGTTATGTATCATAACTGGGATATCTATCATAAGTGGTATATCTATCCAAACTGGTAGTTCCCTCTAGTTATGTATCATAACTGGATATAACTGGTATATCTGCCATGTGGCTGGTCCTATCCTCAACTTCGCTCTGGAAGACCCGGGGTGCCAGGACCGGTGACCGCGGCCTGAAACGGCTCTTCACGCAGATCCGACGATGGCTGGCGCCGGGCGGGGTCTTCATTCTGGAGCCCCAGCCGTGGAAAGCCTACAAGAAGGCGGCGCTGCCAGTGGTCATGACGCTCCTCTCTTCCAAGGCTTTGATCATGACAGTGTAGCAGTGACCATCAATATGGCTATGGGTCAATATTTATCAACCAACTAATGGGGGATTTCCACCAACAAAACAAGGCTTGATCACTACAGTGAATAATGTGAATAATGAGATCACTGTGATCAATCTGTTCCAAGGCTTTGATCACTACAGTGTTTCATGATCATGAATATATATATATATATATATAATGAAAAACACTGTAGCAATGATAGTGATCATGGTATCCAAAATGATGTGATCATGAATCCGGATATCCAACGGAACTGCCAGTGATCATGAATAGAAACACTGTAGCAATGATAGTGATTATGAATAGACTGTAGTGATCATGAATCTGGTGATCATGAATCTAGTGAACACTGTAGCAATGATCATGAATGTGTTGAACAGTGTAGCAGCATGTCATTTTTCAGCCACCCCAACAGAGGGACTAATCATATGAATGATGTACAGCCGAATTCCTCAAACGATATCTGGGCGGTTCGGTGATTCACAACGCTCACCCCTTCAAGTTTTCAAGGAACCGTCATGAACCTATGTAACCCATGTATATAGTGTGTCATACAATCAGACTGGTGGGTTGGTTGGTTGGTTGGTTGGTTGGTTGGTTGCTTGGTTGCTTGGTTGCTTGGTTGCTTGGTTGCTTGCTTGCTTGCTTGCTTGCTTGCTTGCTTGCTTGCTTGAATGCAAAGAACGACACCCAGCGTTGTTGGTATCTCAAAACCCGATGGAGCCGACCCAAGTTTATTTTTTTTCTCGGAGACAGGGGGATTCTGCAGATGCAGTGGTTGAAGAAAGTGCAAGAAATAAGACTTGATAGTTGATCATGGTTTATCATAGGTGATCATAGTTGATCATAGGTGATCATAGTTGATCATAGGTGATCATAGTTGACCATAGGTGATCATAGGTGATCATAGTCGATCATAGTTGATCATAGTAGATGATGATAGCACGATCATGGAAATTATCCCCGTTTCGCATTACATGTTGATATAGGAAACGTGGACAAACAGATATACGATCATGATTGACAATTACGATCAACATATGATTTGACAATAGTCGACAGTAACACGATGCAATGAATGATACTTGGATGCACCAACTCCTCCTACGTCTTACCACGGAGTCCCAGTGATCGCCGCAGGTGGCTGATGCTTGGGTCGATGCGGAAGAAACCTGGCGGTCCATCCGGCTGAGACCTACGCAGTTCGTGGAGTTCCTTACGCAGGTCATGGGACGCCAGCGGGGATTTCCTGCATGTGTGGATGGTGTGGGGGTGCCCTCGGGATGTTGCAGTGCTTGATGATGGTGAATGCTTTGTTACATATGTTTTACATGGGTTTCTCTCATTCCAAGGCCAATTGGGTGCCGGTGCACCCTTACGCCCTTTGCTGCAAAGGAAAGTTTTATTGGGATGGAGGTAGTATCATCGGTCTTGCCAGGGTGATGCGCAAGCCAACGAAACCAAACCATCTTGACTCACAATATGAGCCCCCTTTACAATCCCAACCAGTTTTAGTAAGATGTTGTCGATTAACATATTAAGATGTAAAAGTGTTGATACTTGTCTCAGCAATCATTTGCCAATATCAACCCCTTAGCCCTGCCAACCGCCACCTGATCGACGTGCACCAGGACTTGCAATTTCACCCGGAGCATCGGTGGGTTCAGGTGTCCCATGCAGTGGAGTCTTTCCAGCGAACCATGTACTTCCTATGGAGTCTTGGAATCAACGACTGGGAGATGTCCGACATGTCGGAATCATGGTGGATGATAGCAAGGTTATGAGGCTTCTAAGGGTCATAAGGCTTGATTGTAGGCTACTTCAAGGAGGGGTCATTATGTTTTTTGGGGTATATCCATGTTTACCTTCTGAGTAAGTACAATAGAGTTATAATCAGGGTTGTGAGAATGTTAACCATAAGCTGCCTTACAGGATTCATAACCACGGCTATATCCCAGTTCAAGCTACCTGAGTGGTGAATGCAACCAGGGGGATTGTTCACCTATTTATCAATTCTGTAACACACAGAAATGGGAGTTACATGTACTTACTAAGCATTGTTGCTAAGTCCACTTGCTAAGTGGGATCCTAATAGGAGAGCTCACCATGGTAGCTGATAGTTCACCATCTCACCATGGTAGCTATGATGGGGGAAAACCCGTCGGCGAATAGTTGTGGGGAAAATCCATCGGCGAATAGTTGTGCTTGACCCGCCCCATGTTCACCTGCAAGGGTGTTGAATGTCCCATTTTTTCGTCGTGAAGATTGGCAAATTTCGGTAACAAGGGTCAATCATGGGAATATTCAAAGTATTTGGGCCAAATGAGACTTATGGCTCTATTACCCCCTGGGAATCGATCATCCACCAGTTCTACAGTAGTAGGTTTGTCTATTGGAAATGGCAATTTCCATTGCTATGTTTCAGAGGGTAATCATACAGGCTGGTCATTCAACCCGATAGTTGGCTTGTAATAAACAATCGTACATTGCTAGCCACTATAATGAACCATCCTTATCACCTATTATCAACCATTTATTAAACATGAAACCAGTGGTGTAATGAAACCATCGGTAAACTCGACATCATTTCATGATTGCTAGTGGGGATCAAGGACTCCAGCGGTAGAGCAGGCAATTATATACCAGCTATTGAAGGTAAAGTGAGGGTTATTAATATGGTGGTTTCTCAAACATCGTGGTGCCTCCAAAACATCCAATATTAATTGTTTATAGTATCAAACCAACCATTTTTGGGGTACCCTATTTTGAGAACCCACCATATGGATCTACCGTAAGTGCTTCTAACTCATCAAGAGGGAGTGGTCAACCAAGTGGATCACTGTAAGCTTCAGTTGATCACCCTGTTGTCATTGCTGGTGCAGTTGGCCCCCAGATGAACACGGGTTCTCTTACCAATGGGCAACTCATATAGAAGCGCCTTGACTTTTCTGTTGCATGACATTGTCCCTGGTTTTGTTGTTTTCTTGTTGTTTAAACGGCGGCAAAAGTAGGCTTCACGGCGAGAGGATACCTGTTAGAGTACAGACAGCCATGATCATACAAGTGGATTTGTCCGTGTCTCAAGGAAGACTACTCAGCATGCGAAAATGAAGATCCATCCAGTTTTTTCCCTATTTGTTTGGCGTCGCGAACAACAAGACATGAAAAGATAGCCTCCTTCAGGAGCGTGGATTTCCTGCATACTGAGGGGGTATCCTGTAAGTGTTGTTGTGGAATGAAACAGTCACATATTGATCCGGCAGTCGTGGTAAATACCCAGATGTCTTCCTTCCCATAGGAGTAGCTATTGCTCGCGTCATTATTTATCATCCATTGATAAGTTAACTAGCTATCATCATCCATAGGAGTAGCTATGATCATCTATAGGAGTAGCTATTATCATCTATTAACCAATTTAAATCTATTTGACCATAGGATTCTTCCCGATTGGATCAAAGGATGCCATGGCTCAAGTCCTGGGAGTCCAACGACCGTGGCGCAATCGCCTCAGGAAGCCGGAGGAAGGACGCTGAGCTGAGACGTTGGGAAGGGCAACGGTCGCAGGTCTGGCAGGTCCATGAAGTGATCGTCGTGCATAGGCAGGGGATGTGACCCCCGAGACGTTGGGATACCATGGGATGCTACATGGTTTTGGGTCAAGCAGTTAACCAACAATGATGGGGGGAGAATGACCAACCAACAATAGGGAAAACAATGGTTATACTGATGGGGGAACCAGGGGGACTACGGGTTTTCACCCACTACCGCATCTTTCTATTAGATGCACACCGTGGTGGATGGCTGACTACTGCAGCTACTTCTGCGTTTGAAATAGATTGCGGGAATCCCTGTGTGAATCCATTTGCTCAAGAAAAAGCTGACCTACTTTGTCTAAGACCTGCAAATTTAGTTAACAACTCAACCTTCCTCATGGAGAGCTGACATTGAAACATTCAAACTCTGTGGTTCTTGTGCTTCCCAAGACTGGCCCAAGGCGACCATGACTTGAGATGGTGAATGACTGGGGACCGATCCATAGCAGTTCTGATCCGAGTCGATCCGAGGTCCAAAGAAGACCGGGAAGCACTCCATGACTGGAAGGTGCAAGCGGCGTGCCGAGCTCAGGGTCAAGTCCCTGCAGCAGTTACGACTGTGGATTGTTGTGGACTGAGGACTTCTTGTTGTTGTTGTTGTTGTTGTTGTTGTTGTTGTTGTTGTTGTTCGTGGTGGTGGTGGTGGTGGTGGTGGTGGTGGTGGTGGAAATCCTCGGTTTTGTGGGGAATTTCTCTGGGAATGGTTGGTTTCTTGGTTTCCGGATCAACAGGAGAACCTCTGGAGCAGGAATTCACCGATCCTCCAGAGGTTTTCCTTGTCGGAGAAGTGGGGTCTACTGGGGTCACCGAGATGCGTTAACAGGTTTTCGCAGTAACCTATGATTGGTGTGGACATCCATGGGGTGTGTCAAATTTGTTGGGACCTCTAACACCGTACAGCAACAAAGCACCTTTTTGGATCACTCGAACACTTTATTTGTTTTATACAAGATTGAAAGCATGAAACATGTTCTCTTTCTGTGCGGTTTTTACAGAGCAATGGACATATTGACCTGATTGCGTTGAAATTAGCATATTTGTTGCATATATATATATATGTGTATTCACATGTAAACATGCCAAAAGACATGTGTGTATACATATCATACATGAATCAAAATGAATTGAATTGTACCAATCCTACCTCGATCATACGCTGGTCATCCCCCGGTCTGTTCCAACATGAGAGCTGGACGATTTGTGGCACCTCAGTAACGTTGGCTCTGGGAATCTGAGTATGATAGGTCCATCAAACTCTGTATACTATATGATGCATGTGTATATGTTTTTTTCAAAATAATGATATCATGATTTTTGACCGGTAGGTACATATATGTGTAATGCATATGTATATGTATTAATTATGTATGATATGCGTGTTTTGACTGTATACGTATGCATAAGAAATGACCTAATATCAATTCCATTCATGATATATTTGTATATGCGTAATGTTTAACACCAGCAAAAAAGAGAACATGCCACAAGCTGCAAAACTGTACAATTTTTATGCTATCCAAATTGCTCTGTACTCCCTGTGCCATAGATGAGGGCTTCCCAACAAAAGCCCTATGCATAAAAGATTCTCCTACCCACACTAAGTAGAACAGGTGGTTCACAGGTATTTTCTTCGTGGATGTTGAAATTCTCTATGTGTCTCTTAATCTTAGAAAGCCATGTTTTTTGATCGTTCCAATTTACTGTTTCTGGAATGATGTCTCTTCAAACGTCACAGAAATTCACTATGATCGACCTACCAACCTACCGACCCAACCAACCAACCTACCTACCCAACCAACCAACCAACCCAATGGTTGCTGCCTGTCGCCACCAGGTCTCCTGGCGCGCCGGAAAAGAGCCACAGCTCGCCATGGAAAAAAAATTGACCGCAGCCCTGTTGCGGAGAGAAATTGACATCACTCTTCCTCTATTTGGTGGTTTCTCAAGCCATAGGGGACCCAAAAAAATGGTGGGTTCATCACTAACATATGACTATGAAAGGATGTGCTAGTCATCAGGAATGGTTCCGAACCAACACTAGGGGAACCAATGCAGAAACTGATTAGTCGTGGGTCCAAGATTAGGATTTAAAATTGTTGGGCATGAAATTTTTCATATCTGATTTTTTTTCATCTCTGAGGTGGTTAGGCGTAAGGAGCTTGACATCCATCTGGCGAAAAAACAACACTTGACCAAGGGAGGAGGATTTCGGTAAGGCTTTCCTTTCAGAGGGAAGTTGACTGCTGCAAGGAAAGCCGCCTCTGCTCGTATTTTTGCCCCCCTCAGACCAAACTCTTTTGCACAAACATGCTTCAATGATTTGTAACGTGACATGTATACCCATTGTGGGATATCTCTATTGCTGTTGGTTCCGACTTCTATGATCTTGCACATTCCGATGGATACTCAGCAACATAGCCAGCTCAAAGTTGTGCCACAAACAGAGATGTGCAAAATGAATGGATCAGGATATATCATGTCAATCATCCATCTATTTTCATGCATTTTGTGCCACAAACACAGATGAATCAGGATATATCATGCAATTACACTCCGGCAAACCAACCTGGAAGTGGAAAATCCACCATAGATACTGCTTCCAGCTTAGTTTGCCAGGTAAATTGAATGCATGGAAAGGTCCCAGGTGGCGCAATCACCGCCCCAGGTTACACCTCCAACGAAGTGGGTGCATCTTTCACCTCCACAGCTGCACCTTTGAAGTCGGGGCACCGGGGTGCTTGTCAGCTCAGTCAGCTCCTGGATGCGGTTGTTGCAATCGTTTTTTCATGTGGCTGTGGGCCAATATCAATCAACCAATAATGATGGGTAACCGAACCACCAACAAAGCTGCAGGGAAAACACTGGTCAATGGTGGGGGAACCAGGGGTACGGGGTTTTGACCCACTGCTATGTATTGCTTCTCGTTCTTGGGCTTTTTTATGCTTCTCTATGATTCTCTATGCTTCTTGTTTTTGGGCTTGTCTTGTCAGGGCTTGTCTTGTCAGGGCTTGTCTTGCCGTTTTTTGTCTTTATCGTTGTGTCGTCGCTGTTATGTGGGTTGTTGTCGCAGAAATCATAGAAAACATGAGAAACAACATTGGCAGATTACCAATCAACCATCAATGTCATGGTTATCATTGTTGTTTGATGGTTACAGGGCGGTAGGAAGTGATGTTTGTCGGTAATCCTACAGCATGGGTAACTCCAAGATCCGCCAAATTTGGTTGACAGGCATGCGGCGTTGGGAAACTACGAGCATGCCTAGCTCACACCAAGAGCACAGCAGATGTTGGAGGTCGTGAAATGATCATAGACAGGCGACGGTACCTACGAAAAGTATCGTTTACATATGTTTGCCTGCTCAAATTAATGATATTTTGAGATGTTTTGGGGGCACCACCATGGGTAGACATATACCAGTGAAAAGCTGGTGTACTGCGCATTTCCCTATGATTGTCTGTCCCTATGATTGTCGGTCAGGTCGCCTATCGTTGCTGCCCATTCACCATGATGAACCTACTGCCAAGCTTCTTCAATCATCAGCCATTGAAAGCGTTCTCATGATCATTAATAATAACGAATGACCATCTTAGACCTTTGGCCTAGAGTAATGGTCTTAAACCTTTGGCTGAAAACTATTAGCCACTATTATTAACCACTATATTCTAATCATTATTAGCTATGTATCAACCACTATGAAATATTCAACCACCAACCAGTCAGCCATTTATTCGCCATGACCGAAGGCGCCATCCTTCTGCCGCCGCTAGGTCCAAGAATGAGCTTCGAAAGCTCACTGAGGAAGAGGAGCTCCAGGACTGCGTGGGCCACGGTGGAGGAACCCTGGATGAACCCAGGTACGCCTTTCTGCCCCTATAATGGTACGCATGTATATATGTGTATATTTACAAATACACATATATATATATATATGTACATGATGCTATACATATACAAATATATGAAATGTATAGTGTATATATATATATATATGCATATATATGCATACGTCTCTATTCGTTTCATGTTAAATAAACAAAAAGGAGAGCTTCAACAGCAAGAGGTATATGAAGACATAGCATTGTCCCTCTTTCTGTCTGTTTCTTGTTTGAAGACTAGCTTCGCGACTCTGTGACCTGAGCGGATAGCTGGTGATGTCAGCCACCTTCCCGACCTTTCAACCTTTGCTGGGCCCCGGACACACGAAACGAGGTGAGTTCCGGTTGTTTCAAGTGATTTTAAGGGAATAAAAGCACAACTCATGTCCAAGTTTGCAGAGCCACGTCTGGTGATGTCGATTGAACCAACTTGAGAACATTTGGTGAGATGACACGCAAGCGGGGACATCAGCAATCCGGTAAGTGACTGGCTAACGGGGGTTTTCGGGGAGTTTTGGTCAAATGATGCCCTGGAATCCTTTTGGCAGGATATCACCCAGGAGTTTAGACATATAACCATCCTGGAGTAGATAGAATATGAAGTTGGATCATCCCCAAGGCAGGAAAATGGTTTGAATACTGAACATTGGGAATTATCTATCTACTTTAGGATGATTGTACTTTCCTATAGTTGTTGGTGATCTACTCCTTTCCAGAATGATTACTCTGTCCAGGATAGAGTATTCTCTAGCTTCAATCATCATCCTGGAAATATCTATCCTGGAAAGTACAATCATCCTCCAGTTCTATCTGGAGGACCTCTATCCTATCAGCAGCGATTAGAAAGAACTCTGATTAGCTACATAAGAATGACACAATATTCTATGATAATTCTATGATATACATATTATATAGAGCTACTTCTCTCATCCGAGTAGTTCTCTCTCTCTCTCTATATCCATAGATGATTACATAATAACTACCTCTATCATCCCAGTAGTTCTCTCTCTCTCTCTGTATATATATGATATATATCTATACATGATTACATAATCACTAATTCCTATCCTCCTAGTAGTTTCAACTACTCCATAGCTCGTTCCTATCATCCTTTCCACCGATGGTCGGCAGGACCTCTACGAGCAGGTGGACGGGTCACAGCGGCCAGATGGCCGCCCTGCTGGATCAGCAGCCGGGTCGTTTCGGAGATCAGCAGCCGGGTCGTTTCGGTGGGTTTATAACCAACCGAACTAGGGTAAACTACCAGTTAAAGGTGGTTTATAACTAGGGTTTATAACCTAACTAGGGGTTATAACGCTTATAACCCAGCTTATAAGTGGTTGGGGGCTATCATGGGCTGTATTCATTGGTAGCTATGATGGTACAATGATGATCATCATGACAAGCAGTCTGAACAACATCAATAAGATGGTAGCTATGAATCCTCGGATGCAGGATGTTCAAGTTTCACATCGGCACCGAAAAAAACCTTGGTCGCCTTTCAGGCTAGGTGAAAAGACCAGTCACACATTCACCATGGATCATGACACTCCAGGATGGTCGTTAGAAACGGTTCTCTCAATGGACTGTTGTATCATGGGTTCGTACCCACATATAGCTTCCATTTACTGTAGAGGTTTATCCCATTTGTAGGGGTTGATGATTCCAACCATCAACAAGGATTTTCAGGTTTGATGGCATTTAGTAGGTTAAAGCTCGGATTACTCACCAACCTTTGCTAATCAGCCTAAAACCAAAAATCGACGCTTCACTACGTAGAGCCAGCTGTCAATACATAACATCACACAACCACAATACAAGCGGTTGAGCCCTCTACTACTATTTTATTGATGTTGTTCGGATTCTTTTTGCTTTTTTGCTTAGCCATGATGGCCGGAGCTGATCTGCCCCTTTTGATGTCCAATGCAGATAAGGAAACAGAACGATATGGCAGTGGGTCACTTCACCCGGCAGTGGGTCAGTTCACCCGGCATTAACCAGCAAAATTTCCCTATGAAATTGTTGGTGAACTTATCCCCCACGAACGTTGGTTAAAGCCTTGACCCAGTTGGCGATGCTATTCATGTTTGGCATTGATGGACGCATCTCCACACTCGACAGGTTCGCAAGAAGAAACTGAAGGGCTATGTTTCTCGGCTGAACTGCTGCGGGATCAAACAGGAATGTGTGAAATTTGTGCGGCACTGACTGATGGCTAATACTGGTGGATTCAGCGTTAATCATGGTCAAGAATGCCTAAGAATGATATGACATGACTAATTCATGAGAATGAATCAGCGTTGATCAGCCATCAATCACATCTTGATGAATGACGCAGAAGTAGATTGACAAAGAAACTTCTTTTGAAGAACTGCTGCTGGAGTGCTGACCCACAGTCTCAGGAGCCGCCGACAGGGTCAACTGGCCGTTGATCACCCGGGGTCATGTGGTGGTTTCTCAGAGGGGCCCCCCAGAATGGCTGGTTTATGATTCGTCAATAGGAAATCATAGATGATTTGAGGGTTACCCCTATCTTGAGAAACCACCATGTGATGCCAGGTGAGATCTGCTGATTCGTAGTTGATACCTGCGGCGTTTAACGTTGCTTCCCTAATGGGATCAACCATGGGTATGCACCAGTGAAGCATTGATGAACCATTGGGAAAGCATTGGTTCTCATTGGTCCGCAGTAGCCACTGCTTGACCACTGGTTTACGCTTTACCATTGGTTAACCATTGGTTAACAATTGCTTAACCATTGGTTTACGCTTTACCACTGGTTGACCATTGGTTAGCCATTCATTTACGCTTTACCATCAGTTAACCATTGGTTTGCCCTTGGTTACCCATTGGTCACGCGTTGGTTAAGCCTTGCTTCATAGCCCATTCCTTGGGCTGCCGAGCCGTGGCATCCGCTGCGAAGGTTCGCCTGGTGACCTCCTGTGGTTGCTTGAACCTGGAGCTTCACTGCAACATCGTGACTCGCAGCAGCGAACGGTGTGAATCCTGGTGGTTAGTAGTGGTTGATAGGTGTTAACCTTGGTGGATAGTAGGACAATAATTAGTCAATCATGATGGATAGAACTATATAAATAAATATATATATATATGTATATTTAGAGTATGTTTTGGTGACCAATAGATTTTTGCCATTGGGGTTCGTACTGGAGTGATGTACTATAAGTGGCTAAATATGTCGTGGTGGTTACAGGCTCAGCATATTTAAAACCCCTGAGAAACCCTGCCTGAGAAATGAGGTTTCATGTCTACCCACTCCGCTCATGTCCCTATGGGCTGAACATCAGCAATATGTTCCGAAGCATTATGAAAAAGCTACTACCCTGAATCAGTTTTGGGGATGAAGTGTTATTGCACACCACGAGCTTCTTAACCGTCTCAACCATGCTTGTGCTGCAATGGAGTCCATAGGAGTTAATCACTTGGTGGTTTAGCCAATCCACGGAAACGGATTTGTCTCACTGTTGGGAAAAAAACGTACTTATGTCCTTAGCTATGATCCATGAATGAGTGGGTGCAACTAGTGGTTAAGTCATGGTCAAAACATGCAACGTGTCATCCAGATCTACACCAGCTATGACCAGGGTAGCTACAATGGCCATAGGAAATCATTACCTATTAATACCTATTGCTGTTATTGGGTTGTGACCGCTGCAATCAACTCTGAAACTGTTGTAAACCATTCCAACCACTCTGAACCACAGTGCAGCATCTTCAGCAGAACCACGATTGAGCATCATTAGCATGAATTAATCATTGTCATCATTCGAGCCAAAACCACTATGAAACTATTGACTATTGTTCCACAACGATCCTTTGTTTTCCAACCATCTGATTATTATTCACGATTAGCTCACCATCAGTTATCATTGACCATTAGCTTCCCAACCCTCGAAGATTAAGCTGTTGTTTCTGGTGACCGAGGCCTAATTAATCATTGGCTATCAACCATTGGCTAGCAACCATTGGCTAGCCATTAGTCATACCATTCTTATTAACCATTACTATTCATCAACAATGTATTCATGATCAAAACCATTAACTAGTCATCATGAACCATTGCCTTTCCCAGCACTGGTAAAGAATAGTAACCAACAGTTACCATGGGTTATGCTGCGTATAGATTTATGTACATATTAAACATTCAATAAATGAAATAGCAATTGATTACATAACTATCACTAACCACTAGTTAACCTCTAGTTCACCATTACGTATCCACTAGTTCAACGTTAGTTGGCTAGCTATTACAAACCACTGTCAATAACCACTGATTTTGAGTCCATTGTTGTTGGCCGTTGTTCTAAACAATTGTTGTTCACCCGTGTTATTAATCATTAGTGCATTACAACCCTGAACCGTTTGCTACCCACCAGTCAACCATCAACACATTCATCAATACAACCATTAACCATTGTTATGCACCATTGCTGAAAGCATTTTGTAAACTAATCCTATCAACCCTTGCTATTAACCATTTATTAAGCTTGTTATTAGCCATTTGTTATTCAACCCTTGTTACTCACCACTTACAACTCTTGTTATCAACTGTTGTTCTTTAGCATTTGCAACCATTGTTATGGACTATTTGTAACCCTTGTAGTTGACCATTGGCGAACCACCAGTCAACCATCAATATAGACTATCATGAACCACCAATTAACCAGTGCTTTTAGCATTTTAGAGCCAATGCTAACAGTCCGTATGGACCATTTCTTCACCATATGAACCATTTGTGAACCATTGTTATAAGCCATTTGATGGTTAACCATTGTTCTGGATCATTTACTGACGATTTATTAATCAGTTATTAACAATTTATTAACCTTTTATTAACCATTTATGAACCATTTGTTAGTCATTTCTTCACCGTGGAGCTTCAGCGTGATCTCATTGCTTTCCCGTCCTAGGCACCTCGGACCTCGGACAACTTCTTGCGGCTCTGCGACCGGAGCTACTACGACAACACGGTGCGTCATGCAGAACGGGTCCGGGGTCGGAACGGTGGTGGTTCAATGGTGACATTTGTGGTAAGCCCATAAGGCCTAGAAGGTGGGTGCAACTCCAAAAGATCACCAACCCAGTGAATGTTAGTTGAGGAATGGTTAAGGATAGTTGATGGTTTGTTTATGATCTGTTTAGCCATAGTTCGCCAGAATGGCTAGAAGTGAATAGTCATTAATTGTCATGCTTCATTTTTGCTTAGCATGGCAATCAATGAAGAATGTTGAATTTTCATACTTGGATGACTGTCCCAGAAACGTCCCTTCTGGTGTAGCCATGGCTAGGGTTCCTCCCAGAACCAGGATGATGACCTAGGTCCAGATGGGATTCTAAACAGCACTGGCTGGCGATTCTAGCAGCGAGCAGTTTGAGCCCAAAATGACGAGATTTCCTTCTGGCTTTTGCATTCTAATATCGGAAGTGTTTTCCAAGTATATCCGGTTGTATATCCAAATGTCTCTAAAAATGTATTTTCGGAAGTGTCTTCAATGCTTGCCAGGAGGACCGTCAATTGGGATGTTCCCCTCGCCAATCTTTGGGAAGATGAGGGGGCACGAAGCCGGACAGTCCTGTAGTAGTCCGTTTGAGTAGTGAAGGGCCGGTGAGGGGTTGATATTGGTTGATGACAGTGGGGGAGGCAGAAGGGGATAGTCTCATATTTTCAATCTACTGGTTTCGCGGGGAATCTGCTGGCTTCCAGGAGCACAGACGATCAAAGGTCAACGCCAGATGACTAAATGATGATGTATGAACACAACTCGCATGACCGAGCAACAGCAGAGCGCAGTGACTCACACCTATCATGGTCGGACTGAGAGTTGTGGGCCCGTTTCAATCTCCCGAGATGGTTGTTGTCGATGATGTCAGCTAGGCAGCCCCGCAATGATCAGCTGAAGAGTCTCGAAGTTTCGCTGGCAGCCCATGAATTGAATATATTTGGATGCCAAAAAACCGACCACTATGGCAGTGGGTCAAAACCCTTAGTCCCCTGGTTCCCCTATCATTAACTATTATTGTTGGTGATTATCCCCCATTATTGTTGGTTAACTGCTTGACCCATAGCCATATATTGCTGGTTTATCCCCTAGTATTGTTGCTTATTATCCCCTATTATTAACCATTCACCAGCTATTACTGGTTACCACTTGTTGGTTAACTGCTTGACCCAGCTCGCCCTATAAGACTGACCACTATTTGAATGCCAAGAAACCGACCACTCATCTGTAAGCTGATCTCTGGGACCTGGCAAGGCCTTCCGGCCAGCACCGTTCCATCATGGTTCCCCCATGAGAAAATGGCCATTGTGAAGCGCTCCAACCATGATGGACCTATAGATCTATGAGCTTTGCCGTTAGGTTGTCCAGATGATTAGGATTGATTAGGATGTGGCGATTGGAATCTTGAAAGTCGGATGACCTACACAACCTGCCACTCAACATGCAACCAATACTCCTGTTGTAGCTTCGCAACTCTTTGGAATGGCCATGTTCCAGCCACGTTAGGGACATATCTCGAGAAGCCAAGATCATGGGATGTGGCCCAACATCAGCGTTTGGGTTCACTGAGTGTCCAGACCACACAGAGGGTTGGTGAGTTCTCTTCGTCTCCTGGCCATGCGAGATCTTCCATCGTCTCATCCGGAACTTCATGTTGCAGGTGCCAAGTTGCCTGGAAGGGTGGACCACCAGCCACCCCTGGGCTAACTTGCAATGCTGGGGGCTCTGCATTCCCAGATGGCAGTGTCCTATCGAGAACGCGTTGTTTCTTTTCCTTGGGGGGGGACATGACCATTTTTATGAATCGCAAACCCACGTGACCGAGCTGCCGAAGTATGATTGCGGGAGTCAATCCCTCGTTGGGATGTTACCTCAACCGTTTTGTTGATTTTTGTCGTTAAGAACCTCACCCAGATCTTGCAGCTGTTTGTGGTTGCTAGTGGTGAACAAAGGTCAAGAACAGTGGACAACAACTGCTAGCAGCTGCTACTTCTTATTCGCTATTGATGCTTATTGTTTTGGTCAACGGCTGGGCTGGGTACCCCCAAACTTTCAGCGATACTAGACGTCATAAATTAATGCCTTCGCATGGTACTAATGGGCATATCGACAATCAACGGTGGCCAATGAATGCTCATGAGTGAATGATGCTTACTGAGAAGCGCCGCCATGCAACAATATCCACCAATAAACTGATGATATTGGACTGGCTATTGCTGGCTGACAATGGTTCCAGTGGCGCATTTCAGCATGATGTGCCAGCATTTCCGGCAATCGACAGAGATCTGTCTGTTGGTTTTCTGGCAGGTTGAGCGGCCTTCGCATCACATCACAGAGGGTGAACATGGGCGAAACAGTAGCATTACATCAGAAACTGCTGACCTCACTGTTTATCAACGGTCATTAGTTCATGAATGTAATGTACAGTAATGTTACTGACATTAAGATAATTGATTCATTAATGACAGGGTGGTGATTCATTGATAATTGATTCATTATGATTCATCAAACATCATCAAACCAAATGATTGGAGCCGCCAGGGTGGTGATCCTACGGGCACGGGACGAGGAGGAGAGAGCGGTTTCGAAGGCTAGGCCGCGGAGCTGCGTGCGCGGCGGAGCTGCGGCGCGGTCCCCGTGGTGAGATCAGGAACAGCCATGCCAATGACGGTTGATCATGATGAATGATGATAGTTTGTTAACGTTTTGTAATGAAAGGTCTAATAGTGCTTAGTCATGTCAGTTTAATAACGGTTGATAATGATAGTTTCATAGTAACAATGATAGTTTGATGATGACGTGATAATGGTTGACAATTGATGATGGCTAATAGTGACTGATGATTGATCATGATTTATTTTTATTCACCCAACGAAATTTACTCTAGAAACTTTTCATGACGGTCAAATCATCGTTTTAAATGATCAATGGTCAATTAAGATAGATAACGATCAATGATTGCTTGGTTTAATCCAAAGGTTGAAGCCTAAATTCGAGATCATTGATGATCATCGATCATTGAGGATCATTGATCATTCAGGATCATTGATCATTGATGATCATCGATCATTGATGTTCATTGATCATTGTCAAACAACCGCGCTCGGCCGTGTGGTCCCGTCGCGCCTGGTCGTGCTGGAAGACGTAGTTGGTGTAGGAGGATTCAGGTACACATATCTCAATGTTTAAAGATAAACATGAAATAAACATAGAAATGTTAACACACATACATATGTGTTACACGGATATATATTTATACATTGCGGGGCACACAGGTGACATGTTTGGAGGTCTGAACTTCTCAGAATGCGCGGGTCAGATCAACTTTTGTTGCAGCATGAAACCTCAACATGTAAAAGATCGTGCATGGACAACTCTTTTTTGGCTGCGAAGAGGCAGTTCGTGCGTCAGCCTGGTCTGGTTTGCGGACCATGCTGTACTTTAAAAGAAATCTTCTGTCTCATCTTCTTTTGACTGTTCAACACAGACTTTGGAACCGCATCCAATGATCCACGATACTCATGTCCTTTCCAACACTCCGGTGACGCTGCATCACCCCACCCCACCTCACCACAATCACCACGGTGACCATCGTGCCATCGACACAGACGCAACATGCACACGTGCAAGACATTCTGGCGATGCTGCATCACCCCACCCCACGCCACCCCAACCACCACGGTGACCATCCTGCCATTAAGCCATAGACGCAACATGCACACACGCAAGACATTCTGGCGATGCTGCATCACCCCACCCCACCCCACCCCAACCACCACGGTGACCATCGTGCCATTAAGACATAGACGCAACATGCACACACGCAAGACATTCTGGCGATGCTGCATCACCCCACCCCACCCCACCCCAACCACCACGGTGACCATCGTGCCATTAAGACATAGACGCAACATGCACACGTGCAAGACATTCTGGCGAAGACGTCCTCACACTTTCAAAATTTTCAAAAGCGTCGCGCGGGACAGCGATTTTTGAGACCGACACGCAGATTGTCCTGTAAAACGCAGTGCGAAATGCACGTCGCACAAACCCGCGCGCCTGCCAGCGTTTCGTGACTTGATCCACAGTTCGTACTGTAAAAACCAATACAAAATGAACGCCGAAAATGCGACGGCACCGGACGAGCCAACAACCGTTGGTCATTCTTTGCTTGGTGGAACAAAACCTTGTGCCCTTAGTTCCCCATCATAAACCATTGGTTTCCCTATAGAATGGTTGGTCATTATCCCCACTATTGGTTGGTTAATATTGACCCATAGCCTCTTTGCTTGACGAAACTAGATGCAGTGCGCCAAAAGTTTCAGCTGGATGGATCGAGGCCTCCCAAACCTCAGGTGGCAAACCCTTCCGGGACGAGTTCGACGCGCGGCTGGTGCATCAGGGACCGGGCGCAGCAACCTTAACGGCCCTGGGTGAAGGCAGTCTCTCTGGAGGCCACGGTCATTGCTGTATCTTCAGACCGCAAGAGGTCAGGAGTTCACAGAGTGTGACAATAGTTGCTTACTTTTTGCGGAAAAACGAGAATCCAAGACATTAATGTATCCAGGATCAATGTCTGGCCCAGATAAGCACGGTCAGCGTCACGATTCGGGAAATTCGTACCTGAGTCCCAGGTCGTTTCCATGGCCAACAACGGGAAGAACACGAACAGGAGACCCTTGCGGCTTGTGGTGCCCCCCTTCACACCCGGTCAGCTGTCGCGGCACAACCAAGGTTTCTACACGGGTTGATATAGAGAGGTCGAAGAGGCCCGGTGAAAACCAAGAAATCTCTAGCAACTTCAAGGATTCAATCTGTAGTTCCATCCTTGCGACTTCATCATGGTTGAGGGTTCGGTGCAAATTGTGAAACCCAAGTTAGACATTCAATGCCAGATATATCCAGATATCCCCCGAAGAATGACGGAGTAAACATTTCGAGGCTCCACCTTCTTTGATTTTTCACCGAGTCTGTAGTGAATTTCACGTGCTTCCAACCCCTTTCTGCATCAGGATGGTGCCCTATGAGCTGGTTTCCCCAAAGATTCAAAACATGTTTATGTTTGCTTGGCGTTGGTCTCATGAACCATTCCCATCGGAACTTGACCAAGCGGATCTATTTCTTTCCGCAGTTGCAGCTCCTTTGAAAATTGATCCCTTGCAAGTAGGACCTGCCAGCGGTCCATCCTCGCGCGACAGCGCATGTTCACCCTGGTTGGGTAGCGTAGGACCGTAGGAAAGCCTTCAGCACTTGGTTGGGTCCCCTCCAGGCGCTGTGCTTCACCCTTTGGGATCAGGAGCCAGTTCTTCATCAGTTTGAAGTCATGCGAACACCTCAACAACAAACACTCCGTGCCACTCGGCGAAAACGCGAAGTTGTGGAAGGAGATGCCGAGCTTAGCTGGGTAAGTGCCACCAAGCATCCCAAAAAGCCATGGGTAGTGAACCCATCCCAACAAAGACAACTCTTCCCGGCCGTGACACATTGGCAGCTGCGCTGTTGAACACCGGCCCTCAGGTTCGGCAGAGTGGTTGGTGGCTTGCAGATCCTGCGAAGCTCTTAGCAGATCCCCTGTGGCAGGTCGTGCTATTGCTCAAGTAATCTCATAGAAACTTAGGCTGTTGAAGGATGTCTGGGGTATCCGGCTGTGCAACCAGGGACTCGGGATTCTGCCCGCTCCGGGACTTCCGGGAGCGGTTGGGCACCATCAAACATCGGCATGTCGGCGCGCTGGTTGGGGCCGCCCTGAGGGAAGTGCTCAACAACTGGGAGGTGGATGCAAAAGACAAGCCGGTGAAGGAGATCAAATTGATCCGAACTGAGGCGGCTGATGCAACTGAACATGGTAAATTGATGGTTGATCATGGTCAATAGTGGTTCATGACCAATGGTCGATAATTATGTATACAATAGTCAACGATGATAACATGGTTCATACTGGCTAATCATGATAGTTGAAAAATGGTCAATTCATGAGGGTTATATAATGGTTTAATGATGGTTCAAGGTTAGTGACTCGGCGTTGCCCTTTGATTGTGGGTTGAAGGGCTCCGGAGGTTCTGATGGGAAAGTTTCGATGGGACAAGCAGTGCTCATCGTTGTGCTCCCAACCATTGAGGATGTATGTGCACAGGTCCCACTTCATCCGTGCAGTTGATCACCATGGAAACGCGAGATGGACCCATCTACATGTATTATAATCATCCTGGAGTAGATAGAATATGCTGAATTCTAAAAAACAACCCTAGGCGGCCGAAACTAGATAGAATATGGATTTCTACAAAAATCCGGGACCTCACTCTTCAACCAAGAACATGTTTTAGGTGCTGAAACCGCATTAGTATTTGACCAAATCCTGGTCCCTGTCTTCATTTTGGGGGTCGGACCCAAATAATTACTCTATCTATGGGTTCGTATTCATATTCATTAAAAGGCTTGCAAAAACATTGGGTTTTCTTAAAGAATAAAACGCACCCAAAAAAACACCTTCTATCTGTTTCAGGATGATTATATACGCATGCGTTAATCAAAGAATCAACAATACAACTACGTATCCATGATATATCCATTCACTGATACATTGTATACATCTAGCTGACAATGCATATCTTCAAAAAGCCGCAACATCAACTGCTGAATTGCTGGCAGCAGGTCTTCAAGAATCCCTTTAAGGAGGTCATGGAGGAAATGACCAAACCAAAGGTTGAGAAGGTGCCGTTTCCAGCCTTGGCGATGGGGTCTCGTAGTGAACCCCCAGTCCCGTGTAGTCAGGTCATCATATATGTTATGTAAACTATAGAGATGTGAATAGATGCACAGAGACATAGATACGTATGATATATTCACACCAATAGATATGTGTACACACCACTATGTGTATATACATATTTGTATCAGTGTACTCATATCAACCAACCATTGGATTGATCTTTGTGACTTCCACAGCGCCCGAGCTCGAAAGCAGGCACACTGGATAGCAATTGATCGAATGTTCATCGACAAGTGCTAATTTTTAAAGCCATCGGGGATCCCAGAGCTATAGTTGGTTTATTAATGGTCAACAATGGTTAACTAATTGTTCTGAACAATGGGACAGTAAACAATAAGAGGGGATATACCAACTGCAATGGTTTGTTTATTAATGTAAATGACTAATCAACTGGATACTAACTGGTGCTCCCCTCCATCTTGAGAAACCAAGTGAACTTGCCATTGAGAACTAAGAATAGTGACCCAAAAATTAGTACTGAAGCTACTTTCGCCAAGAATTGGATCTAGTACTGAAGTACTTTGAAACTAGTGCTGAAGCTACTTTCGCCGCCAAAGTAGTTCTGAAGTTCTAAGCTCAAATTTCTGCCGTTTCTGCCTTCCCAGCATTTCTTTTTAGGTCGTGGACCCGGTTGCCACGTGGTTCAGTAACTCGGTTGCATCAGAGCTTGGTAGGAGAGCTTCGGATGGACGATTGATGATGATGATGATGATGATGATGATGATGATGATGATGATGATGATGATGATGATGACGATGATGATGATGATGATGATGATGACGATGATGATGATGATGATGATGATGATGATGATGATGATGATGATGATGATGATGATGATCGTCGTCGTCGTCGTCGTCGTGGTGGTGGTGGTGGTGGTGGTCGCTGTCGTCGTTGTCGTGGTCTTGAAATAAGCACTGCTGGTGGACGTAAAAAAAGACTCTTGATTTCTTGGTCATGACTGGTGATCTTGGATCGGCAGCTGCCATCTTATTGCTGTATCTCGTGCGAATGGAACTGAGGCTGCACATATCAGGCTTACCTGGAGTCGTCCTCAAAACAACGAGAGTTTTCGCAGGAAACTGATGAAAGCTGACCTTCCCACATGATCATTGGGAGGATCGGGGAACATGATCAAAGGAAACAACCATATCATGTAACCTTGGTTCCGTGTCGATACCCCCAATTCTTTGGGATACATCACCAGCTGAATTTAAGGTAAAATTGGGGTTTTCTTTTTTTCATTTGCTGGTTTCTCAAACTAGGGGTGCCCCTAATGATCAAATATTCACCATTTCTGGTAATAAACCAACCAGTCCAGTTGGTATATCTCGTGTTGTTGCTGATTATCACCTTGTTAATAACCATACCTCCTTGTTTATAACCATACCTGTCAATCATTCTTAGCCACTAATTAACCCATCATAACTTGGGGTCCCCGAACTGGCTTGAGAACCCACCA
>VSDK01005940.1:155157-239096 GCA_009767595.1 Symbiodinium kawagutii
CGCACCGCCTCGCCCCCACGGATCGGCGCCGAGGCAATCGGAAGGATCCCATGGAAGATCACAGAAATCGGCACTCCACGCAGGTGACGTAGCCGACGCTGGGGCATGGATTCGCAATGAATAAACTACTCCAAGCCTTTCAATAGCATCTGATATGATTAACAAGGCTTAATCATTGCGAATAAACCAATAATACCAAGCCTTTCAATAGCATCTGATTAATCATTATTGTAGTAATTAACCATTTAGCATGATTGAACCACTTAACCTAATTACCAAGGATTAGCAAGATTTTTTGTAAGCATTCTTGCTAGTCATTGGTAATTGGGTATGAAATGATAAGTTGTTCAGCATTTCGTAAGCATTTGAACAAGTGGTTTTCATGATGAATCATTATTCAGAACAGCGACTATAGTGTGATTGGCAATTATTATTGACAATTAATCACCATCATTATTCACTATCATGAACCATGGCTGGCAATACCTTGATCAAACTCTACCCAGCTTTCAAAAACAGCCTCAAGTTATTCTTGATCCCTATCCTTCCATTCACCTTGGTAGGTGAGCAGGGAACCCCTGGCGTAAGGATGGTTACCAAAAGGTCACTGGTTGCGGGTAGGGCGTCATTTGTTATCTTTGTCTTCAAGGATGCTGACTTCAGCTGGCTGTGCGGAGCGCAAAAGGTGTTTCTGGAAGCCGCTTCTATGGCAGACTTTTGTTCGGCAGAGTGGCTGCATGTTCTCGAAGGCTGTGACTCAAGTGCATGACCGATTTTCATGACACGCGCTGTGTGTGAACATTTTTAAACCTTGATTGAATATCAAAAGGTGCAGAGGCATTAGCAATGAAGGCTTCTAAGGAGCTGACCACGCTGTTGGCTAGGGTTCCGCATGCTGGCGGCATGGTCTGCTGCAGTAGTTGATAGATACCACCCCCCGTGCTGAATACCTATTCTGATTTCATAAGCCTTGTCACAGGATTTGGTGCATGTTCATGAATCATTTGGACCGGATTGCTGCTTTATCAGGTCTGCTGTGGTCAACCATTCATTTATTCTTGGCCATGCTGAGGTGGTTGTTGGCCACGATCAGCCATCCGTAGTCATTGTTATTGGTCGGTCATGAACCTTTGTCATATCAGCCATCATTAATTGGTTTTGAACCTTGCCTTAACATCCCTTAACATGCGATTATTGCTGCGCTATCAGCCACCAGTAGCGATTATGACGTGGTTCTTCATTAATTACTAACCATTAGGAAGTCCATTTCCATTATCAACCAGCAGGAACCAGTATCAACCATTTCCCATTAATTACAGTACCCATTAGTAGCTATTGATCATCAATTGATAGTGGTCAACAGGATTACTCATCTTGACTACTACAAATGAGTCACTACTAGCTATTAGTCCTGTTAGTAGTGACTACTACAAACTAATTCATTAGACTCATCGGTCACTAACCACAGCAGGATGGTCCTGTAAGTCATTACATCAATTAGGTCTTAAGTCCAGTTAGTTAATGATAATACAAACTACAGAACCCATCAATCACTATTAGCTGTTAGTTTGTTATTCAGTAGTTGTAAGAAACATAATTGTGATAACTACTAGCTATCAGTTATTACCCAGTCCTCTTAGTTATTATATAGTGATCATATAGTTATTACTACTACTACTACTACTACTACTGCTACTACTACTATTACTACTGCTACTACTACTACTACTTCTACTACTACTACTACTACTACTACTGCTACTACTACCCCTACTACTACTACTACTACTACTACTACTACTACTACTACTACTACTACTACTACTACTCTCACTATTAGTAGTTATATAGTCATTAGCTATGAGGTCATTACAGTACCCCTCAGCTATTAGTCACTGTTCGTTCTTCATTGACCCATCGGCCCATCCGTCGCATCTTTCCAGGTGGGAAAATACCTCCCAGACGAGATGCCCACGCTGCCGGGGCAGTCCAAGCGCAGCGAGGCCAACAGGGACTCCCTTGTTGGCCGAGGATTCGTAGGTGACGGTGGTTGATGGCTATGTTTATGCCTGCGACACCATGCGATATATATATATATACATATATACATATTTACATATGCATGCATACACATGTAAAGAGAGATAGATAGATAGATAGATAGATAGATAGATAAATAGATAGATAGATAGATAGATAGATAGATAGATAGATAGATGGAAAACAATATATACAGTACATACATACAAAAATGTTGATTATATCTACAGAGTCATGGCTGATCATGGTTCATAATGCCTAGAAGTGGTCGACAGCACTTTCCACAAGGAGAGGAATTGGATGAAAAACTCTGTCCATTGACTTGCGTCAACTCCCCCAGATCCATGGCACACTATCGCCAGGCTTTGCCCAATGAAGAGATGGAATATGCCAACGTGGCGCAGAAGCCGGGATCCCTGCGCTTCGTGGAACAGCACTAGAGACATGGCCCACATCACAGCACCATGGTGCATCGGGCTCCCGGTTCTGCAGCTTGCTTTTTGGAGCGCCATGTGTCCGCCTGGATAGAATCGACTATAGGTATATAATTATGCATAATCTATGTGTATACATAGATGCTTTATGTTCAGGTAGAATGATACTCATGTCTAGTCTACGTATGTGATCCTACACAATGCAAAGTTGTTTCATACTTTTGGGAACATATATTCATACACATACAAAATAATCTTATACATACAATACTACATGGCTCCGACATGCAGTAAACTTGTGACATGACTATGTGTATGCCTATACGTAGTATACATATTCTATTTTCTACATACATCCAGGTGGTAGATGTAGATATTCTACCATGCTCCCTGCCACTGCCCTGTTAGACAGGATGACTGAAGCCATTGCAGTTGACATCACCTTCACTGTTGCTAGGTCGAAGAAGGCCCGCACAGCCTTCGATTTCTCCGCATGGTGAGGATGAAGCTCTGCCAGCGGGGACAAAACTGCGCCAAGCAGCACTGGTGGCAGCTACGGATGAACAACCAGCTGGTGAAAGTTCAAGATAGTTTTTTGTGGCGGTGAAAGTGATGGCTGATGAACAAACCAACACGGAGGAGGGTCAATGTAGACAGGATGAAACAAAAGGTTTCATTGATCACTCAGAGAATGTCTGCAAAATATGCCAGCCAGATCCTTTCCCTATGCCCTCACTTTGGCTCAAGCTTTCATCTTCTTTTTTCACAAGCGAGAAATGTCTGGTTTTCAAAACACAGCATGTGTGTGAAAAAAGCGGACAAGAATGGCACCGCAATTGTCAAACTGCCAAAAGTCTCTCCAAGTGTTGTGAAAAAAATCTGAAATCACTGCTGAAATCATTCCATTTTTTCGCTGCCGACCGGTGGCCTTGCTATCCTTGGCCAACTGCCAAGTTCCAGAGGCGGCCACGCTGTGCCGGGCATCATGTGAGTGGTTCCTAAAGCTCTGAAATCTGAAACGGGGGAAGCCCAAAAAAGTGTTTGTTCCACTCAGATCATGATTTCTAGATACATTCTGGGCAACGTGGACGAAATTTGCCGTTGGTGGTACTCCTCAAGATGGAAGTTTACGCCATTCAAGAGATTGGTTGGGGGCGGCTGCATCGACAGAGCCGCATGCTATTGTTTGACCTTTTGGATTTGTTGGCCATTGTTGGTGATCAGCCTCGGTTCTGTGGTAGACTATTCATTCCGCATCACTAACAACTTGCTACAGTTTTGGCCCAAAGATTGTTGGTTGTGTTGCTCTCGACAATCCAGCTTCTATTCAACCTCAACCACTATTGACTGGTTTACGATTGTGAAGTGCTACCGATTCTTTTGAGCACTCCATTGCAAAGCATCTATGAAAACATCATCACCCACGTGAAGCAGGATTTGCTGAGCTGAAGCTTCTATTGATCAATCTATTTCACCATCTATTTTTTTGTTTGATTGTTTGTTTGTTTGACCATGTGCAACAAATCTAGAATTGACGGCTATTCAACCAACGAATTGTAAAAGAAACATCACAATTTTCCACCATGAGCCAAATCAAAAGACAGGATTTCATCCAAATCAACCTACCCTCCAAATTGACCATCCAACCATCCAAGCATCCAACCACTATCAGCCATTCTCCAAAGCCATAGCGATTCATCCCTTCGAATCACCACCTCCGCCAGGACCACCTGGTGTCTGCCATGGGCTCTCACGGATCGAAGCAGGGGCACCCAGTGGCGGCGACACCAACGATATTGGCAGCCACGGATCAAGGTGGGCCCCCCAGTAGTTATAAGTTGGCTTAGTTCACCCCTATAACTGGTAGAAATCACCCTAGTTAGATGAGTTAAAAGCCAACTTATGAGTGGTTGGGGGCCCACCTTGTAGGAATATTGCTTGAAGATCAACTACTCTATGGATAAAAGCAAGCAGCGGGTATGATTCAATTAACTACGGATAGAATATAGTAATATAGGAGGGGTATTCATGAACAAAACTAGGACATCAACCAACTAGGAACATGAGCAACTATACAATCAAGAAACATAGAGATACCCACCAACCAGCAAAAGAACTAGGATATTAGTCGGAAATTACTATGAACAATAGGGATATAAGTACAGTATCAATCAGGGCACTGCCCTCGGTTAAAGCAACAGTTTGATGTGGAGAGCCACCATGACTAATCAATCGGAAAGGCCATCCAAAAGTGGCTGTATTTGCAACGTTTGATGATTCGAATTAGTTCGGAGCCAGCAATTACCAACAAGAGTGTTCAATCCGAGAAGCAGCTTTACCTCCTAGGTCCATGAAATGCAGAGTCATTATTGGCCATGATGAATGAATCGTAATCAAGCAGGATCAAGTGCATTAACCATCATTCAGTAGTATTTGAACTAATATGAATTGCTACTATCAACTAGTCAAAGTTGAAACCATTTTTTCACTATTAAGCAATAACCATTATCGTTATCATTAGAAAATAAACACTACTGTTGTGT
This sequence comes from Symbiodinium kawagutii, assembly GCA_009767595.1. NCBI lineage: Eukaryota > Dinophyceae > Suessiales > Symbiodiniaceae > Symbiodinium > Symbiodinium kawagutii. The sequence goes on from VSDK01005940.1 coordinate 160,175, forward strand.
TATATCTAAGTTAAAACCATTTACTATCCATTCGCCAGCCATGACTAACCATTCTCCGATTGCGTCGACTGCTGTCCCTCCAGGGACTACCAGTCCTTGCGGCCAGTGGATGGGTGGCGTGGCAAGTTTCAGGGGATGGGTCAAGCCAGCAAGGATGGATGTGAACAGCCAGGGGTGCAGGGTTTTGACCCACAGCTCAGTAAGGCATTGCGAAGCATTCTTGATAACCAGGACTACGGAAGCCAGCGTTCTTTGTTCTTAGTAGCTCACTGACTAGCCAACTGAGGGTTGTAAGTATGTTGCTTGTATTTTGGTAACAGTTCGCTGTCGGGATATTCGAAACCAGCCATGGAGCTAGTAGAGCGCATGAAGGGTCATACTCCTGACAGTTGTTGGCAGTTGCTGTTGGTGGTGGTTGCTGATGAATGATGCGGATCGTGTCAACTCACATGTGCGTGCTGTACATTGGCTGATCATTGGGGTAGTTATGGCTAACAGAATTGAAATGATGCTTAATGATGCTTAATGATGGTTAGAGAAAGTCAATGATGGTGAATGATCTTTAATGAAGGCTAATTCATGACGGTCAATGATCTTGATAACGAACAGTGATGGCCAATCGGCCCTTGGCATGTCCATGCGCACCATTCCCATATCTGGCAGCTACAGGAACCCACGTACAGCATGTGGGGGTACCCTCAAATGATCACAACGGGGCGACCCTGTAGATTACCCGCTGCGGTTGAAATCCGGCCCATGGTTGCCGTTTGGGTGGTGAAGTCCAGTAAATTGGTTGGTAAGAAAGTGTTGAACATGGTTTATCGAAGATTAACAAAGTGTTTTTAAAATCAAGTTTGTCATGGCGGGATTATCAGCATCGTCGTCATCATGATCATGGACATTTTGTATTGACCGTTGGTTATGTCCCTGCTCATGGGTCACTAGCAAACATTTGCGATCCTTCAAACCCAGCCCTGACTATCCATCCCCATGCTCATCCTCATCCATGAAGTGAGACCCCACTCCCAACCGACCTGAGTTCAGCAATCCACAGCAGCTGGATGCTTCCCCGGAGCTTGGGTTTGTTGTTCGATACCGGTGATGATGTCCACATATTCATGATTTTTTGGTATTATGTGTATACATATGCATTTGACTCGCGTACACTTAGATATGAATAAACGTAGACACACCCGGAAGTCTATCCATTCATTCATTATTTTGTTTATTTGTTTATATTTAAATACTTTATCTTTATGCTTTTTTTATATGTACATAAGCACTTAATTTTATCTAAAAGTACGCGACAGATAGCGCCGCCCATATGCCGTGCCTCGAGAAATTTCCCTTCCCCGACGGGGTGCGCTCGCCGGCACCCAGGACGTCCCTTTCTTCGGGGATCTGGGAGCCCGTGTCCCCCGAGAACAGCATCCAACGACTTGAGGCACCCAGGGTTGGACCCCTTGGGTTGTTAGGGTAAGCATCACGGATTAGGGATGTAGCAACACCTGAATGTTTCCGGTTTTGCCCGATTCATGGATGTTTTTGGCAATACATCCTTCCTATTGTTGCAAGATGTTGCAAGTTTGGATGTTGCTGAATAGGTGTTCAACATTGTTGAACCATGGGCAACCTTGAACTAAACGAGCTGGAAATAATATGAGCAGTCCCTGAAACGTGGATCCATGGTGACTTGCTCTGAACGTGTGAAGCTTTCTGAACTTGTTCTACCAGGATAGCTTGCCTGTTTGTTCTACCACATCTGTTTAGCCTCCTTGTTTGTTCTACCCTCTGGTAGTCCCGACCTGGAAGCTAAACATCGCAATTTTTATATGTAAAGCAGCAATAGATGGTGGATTTCCAACCTCCAGATTTGTTGGTTGTAAATCCAACATCCGAAAATGGATGTCCAGGATAACCATATGGCAGTGGGTCAAAACCCTTAGTCCCCCTGGTTCCCCCACCATTAACCATTGGTTTCCCTATCATTGTAGGTCATTATCCTCCATGATCGGTTGGTTAATATTGACCCATAGCCATATAGTTGGTATATATCCCCTATTATTGTTGGTCATCATCCCCTATGATTAACCATCAACCAGCTAGTAAAACCAGACAGGTTGGTTTATGAACCATTTATCATCTATAGCCATATATTGTAGCTGGTATATCCCCTATTGTTGGTTGTTATCTCCTATTACCAACCATTAACCAGGTATGAACCATATGATAAAAAGTGTTATCATCCATTTTCGGGTGGATTTCGAAGCACGGGTCGTGCCGTGCTGCCGTGCTGCGGTGCGTTTCGTCCGCCAGGGCAGCCTGCTTTCGCACTCCTGTTTGGTATGGGCCTGTGGCCTCAGTGAAGGCAGATGCTGCCATAGTAACCACCGTGGTCAAGTGATGGTTGTCAAATCAAGGGATGATAAGCAACGAGGGGTGGGACTTCCTGGGGAGATATATTGCTTGATGATGATGGATGATGATGATGATGATGATGATGATGATGATGATGATGAGGATGATGGTGATGGTGGTGATGGTGATGATGGTGGTGATGCTGTATGAATATATCTGTAGATACTGTATGTATACGCTCATTGGTATGCGTAAATATGCATACTGTATGAGTATACGATGTTTCCTGAATTTTAGCCTGAGTATACAGGCATTGTACATTGTGATGCTGTATACACGTACTGCAACAATCGCATACATAGATGAACACATGTAGATCCCATAGAGATATCATGCGTATATGCACATTGCAATGTCACATCTTTTCACAAGTTTTGGCTGTGGCTCGCCTGGAGTTCAATGACTGGGATATGAAGGTGCTTGTTGATGCTCAGTTTCAACCATGAACCGGTAAGATATGTTTTTTTTTTTTTTTTTTTTCGATGCTCGTGTACAGGATATGAGAGGCAACCGTATCTGTTTTCACAATTCCAATTCTATAGATACATGAAATATAGATGGATACATCCAACATGTTTATCTATCTATCTATCTATCTATCTACCTATCTATCTATCTATCTATCTATCTATCTATCTATCTATCTATCTATCTATCTATCTATCTATCTATCTATCTATCTATCTATCTATCTATCTATACATATTATCGATAGATAGATACATCCAACAGATGACATAGATCCATGTCCCAGTGAAGAGCCGTCTCCAGCTCCATGGGGCAGAAGAAATCAGGAGCTTCAACGAGAAAGACCCCAATCCTGGTGATGGCCATTGATCGCTGAACGTCATCAGAGTTGGTGATGGATATGCCAACCAGAGCCGTAAGTCAATAGAGTTGATCAAGGTTGATCCGATCTTTTCATATCTTTTCCCCGTTCGTATACTTTTGCCATCTTTTTCTTGTCCTGTCTATACTTCATCCAATCCATATTTTTGCCCAATCCTGTCTATATTTCATCCTGACCTTGTTGTAGTTCTGTCATACAAGCATTGAAGTCATGGCGGATCATGTCGAGTTCTCCTGAAACTGCTGGGAACTTGTGGGAAGTGCAGTGGTAGGTAGCAGAGGCGATGGCTACGGAATGTTATCCCCTGAAACGCGACCTGGATCGACTTATATGCCAACTTGCCTGGCAGTTCCATTGCCGCCCGTAGCTGCCTTGTACCCCTGACGTTCACACCAAAACAAATAGACTTCTCCCCTTTGGCGTGCTGGCCTGATGTTTTTCTTGCTTGCCGCGTTGACCAATCCCAACGTTCATCAGAAAGGCTATTCGAAAGAAAATCCACCATTGAATCATTAAGAGGAAATCATCAAATGGGATCATTCTCTAGGCATCAATCATTGATAGCTCAAACCATCACCATCGAGATAGATCAAGAGGTTGAACGCCCATGATTCATAGGTGATTTGAGCTCGTCAACTACAACCCGGATCAGCCAGTTGACCTATACCCGCTGGGAATTCAACATGGAAGCTCAAAATCACCAATTTTCATAGGTCAATCAGCTATTTCTTTGCCAGACTGTAGTGACGGCTGATAACCACTTAATCAGCTATAACCCACAACCCGTTGACCTAGAAATCATTAGCTCAAACCAGCTACAGCCAGTTAATCAGCTATAACCTACAACCTGTTGACCTAGAAATCATCAGCTACAACCAGCTATGACCAGCCGAACTCCCTGGACCAACCATGGTGATGGCCCGGTTCACCACGGGTGGCTCGCACCGAGGTCCTGTTACCGGCCTGTGTGGCGTTGCAAGTCTTCATCCCATCGTTGGCGCCCACCTGCAACAGTGGCTACACCAACTGCCCGGGACCCCGGCGCCGACGGCCGGATGCTATAGAGATCGATTCAATATATATAGAGGTGCTATATGTATTGATCTATGTACATGTATATTATATGTATATTGTAACATGTAAATATATATATATATGTCTATTGATTGTATGTATAAATATACCTATTTAGATATCTACATAGGTATGTAACTATGTATACGTGATCATTTTCAATAATTATCTACAATGCCCGGTGGGTATCCCATGTGACACAGATCTGCACAAGTGTTGGGGTCAGCTGACCTGGAGGTCAGCACGGGCGGCTAAGCAGTGGACCTGCCAAGCTCCCAGGGTCCCTGCTGTTGGTGTTGCTTTTGGAGATTCACCATCTGTGGGCTGAGAGGTGGCCCGGGGGCAGCAGCGCTGGTGTGGCGGTCCCAGCTCCTGGTCCGTCCCAGGGTTGACCACTGCGAGAATCGGTGTACCTTCCATGTGTGAGACAAGGAATTTCCAAACGTTGAGCGCTAACTTTCAACGATTATTGAAATCAGCGGTTTCCGTTAGAGCCATGGAGCCACATGTTTCTGTGAGGACACCTCAGCGAGATACCGCAGTCGATGTTTTTCTTGAGTGTAGTCATGCTAGCATCCCAGTCTTTCGTTCATTGAGGGCTGGTTCTTGTTCAGCAATATGAAGGGCCACAAAAGCAAAGCCGATCCTGCAGTCAATCGTGCTGGAGCTCCCAAAGCACAGAAGACTGGCAGCATTTATCCTTTTGATCACTGCGATAATCGCTGTCAGAATATCTATCACAATCACAACCACCAGTACGATCATTACAATCATTCTCATGACCATGATGGGCACAACCACTGCTAAAGGCATCATCAAAAGCATTGTCACTGTTGCAATCATTAGGATGATCAGCACAAACAATATCGTATTACAACGTATTGTTGCAATCATTATCGTATTCACTATTCCACCAATCATTATTTGGTTTGAGGGTTTGGGTGTCTTGGTTTAGTATAAAATTACGAGCAACTCCCGACGCGTGCCCCACGGTTCAACGACCAGGGGAATCATTATATAATTCCTAATTGTAGGTCAACATATTTCACCCATCCTCACGTGATGTTCCCATGACAAAGTAAAATCAGTATGACTACAATTCCTATAGCCATCTGCCATATCTATAGCCATATCTTATACTCAAACTATGACCAGTACAACTATCATTAGTTTAGAGTAGTATAACTGCCATCTTATAACTTCACCGCAGTACTGTAGCCATAGCTAGTTCACTCAAAATCTATGAGCGAACTCATGGGAGCCAGGCGTGCATGGACCGGGCTGAAGGATCTGGTGGCTCCGCCAGAAATCTCCGTTTTGAGGTGCCGGGGATTGGCGGAGCCAGGCTCAGTGCTTGGGCACAGATGTGGACGGATGGCGATTCTCACTTGTCGTTGTCGTTGGTGGTTTGAGTGACATTTTTGAAGGGAATTGTAGTGGGATTACAGTGGGATTTTGATTTTTTGGATTATAGCGGGTCATAATAGGAGATAGTAGGGAAGTATAGGGGATAAAAGTGCTTGATAGGGGATAGTAAAGAAGTATGGGGAATTCTAGCGGAAAATAACATCATGACAAACCATTGGGCACTAGTATCGCGAACTGCGGAATAGATAAGCAAAGCATCAAAAAGCAAGACCACTATGCCACTTGTATGATCGGCAATTAGATTAAGCATCATTCTGTTATCATATAAGCATCACCAACCACTATCCTCATGTATGATCAATAGTCGGTAAATTCCATTCACTCACTAACTAAGCATGATTAAGGCCATCAACCATGAATTCATCATGTCATTTAACAACCCATTTAACCGTTCACCATGAATGAATCATCATCATTAACCATGATCAATCATCAGTTAATGCCATTTATTCACAGTCACCACGCATGATGAATCATCAGTTCATGCCATTAACCATGAACTCAGCAGGTCAATAAACCATCATTTAAAAATTAAAAGTTAATTAATCACTATCATTAACCATGATCAACAAACCATCATTGACCATCACTAACCACTATCATCAACCATGATCAATCAGAAGTGAATGCCATTAAGCGTGATCCATTCACGATCAATTCACCATCATTTAACCACAACACTATAACCATCATTTAACCACTCTAACATCGTTTTTCATGCCGGTTCACCATCATTTATCCATCTCAAGTAACCATCAATTGACCATCATTTAACCATCTCAATCAACCATCCCATCATTTAACCATCTCAATCAACCATCCCATCATTTAACCATCTCAATCAACCATCATTTAACCATCTCAATCAACCATCTCAATCAACCATCATTTAATTAACCATCATTTAACATTCTCATTCAACCACTCCAACACCCATGGATCAGCTGCTTATTGCGCTGCAGGCAGCTGGGAGTCTTGGCGTCGCGCAAGCGCTGCGTACTTCTAGGCGCTGGCTGGGGGCAGATCTGAGCAGATCGCGGGGCGGGGGTCGCCCTGGGCGCCCGACCTGGAAACCCAGTGGAAGGCCCTGGTTGGTGGATTTGTAAGGCTGAATCATAGGCATTAATAGTGGTTAATCATAGGGAATGATAACCGCATTAATAGTGGCTAGTCATAGGGAATGATAAGCAACAAGAATGGTTCAACACCTACTGGCTGGTGATTTTAGATATTTTCGATTTTTCCAAATGTAATGATTGAGAAATGGTCGGTTGAATTTGCGCATATTTTTCATAGGGCTGGTTCAACCACCGACCAGCTGGGTAATCCCATGGATCTTCTGAGAAGGACTGGAAGGTGAAGAGCCAGGGCCAATCCCACGGATGAATATCTTGAGAAGCACTAGTGGAGGGTGAGCCAGGCCCATACCATTCCATATCTGTTCCTGGGTGTCTCAGAGATGATATTGAAGATGCCCCATGGTTTGAGCAAGCACCGACATGGGTAACATGATAGATCTCTTTGATTTCGAATCAGTTTGGAGATTTTTATATAGATGAGCCACTTAAGCGTATGAAAACTTCAGAAATATAGAAATCATTTAGTTAATACATATGTAACATAAGAATAATTCATACACGTCGTGATCGGTCCTGTCATTGGTGACTTGTGCCCACTGCCCCAGGAGTTTTGGAGGTCCTGGATCTCTACACGGCTCCTGGGCGTACTGGGAGTTGATTAGGGTTGATCTCAAAGGGCTGCGGCTGGTGAATGGCTGCGGCTGGGGGGTCATGTTCAATGGTTGCTGCCTGGTTGAGATTGGGTGATGCTTAGTGAAAATAGTCCCCTCAAGTTGGTCTACATTGGTTGATGGCTCGTAAATGCTTGCAGTTGCAAGCAAAATTTCAACGAAGCACGGATCTATGTCAGAAGTTTTGTTGATGCTAACGATGCTCGAAGCAGCAAGCAGTGCTACGCTGTGTGGTATCAGTTGTTGGGAACCAACAGGAAGTCGTCAGAACTATAGCTTGTTCATGACTAAAATTTCAAGGCGATGATGACAACTTTGTTAGGAATTATGGCCCCCGAATGATGTACCCAGCATTCTATATAGGCCCATACAATTTCAACCTATGGTCTTTGTCTCCTGCTGGAAACGATCCCGCATCAGAACTATTCTGAGATCCACCCACTCACAGCAATCACAAAATTCCACAAATTGTGGTCATAGTGTCCTTCATACAATGTGCATGTACACATGGCATCACATGGCATCATACATACATGGCATCGCATGCCATTGCATAGGCACGTGCATGTCACTGCAAGCGGAGCTTCGGCGTGTCAAGGGCTGGGCTGTCCGACGCCCCAAGGACTTGGCGTTTCCATTCATTGCCCGTGCTGCTGCCACCGTTGACCGCGCTGCTGGTGATGTCTATTCCAAGAATGGTCAATGAATCTTGGGACCGTTTGAAACCAAGCAGTTTTGGATGGAGTGTTGGATGATGATGATGATGATGATGATGATGATGATGATGATGATGATGATGATGAGGATGTCTGGTACGAAACAACCTGTTGCCGCTGGTGTTAGGTGCTTATGATTTGTCCAGTGGCTTAAGCGCCAGCACCTCTTTTGACTGAATCACCAGCTGGCTGCCGCAGCTCCCATTGTGGGTGGTCGCTGGATGTACCATGAAGCAGTATCTTGACCATTGGTCAAGCGTTTGGAACCGTTCCCAAGCACTGACCATACCGACCAGACAAGAATCATTCCACCTATGCCGTCGATATTCTCTTGTTGCTACTTCCCATGTGGGATTTGGAGGCAAGATTCTGAAGGTTGATGAAGGTTGATGAAGGTTGATGAAGGTCAAGTCCCCCATGTGCCCCGTTATCTCCCCTTGTCCCCAAGCTACCATAGCTCTTCACCGCAACGGTGCCCCGTTGTGCCCCGAGCTGCGCTGCCAGTAGCGTGTGATGACGGACACTTCACCACCAAAATGTGGAGTTTGGCCTGGGACGAGGCGACACCTGCGGGGTCAATCATGGGTGGTGAGCGGAAAATGACTTTACTTAGTGGATTTTATAGTGGTTAATAATGGTTAATAGTGGTTGATAATGGTTAATAATGCTTAATGGTTAGTTAACAATGGTTGATAATGATGGTGAATAGTGGTTAATAGTAGTTTCAATAGTGGATTTTGTAGGGGTTTATAGTGGAATAGTGGTAGTGAAGTGACGGGTGGTAGTTAAAATGACTCCACTGGAAAATGACTATGAATAGTGGTTTTGATGGTGGTTTATCAGTGGATACCAGTGAAGGATAGTGGATAATAGTGACTCTAATAGTGACTTTAATAGTGGTTAATGTTGGTCAATGGTAGATGATGATAGTGATTTATTAGAATACTAGTAACAATGATGGATAATAGTGGCCAGTAACCAACAACAATAGTGGATAATAGTGGTTTTGATGCTTTTAGTGGGCAATAAAAGTGAATAACCAATGGTGAAGAATGGTTTAAAGTGGATAATTAGTGGTTAATGGTGGTTGATACAGCTTTATAGTGGTTAATTGATTGCTAATCAATGGTTTCATCCTTTAGGTAACAATGGACATCAAATTGGGTTATACATCTGTCATACGGCTTCATAGGCAACAATGGACAAATGGGTCAAGACAGTTTTTGTCAAATATGCTTACTAATAAGGTATGTCTATAAACAATGCCATCTGTCAACTAGTGTATGGTACGGAGGACATTTATGGACATGCCTAGATATATGATGACGTGGTTAGTTATTGGCTTTGAGAAGCAACACCAGCAGCTAGGTATGTTCACCTTCATGGATCCATAGTGCACCTCCAAACCAGCGCTTGGCGCCAGCACTTGCAAGGCGGCTGACCCCGGCAACATGCTTACCAGGGGAACTACCCGCTATGAGAATGCAACCATGGTTAAAGGCAATGTAGCTGAAGTGGCAACGGCTTATAGCTGCCTCATAATCGGTGGGTAGCTACTCTTGGCTTGGGTTTTGAGGCAAATTACAGCAGCTGGGCACACAACGTTGTGTGAATGATTCGAACAATGGTCTGTACCAAGTCTATACATTCACATTTCATTTTGGACTTCTCACTGTTGGGACTGAAACATCTTAGATGGTTGATGATTTTATAGGCGGCCATAGCCACCCGTGTGTACAGGCAACGCTCCAGTTGTTGATACTATCGGGTACCAACAAAATTGGTGGCCGGGCCGGGCCAGGCCAGAATGATTATTGATTTGAGAAACCACCAATCTGGGTAGCTTGAGTCCTGTCTAGCCTTTCAATGCTGGTCGGTTGGTTGGTGCCAAGTTGGCTGGTTTCTTGGTTGCTTTGTTTTTCAATTTCTTTGCGTGTTGATTTCTTGCCTGGATGTTTGGATGTTGCTTCGTGTTACCTGTTGTTTGGTCATATCCTTACACTGTAACTCATACCCAAACTATTGTTACTCACAACTATACCCTACAAGTATACCGGGATACTCCAACTCACAACTATACCCTACAGCAGGTATGTTGGCATACCCTACCTCTGGGATCGTGGGCCCCTGTGAGCTATAGCCTTCCCGCTACCGATCTGGCGCTGGCCACGCCCCAGGTTCCAGTGCTTGGACATGCGCTCGCTCAGGTCATTCTCAGTCTCAGGTGGGGCACCACTGCAGGGCTTGGTCCTTGGTTCAGGCGGGTCACAACTGGTGGTACCAACCGCCAGTGACTGGGGACCCCCAAGTGATGGTTAGTTTATTACCGTAAATGATTAAGGATGATAATTGGTGGGATCCCCTATTTTGGGAACCAGCCAGTTGGTTCGGGGATGGTTTTTGATGGTTGGCCTGTGACTGTCTTTGGGAATGACTGAACAGTGGGGTGGTTTGTAGCAATTATGGCCGACAAACCTAGGGTTGGTAAATCTATGGCTGGTAAACAAATCTAAATATTGTATCCATTTGCATGACAGGATGATTTTGGTCAATGAACCAACTTGGTTGGTAATCCCGTGTCTTTCTGATAACGATTCCTCCAATGGTTGATAAAGCTAAGGCCAATTCCCATCACCATGGGCGTTGCCCGCAGACCTACTCATTTCGAGGGGCACAACCTGCGGAGCACTGCTCACAGCAGCAGGTTTTTCGGTGTAGCACTCATCGCCGTGGGACTGAATGCCGGGAACTCGGAGAAGTTGTTTGGCTGCTTGGTTGGTGAGTCGCTTGGTTGGCTGGTTGGTTCGTTAGTTGGTTGGTTGGTTAGTTGGTTGGTTCATTAGTTGGTTGGTTGTTGGCTGATCGGTGCTGGCTGCTGAGGGTGGTTGCTCATGGAGACTGTGACTGATCTATGGCTCGGTGCCGGCTGTTGGGACGTCGGCCGAATGGTTGGGTGTAAGTGTAGGTGGGCGCTGTCGACTGCTTCGTTCCCCATCATCCCAAGAATTGGGGGTGGATATTTGTGGGCATTCTCGATATTATGCATATAGAATAAGTATAAGTTACCAACCACCATTCGCCGTCGTTAAGGAAGTACAGTACGTGCCGAGGAACCACAAAGTCACTATTGATTCTCATTTTTGTTATCCATTATTGGCTATCATTAAGCATCATAACCATTGTTACCCATTGCAAAGCATCATTAGCAGCCATCATGAACCAACATGAGCCATCATGGACCAATATGAACCATCATGAACCATCATGAACAGCCATAATCAACTACAAGATCTACCCCACAACTGGTCTCTATCAATTCTCTTGGTCACTGCCTGGGAGCTCTTGACACCAGTGACACACACACCAACAGTCACCAGGGAACCGACGGCCCATGGGCCCATGGCCATAGAGCCAGTTGCAGGGCGCTCCAAGTTGAGCTGGGCATGTTTTCTGCCCGATGTGCGCATCAGCTACACGGTTTTGTGACAGCCTATCATGGTGTTGGAACAGATTTCTGGACGGTACCAAGGCACCTGATTCTGGGTCAATGGAGCTGTGGGTTGACCGCTTGAGTAGCCCCCTGATGATTTTCTTGGTGAAGTTGCCTATAAATCAACTGTTTGAGGAGGCGCCAGCCTTGTGGTTTCTCACCATGCCACTGTGTGCCAGTGACCCCGAAAAGTCTCGAACAGTTTTCTGCTTTCCCATAGAAAGTCAGCAGAATTTGTTGGGCTCTCGGGCCGTTGCGATTTCGAAGATGTTTCAAGTGAGCCGTTTGGCATCCGATCTCGACGCCACAAGTTCTGAGGTGGCTGTCTCTGGCGTCTTAAAGATCTTCGCCATGGTTGCAGCCGTCCGAACTCCCAACCTCACCGGTGGTAGACGGGTCTGCGGGTAATTAGCGGCTACGGCCAGCCATTGGTGGCGGGACGACGGGGCCTGGCTACCAACGTTGGGACCATAAAGTCTGGGAAACCCAACCAGTCTACAGGTGATAGTGGCGGAGGTTGATAAACGCCAGAAATATCAGATGCCTGTCACTTTGATAGTGACGTGTAGGAATAGTCAACTTCGACTCACCTTGTAAGGGGATCCTTCGGTGGTGTCCAACACCAGGGCAACTGTTGAGATGTGCTTGTGAATCACTTCTTCCTGCTTTGGGACTTTCCTTGTCTACAGCCAAAGTTGAATCATTGTAAACATACTCTGGTTAACGGCTTTTTCATTTCTTGCTTCATCATTTTATTCAAGTGGGATGGTTGAAATGACAGAAGCATACTGGCATTGGTTTGAGAGCACCAGTCAACGCACACTGGCTTCGACAAAGCTGAGTTGTGATACACCAACTACAAACACCGACCTATGATGTTATTGATGTTTGATCATGCTCAAGTTGTTGAGCACGAGTTGGTGTCTCTTGATGGTGGTTGATTGACCATGATCACCCAAAAAGATTGGCAATGCCAGTGGCAACTGCACGTGTTGGTGCCAGCATGGATACGATAAATGACCACCAAAAGTGACCACCAACACTGACACCGTTTATGATGGCTGCACCAGTTCTGACTTGGCACTTGGAGAATGATGAATGATGATGATATGGTCAATTAGTAGCCGCAGATGATTGATAATGGTGATTTAGTTCAGAAATGTACAGAAGCTACATCCAAAAGCAATCAACGTTGAAGACCGACCGTTCTTAATCCGCATGACCGCCATATACATTCATTACGGCAATCCGACGTTGCAATAGAACATGACCATCTTCAACAGGTGAATAGGAACTTTTGATACTCATTGGGGGCATATCCATAAATACTGGTAGTTACTGTACCCTTGAACGAACATGACTTGCCATTGGTGACCATTATTACTCAACCATTCTTGACCATCATTAGCCAGCCATTGTCAACACTTACTGACTAATGCCAGTATGAGTGTTTCCTATTGGACTTATATCCAATTGGTGGCTGACCACCAGTATCATGACCACTATGAACCACTCTTATCCACTCTTATCCACTATTTACTACTGTTGATATGATAATCACTCTAATAATACAATATTAGCAACTTTTGACATAATTTTTAACTACTTGAGCGGGTTGACCACCATATCAACTATGTATCCACTATGAACATCCGACTGGATACTAAATATCCACTACGTTTTCCGCTATGTACACTCCGGCAAACTAACCTGGAAGTCGGAAATTTCCTATTTATAGCTGGTTCTACCCATAAGAATGGTGATTGTCAGCTTCCATCTTAGTTTGCCAGAGGGTAAGCACTATGTATCCGCTATGAACTGCCAACAAAAACATCATTTTCCATTCCATATCGCACCGCGATACCATCGCTGAGGGCCTCAGCCACCGTGACGCTTTAGGGCTTTGGAAAAGGCGAGCTCGGGGCTGGTCCCGTGGGTGGATGGCAAGCAGCTTGCGCAGCTGGTCAATGATCTTCCTCAAGCGAAAAAAACATCTTTTTCATAGGTAGACCCATGAGAAACGGTGGATTTTCAGAGGTAAAGCCATTAAAAGCGGTGGATTTTATAGGTAAACCCATTCGAAATGGTGAATTTTACACTTCCAGGTCAGTTGACCAGAGTGCAATGATGGTTCTGTGAGAAGTGGCTGATTGACAGTCATGGCCACAAACCGTTGCTAGGAAGTAAAAGCTGTGGTTCAAAATGGTTATTGGACAGATGTCAAACAGCGAATCGGTAGAATTGGCCACTTACTTTGCATCATGGCTCGAGATGAATCTCCACGACCATCAAAATAGGGATACCCCTAGATCATCCTTGATCATTTGTAGCAAAATACCAAGTGTTTGTCGAGCTCCCTACTTTGAGAAACCACCAACATACCATTACGTAATCATTCGCGTCACCGTGAATCTAGAGACCGGGTACGAGCAGCGAACCAAATCCCATGGTCATTGGCGATGTCACTGAGTTGGTGATGTCATTGTTTTCTCAGGGGCAAGCACTGGCCCAGGGACTTCCAACCGCATGGTGAGTTGGTTGGATTCGAAGCACCTTTTCCATGCAGCAAACAGCTGCCGGTTCGAACGATGTTGAACTCATGGGGAGCTTAGATCAGTGCACCAGGGTAACGCCACATCCCAGCTTGCCAGCCTACCAACCTCGCGGGTGGGATCTTCAATCATGTTCAACCAAGTTCAACCACTGGAGTTCAACCGACCTATTTTGGGATTGGGATTTGATATTGACCCATAGCCCCACATCACTGCTACATCACCAGCTGCTGATGCTACTCCGCTGTAGGCAACAATGGCGAATCCCGGGAGAGGTCTTCTTCAGTTGGGCAGCTGGACGGCAGACAGCGCCCCACCGGAGCATGACTCCATGGTTCTGTAGTGAGATAAGTAGTGAAGTGTGAGATGATTTGTAATTAGTGGTCATTGTATATTGGAAAAAACGAACTGACAATGTTGTGCCTATGTTATATCTATGTGCTTGGATGTGCTTGGTGTTTTTTTAATGCAGGAGACCAAAAGTTTCTTGCCTCACCACACTTGTATTTTGTCATTTGTCTGGAAAATAGCATCACCTTAGTCTGCAGTTTTCCCCAACTGGCACCATCCAATGGCATCTACAAGCGCATCAGTTTTCTTCGTATTCGTTTCACCTTGGAAATATAAGAAATGTCATTGCACCCTGACATTGTAAGCATCCTGAACCTGCTCATTAACCACTACTAAGCATCGTTAACCACTCAGCAACCCTCCTCACCCACGATGAAGCCAGAACGGGCCAGCCCCCAACTGGGCCCCAACTTTCGACCACGGCCCTTCGCCAAGGCTCAAGCAGCGGAGTGTGCCATGATGCCCAGTGTGGCCGTGCTCAGCGAGGACTTCTCGGTCGTGCGTTAAGCGATGCTGGTGGATGAATGGTGGTGCTTCATCAGGTCACATCAATGGTCAGGAATGGTTTCTTAATGTTTTTTACAAGGGATTATAATGGTAAATAGGTGTAAATAGTAGGGGACAAGCTCAAGACGGTGGTTATCTCAACATGGTGATTATCTCAAGTCATGGGGGTACCCCCAGGCCAATCATTCAGTTCATGAGTCAGTTTCAATCATAAACCATCCATAATTTTGGGAGTCCCCAAACTGGCTTGAGAAACCGTCAAATGGTGATGGTCCATCATGCTTCCTGAGGGTTGGTCATCCCTATCCGCTGATGGGACAGGATCTATTGTCCAAAGCGCTATGGCCAGTACGCAGTAGTTTATGGGCTTCCCTTTTCATCATAGCTCAGGCGAACTGGTGGTACCCCCAAGGCCCCCATGTTGACCGTTCAGGTGGTCCACCTGTGGCACTACCTTCGGTGAGTCACCTCTGAATTCTGACGTTTTACTGGTCTTGATGTTGACATTGTCGGTGATGCAAGAATTGTTGGGGTACAAGAAATGATGGCATACTTCATAATGATGGACGATGATCAATGACAAAGCACATTGCTTGCCACTCTTGAAAAGTTTAGTGCACCACTTGAACTGCTTACCATTCCTTACATGGCCCCTCCCCAGGGTGCCAGGATTTGTGGTGCGCAGCTGCTGTGTCGAAGTTATCAGTAGGTCATTTTTTGGTGAAATGCCTGCATTCACCATGTTCAACAGCATGTTTAACAACATGTTTAACAACATGTTTAACAACATGTTTAACGACAGTTTAACAACATGTTTAACCATGTTCAACAGGAAGATGTTTCATCCACAAGTTTACCCATTGATTTGAATGCATCGACCGAGATGCGCTGTGAACCACGGGAATCTCCTTGCACATGGGTGGCTTTCCCCTTGGCTAAGTCCAAGATGCTGCGATGAATCAATCGGTGCTTTTGGCCGTTAAACACCAGAACTCATTTGTCATCAATGCAAATCTGCATCCTTCTCCCAGAATGGCTGTTGTAATCATCATATGCGTATTATATGCCAAAATAGTAGCACCTCCAAAACCTATGGGGTCAATTCGTAAAACGATGACTTTTTGGTTGCTTATTGGTTACCCTATGGCTTAGCACATACCCATCTTCAACGGTTATTCTCTGCAACCATAGGTGCCTCAAGGACCAGTTGGCTCAAGGACAGTCCTGGTTTTCTATGGTTATTCTTTGCAGCGTTTTCATCAGGACCTTGGCCAAACGATGCGACATGGGTCTATCCATATCTACATTCACATAATGCTTTCTATACATGTGACTGTTTGGCTTGTAGGTTGATTAACTTAGACATTTTTCATACAGGTTCAAACCAACAATTAGGAGTAACTATGGCAAAGATCTGCTTGGGTTTTCCAGCAGATCGGCAGATTTTCCAGGATTCTTCAGGCCTGGATTGCACCATCATGTTGCCATCCCTGTCATGGCTCGATAAGTTTACGGGGTCGAGTGCACATGCACTTTGCAGACATGGAAACAGATCCTCCACGACCAGCAGCCACCCAGCGTTCACAAGCAGCAAGCATGGTGAAGCGGGAGAAGATGTTGGTGGATCATCACCAAGGTGGCACCAACTTGAGCACAAAGATTGATGGCTTGGATGGTTGTACAGCTTCATGAAACGTTTTGCTGAGTCCATGACCCCTGTAGAGCCGTCATGGGGATCGTGGCTTTGCAAAGCTTAGACAATAATCCGTCTCTTGCTGAGGTCCGACTCAAGCCTGCACTGTGGGAATGATATCCGGTTTGCAAAATTGGTTTACATGTAGGATAGCTAGCAGTTCTGGTATCATAAGTAAAGTTCAACACCGAGTTCATTTTGTTTTTTAGAATTCAGCTTCTTGAGTCAAAGGTGATCAGTTTTCAAAGAAGCTTCAATTGGTAGATGGGTGCTGGTTTGAGTGATGTATGGTCAGAATCTATGTTGCTTTGCTCTAACTCTAACAGTTCAAACATATTCCGTTTGGCTTTTGGGATGTGAACCGGGCACCATTGCCCAGCCATGCGCGCTTACAAACTGGCCTCTGAGCAGACCGAGCCCCTGCCGGTTGCCGGCGATGTGCCCCTTGGATTATGTTTTAGTGGCTGGTAGTGCTTCATACTCACAAAATGGGTTCGAATTCTCGTGGTGGTTGGTCAAATGCTTCCTTGATTGAATTTCTGATTGGTGATGATTGGTGATGATTGGTGATGATTGGTGATGATTGGTGATGATTGATGATGGTGGCTATTGGTGGCTATTGATGCTTAGTGATGGCTAAACGATGAAAGCACCGTAGTTCCTCTTGGGGGCTCCGGTGTCAGTGGGCTCCAGCTCTGGGCTCCAGCTCCCACCGTTGCAAAGTCGAGCTCAGCGGGGGTCAAGTTTCGATGGCGGCGTGGGAAACCTCTCAACATGTGGAGCCTGCCTGGAGTCTGAACCATGACCATTCGCCACTAATTATCACAAATCATCATTGAACATAATTATGCATAAATGACCATATTTGTGGAATTGAATCATAATTGAACATATCCACAAATGACCATCATCAATGTCAGAAATCATTGAACTTAATTGCTAATCTGGCCGGTGCTTGGGAGGGCGAGGTGGTTGGAGCTTTGGGTTTACACCCTTCTTGGCTTGGGGAGCCACTTAGAGCTACTAGGAGTGGCCTTGGTAGGAATGGATGATGATCCATGCAGCTGGTAATCAATGCATGGATCATCCATGACGCCCTGGCCATGCAGCTGGTACCAGCCATTCAACGGCGGCCTCCAGGGACTCGGATGAGGAGCAGGCGACCCTGGGCGGGCCCCCAACCTGGCTCCGACAGCCGGGATCCAGCCGCATGGGAGCTGTATCTAACCCTGGCTTGTAATGTTGGTTTCTGATTAGTATCTACCTGTTGGTTTCATCTATTTTCATTACTTTAGGGGGGGTTACACTAATCAGAAACCAACATTATCTATAGATTGCCGAGCCGTTCCAGAGTTGTTTCATGTGTTTTTTGGTTTCAGAGATGCCATGAATGTAAGGGCTGCGTCAGATTTTGACATGACATATTCTTTGTCTTCGCACTTGTGCTAATGGGTGTACCTCCAAGCCAACCAACAGTATTATAGCTTTTGACAACTTCGAGGGGGAAACATAGCTGGTTGATGCTGGTTGATTGGTTGGTGGTTTGAAAGATCTTCTATTTTCCCCGATATTTAGAGATGGCTGGTTGACTACCTAAGATGTTTCAGAGGGGTTGGCACCACCCATCAGATCGTGGTTGCGGGTGTGAGTCATGGACAGACACGCTTGATTTGAGGATGCGATCACTTACGCAGCACCGTTGGTGGGTCCTAGGTCCTAGGTTCTATCATCGGCACCGTAGTATGGGTGAATCGTGGCAAACCGCGCTGCCCTAGCTGCTTAATTCATGGTCAAAGGACCTTCTCTGGACCATGGATTTTCACTCATTTTGGTGAAGCTGCACAGCAGCTTCAGCAGTTGACTGCTCATCCGTCCTGAGAAATGCAGATGAGGAATTCCCACTTATCAGAAGATTAAGCCATGAGTCATCACTAAGCAACTCTCATCATTCTTGATCATGGTTCAGCATTCAGTAACAAACAGATCTTGCTATTTAACCATCATCAACCATCATCAACCATCATTAACCACCATGATTTGCTGTTAGCATCACCCTGCTGCTGACACCATCGTTGTGACCGCCTGCGCTGCGAGGGGTCTCCTCCCAACGATGCGGTGCTGTTGGGCTCGCGCGCGGACAAGAAGGCCCTGGTGGAGGTCTTGCAACGCTTCAGCAAGGACCGGTTCCCACAACGACCCGCCGCTGGACCTGGCATCTGGACCTGGCTCAAGGTCAGACACCGTCCCGCAAATCCCAGGCATCGAAACAGACGTGGCGGCTGTGCGAAACATGCACAACCGTGGATTTTTATGTTTGGACTTTTTTTTGGCGATGGTGGTTGGAAGATGTTTGAAGTGGTTTACTTCAAAACATGGCCGGTTTCAACGCAACCAGGGTTGGCAGAGAAGATTCGTCCTTTATTGAAACAGAACCGGCGTGCCCCGGCAACACCATCCAAAGACCATTGGCATCTGAAAGCAACAGGGTGGTTGGGACTTGGGACATGTTGGGACAGCTTTGTCCAACTTTGCTGCTAGTCCCCACGGATTCTCAAACGGGTTCCAGCCCCATGGGCCACCGGTCAGGACAACCTCGCAGACGAGAGTTCCTTGGACTTTTTCTGGAGCTGCCTGGTCATGGACCTTGCCAAATTCTTTCCGGAAAAACATGGGATGGAATGAGGAGCCCTCCTGAAAGTCTTGCATTTCCATAGCGGAAGAGTCTGGAAGAGGCACATTTTTCTGGATCCAACCAGCAACCACGCAGCACCAAACAGCTTCTCCAGCTGAGGTGATCAGGTTGTGGCAGCAATTCGAATGCAGGCGACGACAAGCGGACCGGTTTTGGTATTTGTCGATTAACATATGGAGTCTACTTTCTACCCACTGGGGGTTTGGTATCTTAGTTCAGGACTGCTTTTTGGTATTTTCCTGAGCATCGGTGTGAGCACAGGGTATGGACCCATTTCGAGAACCGCGATTTCTCCATCGGTCAAGTGGTCACTTGTCATGGAGAACCATGGTGATTTTGGATTGTCGGTGAAGAAACGCCGATCTTAGTACTGTTTGAAGTGTCAAAAACATCGTAATGTCAGGACATGGAGCAGGATCGAACAGCCAAACAGCTGTTACCTATGATCTTAGATCCGGGTGTTCGCTGCGAATGGACTTTGGTGGTACAGTCGTGGCCAGCCCAACCATCCACACAGCGTTCTTTTTGGGATGCGCACTCTGAAAAAACTAACCTGGCAATTGAAAAAATGCATTTTTTTTGGTGGAAATTTGGAAGGGAAATCAGCCACAAATAGCACCTCCGATTTGATACGATGTTTTCTATATGAGGGTGTTTCTCAAAATAGGCTTTCCCCAAATCATCCCATATTGACCATAAATGAAAACCCGACCATTTTCGGGGTTGCCTATTTTGAGAGAACCCCATGTCTTGACCATTGCAATCGTTGCAGGTGAAGGGCGTTCCTCCTTTCCGGCGGCTGCTGAACATTGCGGCTTGACAGCGGTTCCCGCGCTGTTGGATGGTTGGTGAATGGTCAACACTATGGGTGACATCATGGTGAATGGAAGATTTAGTTGCAGTATATGCTTACAAGGGGACTGATCCTAATGCACATTTGAACAACCGGGCTGGGCATGCCAAAAAAATCAATTATTTGAACAACCGCAGCAACAAAGAGAACAATGCCAACAACAACAACGACAACAACAACAACAACAACAACAACAACAACAACAACAACAACAACAGTGGCAGTAGCAGTAGCAGCAGCAGGAGCAGTAATAGCAGCAGCAGCAACAGCAGCAGCATGGAAAGGCAGCAACCGACAAAACACAACCATAGAAAACACGTTTGCGCGCAGAAAAACTCATGAGCACACCATGGTCGCACGAGGTCAGCACGCTTGGACTCTGGTTGCTATTCCAACCCCGGGAAGACTCCGCCTCATTGCTGCTGACCAAGCAAGGACGCACCCAGGCTGCAAATAGAGAACGCGTTGGCCTTTTTGCCTTTACTTTTTGGTGGGGCGCGATTTGATCTCTCAGGTATACACATCAGCCGACCAGTACACTTTAGTGATTGCCGCATATCCGCTGTGTTTCCTGTTTTTGGTGATGCAGTTTTACTTGCCTATGACTATTGATTCTATTCTTTTACATGCGGTATGGCCATGTTTATGATGATTGACGATCGATAGGGAATGGTGTCATCCAACTGGCTAGTTTGGATTATTGCAATGGTCAGCCATCATCAACCATCATGTTCGATAAACTGCCATCAATTGACCGCGGTTATCAGGCAACTATTGCCATCAACTATCATCAATTCACCACTGATACTATCCATCACTTTCCATCATTATCGTAACACATGTCATTTTACATCATTACACATGTCTATTGAGGAATCATCCATCAGGGCGCAGCTTCAGCATGGGTGACCTGCTCAAGCCTCAGGCTTTATCTGCTGGGGCCGTGGACAAGAAGCGCAGCCGGGTGCTGTGCGCGCCTACTTGGGCCAGGTGGGGAGCACCCGTAGCGGATTCCCACCAGCGAACTGGTCACCAAGATATTTCTGGCAGGCTGGGAACCAACCATAAAGCCATGGGTAGTAACCCATCCAAGCAGTCAGACGAGTGACAGGTCATTTTGGGGATGTGAACAGTTGGGGTACAGGGTTTTGATCGATCTTTGACATGGTGTGTTCCTTAGAGTCAGTTTGGCTGGAGCGGTGGGGACCAAGCAGAGATGATCCCATTTTCCACCTGGACACTTCTCCATCTACCAATCCCATCCAAACAATGCCAACATGGTCATTATCGGCCGTGGAAGCTGCTTACAAAGGCCAGCCCTCACTGGGGTACCGCGGCAAGCGCTGCCAGGTGATCTGCTTTTTGCTGCTACTTTTTGCGCCTGGGCTGTGGGTCCGGCTGTGGGTCCTGGGGGCTTTGCAAGGCCATGGCATCATACTGGGGACATTGCAGCAGGTGGTCCGAAAGGTCACGTCGAAGCGCGGCCTGGTGGTTCCCACATGTGGCTACGCACCGTGTCCAGCTGTAGATCTAATCCTGCAGCCCCGTGCATGAACGAGCGGTCACATACCCGATCAGGCGCGTTCCCCCCATATCCCTTGCTGGGCGCAGAAAATCACGAGTTCTCGGGAGTTACAGCTTTGGGACGAGTAGAGGTGCATGGTATCAAGGGATTATTACAGGTGGATCATGCAATCGAGTGTCATGCAGGACGTGGCCAACCACGGCAGAAACATTGAGATATTCCCATCATGGTTCGGGTCACACTCTCTGAGTGGGACATATCACCATATTGTTATGTTTGATGTTTGATCCATAAATCCACATTCAACTCAATGGCATAAGGTTATTCACGTTTGGCAGTTACAAGACCTGAGCGATGACCTTGCGCAAGGACGGAAGATATATATGTATCGATGTCCAGCTCAGGATGGTCTTTCCGCTTTCTGGATTGGGGTCAACAAAACTGTTCACAACGATATGAACACTCACGACCAAGTACAAATCCAGAAATTCAACTCATTTCAAATCAGCCATGATCATCGGTGATATGTTCATATCTCTTCATCTACTAGCTGAATATCCATAATTACCTGCATAGTTATAGCATTTTCAACTATACTACAACCTGCATAGTTCAGATAGATCAGATAAGAACCAGATAGATTCAGATAGATATTAGATCTACTGATCTACTGCTAACACCCAAGATAGATTCAGATAGATCAGATAGATGATCATATTCAACTCATATTGGAACTAGATCTTGGGCGGTAGCAGTAGATCAGTAGATGTCCCAGCTGAGGCTCTGATGCTGGGCGCCTGGAGTTGGATCCTCCACATGCAGGCGCCCCGCAGGGGCGCCCGCACGATCGGGACGGGCGATCTGGGAAGCCAACCAGGGAGGGCTGGGGATCTTTCAGCTGGTCAGGTTTCGTTTCGGAATGCCCAGCTGATTCGGATCATTTCCAGGTGGGGGGTTCTCAAGTTGTAGGGGGTACACCTAAAATGGATGTTTTTTTTTAGGCGTTCTTTTTTAAACATGTTGTTTACTTGGATGATTTTTGGGGGGTCCCCTATGTTGAGAAACAAGCGCATTTTGGGCCAAGATGGATCATGATAATGCTCAGCTCAGTTCCAAGGCACACTATTGGTGTGGCATGGGCATGCCATGTGTTGTCTGGTTACGGACGGTAGATGACCTAGGATGATGAACCTGTATTGTTATGTTGGTATATCAATTGTGGTGAACTCTTGTCTGAGCTCGATTATCAGTTATTGATAAGCTGCATTAAACTGTTTTTTTAAAACCCAGGGCCTCCAAAACACCTGAGCTGTCAACAATTTTTTAAATCCATCAATTTTCCATTCCGCGATTGGTTGATAATCAGTACAGCTCGCTTTCTGCAATACAGATTGGTTCAGCTGGTTAATGACCGGCAGCTAGATTTGTTCTCGGCTCATGCTTGGTGCTTTCTCCTAAAGGTTTGATTGACGTGCACTCAGAAGAATCGAACGGGGTGTTTCCCCCGCTCGTTGATCATTTTCAATAGTGAAACTCCTTTGTGCAGGACTCGTACCATCCATTATGGATATGGATGAGTCGATGTTGAACCAACCAGCAAAAGGTTAGTGCTTCACATCCCAACAACGACTAGTTTGGTCAGTTATGGAATTGGTTCACAGTGGTAAAGGGTCCTAAACGGACCAATAGCCATATGTGTTCCGCTTTGATCAGTCAAGATGATCAACCCCTGAGTGGTCGCCCAAAAATGAACTTTCAGCGATCCTGAACTGCTCACATAACTAAGGTCAGCCTGATAAATCTCAGTACTAATAGTGGGTAGATCCCTGTTAGTACATCCCCATATAGCTGGAAAAGGTAGCACATAGCCAACTTGATCTCAGTACTACTGGTGCGATCCAAAGATACCAAGCTGATGTGCTGAAATGGCTTCTGAATCCACTCCAGGTTTCCTTCTTCATGCGCGGTGCATGCTTCGCTTTTAGTATCTTGGCAATTAAAGCCTTCGGCCATGGTTGTTTTAGTGATGATGAGCTTCGCTGTCATGAGGAGTAGCAATGACAATAGTGACTATAAGTGATTATGGCGACAACAAAATACTAGTGTCTTAAGGTTGTTGCTATAGTGATGATACGTAGAAGCTTTGTCATAAGAAGCAGTATTCTTTGTTTCCATTGTAGCGTATCAGATCAATACGACAATACTTAGCTAGTCATTAGAATCATGGATTGGATCGTATGCTAAATCCCGTGGTGTTTTGTTTAACTTCATTTAACATAACATTATTAGTTGAAACCACCCTACCTACCATAAGACGGACGACGACCTGGCAGAAACAGCAGGCTGTTTGGGCTGTTTCAGCCAGCTGATTGTGGCACACTGGAACTGGTACCATAGTGATATGTAGTACGTTGTGGTTTTTACATAATATGTTGTTGGTTTTGCCACTTGTTTTGCGAGCCACAGTTATTGTGTACCATAGTCGTGGCAAATACCGATGGTATCCATCGTTGTTACAATCGGCTATTGATGATTTGTTGCTGTTGTTGTTGATAGTCATTTCCAATACTATCCTATCTAATTGTCATTTGTTTTATGGGAAAGAGCTGGCTGTTGATGCGATGGAGACCATATACCAGCAATTTGGTGGCTTGTGATGACTCATACCACCTCACCATGGGATCATCGGCCATTATTAACCAGCAGTAGCCATTGTCCAGCATTTTCGAACGTAATCATATAAGACCTTCTTGATATGAACCATATACCAATATTAGCAGGATGCTTGGTGATAGCCCAATCTGATTGCCTTTACGGGCCTTCATATTGCAGACACCTTTGACAGGGCTGGCTGCATCCCAAGCGACCAATGCTGGATCTACGGGCGCTCCGCTCTGTCTTCTGCTTGGTTTCGCTCCCAATGAGGTTCAAACGTTGGGGCCTGGGGCATCACCATCCATCCCCCTATGGCCTATCATCACCATAGGGAAGTGAACCACCAGCATGATCTTCCGCCAATAGGTTCAGCAAATGATTTGCGAAGGGCGAGGGCGCCAGCTCACGCAATCTTTAATCATCAGCAAGTAGCCTTGTGTTTTAACCCTTGGTTAATAATGGCCAATGGTTTGGCCAATAGTTTGGCCAATGGTTTGGCCAATCCCTCTTATCCCCTACTGTAGCCTTTTTGGTGAAAACCCAAACCTTGGCATCCCTCCTGTTTTGCATATATTTCCTTCACGGTTTTCATGAATCCCAAGCCTGATTTCACCGCTGAAGCAATCAGGCTGACAGCGCCGATACTTCTAACCACCAGCAATCACCATCACAAGCATTATTTGGCTGATGATAGGTTTATGATGTTCAATGACGGTTCGCGATGATTCTTGACAATGCTTCATTCACCATCCTGAACCATCGTCTACCATCATTAATTAGCAATAACGTTGATAATGACTACTGATGGTTTCGGCTGCTGAAACCACCATGAGCCATGAATCCATCATCAATGAACCATCAATTAGCCATTGTTCATCATGACCAACCATTGTTGGATCAGCATCATTATCAACCACTACCAACCTTTATACACCAATATTTACTCTCGATTACTTAATCGTAATTATCAACCATTCACCTAGGCACTAATTGAGAACAGTTATCAACCATTAAACAACCATTAAATAACCATTAGATCATAATTATAACCATTAAATAAATTTAAATAACCATTGAATACCCATTAGATCATAACCATCAAGAACCAACCACTATGAACCAACCAACTGGTTAATCCCACTATTAATCAATCATCATTAGCCAACCATCATTCACCAACCACGGGTCGTCCCGTCGTGAGGTCTTGTGCTCCTGGTGCTGTTGGTTTCGTACACCTGGGCCCAGCGACCTCGCCGCGACTGCGGCACCACCTTCCGACAGCACTTCGAAGTGCACGGGGCGCCAGCGCCACGGGCGTGGCCGCCGGCCACCAACCGGGGGACCCCCGGGGGGCGGCCCCTGGGGTTAGGCCTTGAAGCGTGACCGATAACCCCATTTTGTTGGTGTTAAATGACCATTTTCATGGTGTTTTTTTCGAGTTTTTTGGTGTCTTTTCGTGTAGCATGATGATAACTCAATGATTGCTGAATGATGTTAGTTATAAAGATTCAAAGATGTTTGTTAATGACTGGTATGACATCATTGACTAGTCCATCTCCAATCTCAGATTCCATCATATCTACTATAATCATATTGTTGTTTGTGCAACCGAACACTATAACTGGCCTTTCATGTTCATGTTACATTGTAACTAGCATATTTACTTTGCTATGACCAGTATTCACTGCATCAACAACTAAGCCAATGGCTGATTCAGAACCACATCATCTATTGCTAGTCCCAGTTCACCAACCATCCAGTTTATCAAAGTGATCTCTCAACGCTTGGTTTCACGACTCAGTTGAGGTTGACTTAAATTGCGGTCCAATTAGTCAATACAATTGCCGCCAGAGTGGTTGTGTACATACCACATACCTTTCGTCTTATGATGTAAGCCGATGGGGGCACGATCGATGTTTCAGAACGATGACCGTGCCATGGCCATTCCTCCCCGCTGGTTGTTGGTCGTGCAAGTAGATTAACATGTTATATTTTTTTTTAATCAAGCATGTCGCAACATTTTTATTTCTTTTTGCCAAGATTTTTGCCACGCCCCAATATGTGTTTTCACCACTAAGTGGGTCACCGATTCTTGCAAGACCTACCCGCTTGTGCTTGGAATTGGCTGGGGGGATTTGTATCCCAAGGAGCTATGCGTGGGCACCTACGTCCGTGTGGATGAGGCTGGGTGCTGCCTCCACGAGTTGTTGAGAACCGTGATAGCCAGCGGCTTATACACATACCATCCAAAACAGTTTTTCCCTGGTGGCATTTGAGTGGTCAAATTGGGCCTATGTTGGCTCAGGGACGTGCAGAGAGCAACCCTCTGTTGAAGAACAATCATCAGAACCTGCGGGACATATCCAGAGGCCTTTCAACAAAAGACTATATAATCATTAGATCACCAATTTCACGAGATGTCAAGCATGGTGGGCTCCTCTGATTTACCCACTATCAACCATTTACTAGCCAACGAATTAAGCATGATTCACCATTAACTATCACCATTATTCACCATCATTAACCATTTGTTAATAAAACCATCAGTAACCGTTTGTCAACCATATTTGTTTCCTTTGACTAACCGTTCCCCACGGGTGCAGTTAGACCCACTAACCGCGCGCTGCTCCTGCTGAAAACTTGGTGCCGCCGAAGGGCCGCCGTCTCTCGCAGCTCTGTGCGCGACGGCGCCTGGGGCACTTGCAGCTTTGTTTCAGCTGCCTGGCGTGCAGAGACACTCAACGCAGAGCCGGGAATAGGATGATGCGATGGGAGATGGGGATGATGCGATGGTGAATTTGGGGTAGTAATTGCCATATATAGCTGGTATTTACTATTGTTGATTATTATCCCCTATTATTACCCATTAACCATTGGTTGGTTGGTTAACTGCTTGACCCATTGGTCAATGATTGGATGATAATGTTTAATTTGATGTAATACTTGGATGATAATGGTTCATCCCCTAATGATCAATGCACTAACCCCATAGCCGAGGTTTTTTGGGACACGGATATGCGGGTTCTCAAGCCATGCCCTCAAATCATCTAGTTGTACTATCACCATTGATAGCAATAAACCAACCATTCTTTGGGCTCCCTATTTCGAGGAACCACCATATAAATCCTATAAGGTGAAAATCCCCTCCAATCATGGTGAATCTTGTAACTATAGATCCTATATAGATTCAATAAGGTGACTTACCCGGAAAGCCTAGTCACCCCTACAGGTTACCTACAGATCACTTCCTATAGCCATAGCCTTCCCAGGTCCGCGCCGCCCAGGCCGGCGCTATCCCAAGGCCGAGCTTCTGTCGGAGCGGCTGCCGCCCGGCGCCCCGGGCTGCGGCAACGTGGTGCCGCTGGCAGGCGGGGCCGGGGCAACCCGTGAAGCTATGCACTGGAAGAGAAGGGTTTAATGATAGTTGTGGTTGGAGATAGTTCTTAAGAATGGCGATCATTCATGATTGGTGATCATTAGTGATCAAATGACGAGTGAATAGGGTACAATAACCAAGAACAATCGTTAGTAACGATCTGAATGTTAGAGCCTTGTTAATTACCATCAAATACGGGGTTTATCAACATGCCTTTGCCATTCATGATCAGCAATGATTATGTAAATTGTGATAAACAACTCAATGATAATCGTCAAATTAGCAAGAATGCCTGTCACTCATTTTTTCTAAATCATTAATGATTAATGCATATTAATGAAGCGTTCATCATATGAGTGACGAGATTAAATGGCTTTGATTTTATCAATATCTGGGGGATCTTATCAATGTTTGAATGATCAGCTAGTGATCAAACGATGATGAACCATAATTTTGATGATGGGTGCCCACAATCGATATTTGCCATTCTAAACTATTTAAAGGTCATGGTGAAGCAAGCGCATCTATATATTACTACTGGACTTTTACTGGTGGTTGATAGTGGTTTGCAATTTGTATGTGTTGATCATTAGCTATGAATAAACAATTGAGATCAATCATTGTCAGCTGGCAATCATGATCATCAACCCTATAGTCAAGAACGGTCTCAGCATTAGTTACCAGCAATAGTCACCGTAGGCACCAGGCACCATCAATGAGCATCCTTCACAACTACCATACGATTAGTATGAAGAACCAGTAATCACTAATAAGCCATATGATCATGCTGTCAAACCTGAGGGTTGAGCATGATTTCAGCATTGTCAACCATCACTACGAGGTTGTCATGATCATCATCCCCTCTTAGCAACCATGACCTTGCTCTTTCACTGATAGACATTCTCCAGTGCCAAGCGGGTACCAAGCTGAGGGGATTGCAAACTAGTACAGCATGCCCATGTTGGCAAACTCTGTGCTGCCTAAGAAACAAGATAATCAAGATAAGAACAACAAATTTCAACAATTCACTAGTGGTTTAGAACAATATTGGTTAACAAGATTGGTCTATAACATCTTCAATGCCTACAGAATTTCAATAAACAACAACCAAAGAGATCCACACGAGGCTTCACTTATCAATAAGTAGCTTTTTTGTTCTCTTGATCTGCGAGATCAAACGGTCGATGGTTTGCTTGGCATTCGAGGCGTCACCAAGAGAATCACACGAAAACAAGTCACAACATGATGGTTTCATGATTGGTTGGGGGTGGCCCCTCCGGATATGGATGTTTCTCATAAGAGATTTATCCCTCAAAAGGAGTCCGACGTGTTGGTCGTGTTGGTCGGAGGGAAACCAGAGGGGACCTCAGACCTCGGTTTTGTGTTCATCTCTGATCATGTTGGCGATGCTGGGTTTTGCAGATATCTTGCCCTCAGAATTGGTTGAAAATTGAGGATCCTCTATGGAACCCCTGTGGTGCAACGTGGGTGGTGTCCCAGCAGGGCTTCCGGTCGATTTTCCCATCGCAGATCCGCCTTCTGCCTTGGCGGGCGATAGCCACGAGGTCGGGGTGCGATCGAACCTGGTGACATGATGGTGACACGCAACCACGAAGGGATTTTTGGCAAGGGATCTTTCAGCATTTTGAAGCCACCAAGACCTCAGATCTTTGGCAAGGGATCAGCCACCAAGACCAACATTGAACATCATCAAGAAGAATTCTTGCGCATTGAGCAACAATAACAGTCTTAAACAGCACTCTTCAAAGAAGCGCCAACGCTGATCGCAAGTGGTAAACTCATGACACCAACCCGGGTACAACTGGCGACCATGGGATGCCATGGGATGCCATGGGAAGGGTGGCGCCTTGGCCTTGATTGCGGCTGACGAATGTCGCATGCTCTCCTTGGCTCATCCCTAAGGAATCTGCAGCAGTGCAACGCACGTGAGCTTTGGAAACTGCTCAAGGTTGCTTACTTGATAGCGGATGAGTGGTCGATGGCTGATGAATTTGAACAGATCCCAAATTGTAGGGATGCCTTCTCTGTGTCAGCAGAAAAGTCAAAGTTATAGAGATCGTGACATGAGGTGCAAAGCAACATCAACAACCCCCATGCGATCATGGTCTGCAGTGCCCTGTCCAAGTGGAAGCCCGTGATGATTCCACCCCGGATTTCTTGACAGCAACGATGCCAGTTATCGCCAGTCCAAGTATTTTTTTTTAGATCGTGGGAAGGCAGCAGAGGCATATTGAGTAGTTTCCACAAGATGTGACTTTGCTTTCAAACCATTTACTACCTTTGTTGTATCGTCAGCGAATGGTGGTTATCCAAACTATCAAACAACTCGGAGAATTGAGATGTAAAGAAGGTGTAAAACACAGAACATCACTTCTTTTTTTCATCTCTAGAAAAGAGGATAACACCTTTTCTGCTTGCTTTGGACCTGTCGCTGCAGGTGCAGAGGGAGGCCATCGAACAAGAGCCTGGGATAGTGGCAGGCTTACCCCGATGGAACAGTGGGACCCACAACATGGTTGGCTTTCGCCACAGACAGTGGTATGCTGGAATCATCCATGATAAAAAACATCAATGGTTGAATGCTTCAGCATGTTGAACGATGATAGAAACCCGATGATTTTCGGTAAGATGCAGTGCCTTTTAAGGCACCACCATTTTTGGAGGTGCACTGTGGCTTGAAGTGACGTGAGGGGTTGGATCCATGCTTCAAACTGGGTCAATCAACCGTTATATCAACAGCACCACGCAGAGTGTATTGGGGGGCGATTCGGAGATCTGAGTTGAGTTGCGAGCGCTAAAAAGTGCAGGGGCGCACCCTGGTTTCACCATCCGTTGAATAACCTTGCAACTGAACAAAGAAGTTGAGCCTTTCTTAAGGGGGGTATTGGGTATTGCATGGAGATGGCGATTTCGGAAGGGATGAATGACAGTTCTTGTCCCACTAGCTTGCGAGTTTCTGGCTGGTGCAACCCGGGATGGTGCAAGATCTGGGTGGCCCCAGCCTGGCTTGAGGAAGGAGGCCTCAATAGCAGCTTTTTAACGCGCATTGCGGCAATCCTGGCTGTGCTCTCGCTCATTGGTGCTGCATATGTCGCTTGAACAGCAAGCAATGATCATAAGTTTGCTATAGTTAGCTTAGAATGTCTGTTTTTATCATGAGTTAGCCATCTTTCTTGGGTTCCCGGTATACCGTAGGTCACCGGTATTTCAGCGATTTATAGGCAAGATAGTGAACCGAAAAAGCCTAGGTAACCGGCGTTACAACCACAACGATATCCAGCCCTGGTTGAACCCATTAAGCAAGCAATGGGTCACGACACCCGTGGGCCACCAGCTTGGCCGGTGACAGAGATGGCGCTTGTGCGTCGACGACGTCTCCAGGCTTGCCTGGTACAAGGGCTGTGACGTCATGTTCGGTTCGTTTGAACAACTTAATGTGACAAAAACCATCATTTCAAAAACAGCAAATGATAAAGGTTGATTTATGGAATGTCACTCATTTTTAAAAAAATTGGTTGAAACTCAGCACACAACTACAGTTGAACACTCCAGTGATCCTTGGTTGCTTGCGCATAGCGGAAACACAAGGGATCCATGTTGGGTCCATTGCTCAACCTCAGTGCTGCGCTCCAAACACACCATGAGAGGACGGATACTTTTGGTAGGAAAGCCACGTGGGTCCGCAGTTGATGTCCTACCGAGATGGAAGGTCTTCCTGGCACCGGCGATGCTACAAATCTATATGATTCTTGCTACTTGTTGCTTATTAATCCCTGTGATCAACCATCATTCACCGCGACCAACCATGAGTAAGACTCGCTTAAGTATAGTGTTATGAAGCGGTATCAGCCATGATGAGTCAGCTTATTTACCACCATGGATTGCCCTACTCAACCAGCAGCATTAGGAACCACTAGTGCCACATTTGCAACTTGCTCCCCCAACCGAGGACTACACAGCCTTCCTCGACACCGTTCGCATCGATGGGCAGTTGTGCCTGTTTAAGGTGCCACAGCCATCAGAAGGGGGGTTGAATAAGTTTCAAATGACATGTGGTGAAAGGGCCGTGCAGATATCCATAGCACCAGTACAATCAGCAAATATCAGCAGTTTCCTGCCACCATTCCTGCGTGTTTGGGCAGAACACATTAATTATGGTGACCTCCAGGGTTTTGCAGTTTGGTTTCTCTCTTAGTCAGCCAAAAATAGCACTCCTCTTACACGGCATCAGGACAATTTTTGAACGTACAATATAAAAATGCCAGACTACCCTATATATCTATGGCAATATCATCACATGCGTTGTTGTACAAATATGATACATTATATAATTACTTCATACTACCATAGATTACATTGCATTGCATTGCATTGCATTGCATTGCATTCCACTACATTCCATGACATCACATTCCATTACACACCGCGGCACTACATCGCATTGTCTTACACTTAAACGTAGAGATACACATACATACCATTATCCTTTGCGTTACCTTGCATAGCTACGGAAAGGGGCTCGTCTGTGCACGCGGAAAACCACTCGTCTGTGCACGCGGAAATCCCCTCGTCTGTGCACGCGGCCTTTGGTTGTGGCAGGCGTGGCACTTTGAGTGCATGTAGTCGTCCTGCATGTGCTTTCGGCTCCATAGAAATGCCCCATGTTCCGCCCCCATCCGCTCCTAAACCCCACGTCCCCATGTCCCCCCCAAGCCGTCCCCTGTCCCCTGCCCCCATCCCCCCTAAACCCCATGTCCCCATGTCCCCTGTCCCCAATGTTGACCCTAAATGGTGACTGGATAAGGACATGTGCGGATTTCCATGCGCAAACACCTATGTCCCTATGCCCCCATCCCCTCCTAAACCCCATGTCCCCAAGTCCCCCCCCTAAACCCCATGTCCCCATGTCCCTGTCCCCAATGTCAACCCGAAATGGTGAGCAGGTAAAGACATGAGCTCCATAAGAAGACCCCATGTCCCCACGCCCCCACCCGCTCCTAAACCCCATGTCCCCATGTCCCCCCCTAAGCCTCCCCATGTCCCCATGTCCCATGTCCCCAATGTCCCCATGCCCCCATCCCCCCCTAAACCCCATGTCCCCATGTCCCCTGTCCCCAATGTTAACCCTAAATGGCGAATGGATGAGGACTTGTGTTTGTTGGTGTGCGCGGATGAGTGTGTTTTGGTGTGCGCGGATGAGTGTTTTCTTGTGTGCGCGGATGAGTTTTTTTTGTGTGCGCGGATGAGGGCCTTACCCATAGCTACATGCAAATGTTACCAATCTGTATAACTACATGCAAACTACAGCACTATTTTACATTTAAGTTATAAACTAGGGGTGCCTGCCTTGTGGTGATCCCATCAACCGGTGATAAACCTACCATCAACCATCAGTCAACCATCAACCATCAGTCAACCATCAGTCAACCATGAGTCAACCATGAGTCAACCATGAGTCAACCATCAGTCAACCAACCTACAATTGAGCAACCATTAACCACCAGTCAACTAGCAGTTTTGGTAGATAGAACTAGCTTGTTGAGTGGCCTGCAAAAATCACAGCAATTAACCAAGCATACTAGTTATGGTAGACAAAAATGGTGGTTTCTCAAAGGTGTACCCCCAAATCATCTAAGTCATAAATCACTTATAGTAATCAACCCGCCATCACTTTGGGGTTCCCAAGTCCTGGCTTAAAGAAACCACCAAATCAGCTTATAATTAGAGAGGGCCCACCTTGGAGTGGCACCAAACCTCCAGGTTGGACCCCGGATGTACTTCCGCCAGGTGCACGGTTGCAACTGGCGCGTGGAGAACTCCCGGCTCTTAGGCAAGGTACGGCGCGCCGAGGGCGCCAACCCACCGGCCGACTACGTGGAAGGTGCGGCAGCTGACCTGCGGCCATGAAGGACCACGAAGCATGGTGGTCATCACCAGCTGGGTCAAGGCTTTAACCAACCAACCAACCAACCAACAGTTAATGGGCAATGATAGGAGATAACAACCAACAATGATAGGGGACATACCGGCTATATGTGGCGAGTTGGGTCAAGCACTTAAGCAACCAATTTCATGGGGATACTATGGATTAAGCATGGTTATTGGTGGGTAATTAGCGACAATAGTTCCTAGATGGCATTAAACAACCAATTTCATGAGGGATCAGTTCACCAACTTCATGGGGAAAAGATGCTTCTTCATGATAGGGGAACCAGGGGGACGTCTCGGGTGAAGTGACCGCCGGCACCATGAGGCAGCGGGTCACTGTGAATGGAGGCCGTTCTCCACCATTTCGAATCATGATGAAACCGTTACACTCTTTTGAACTAACCTGGCAATGGAAAACCTTCCCATTATCGATGGTTTCCCAGCTCCGTAAAATCTAGTGATTTTCCATTGCCAGCTTAGTTCACCAGAGGGTATTCCACTTTGGTGATCGGCAACCGTATCAATTGCCCAGGAAACTCGTTACCTGCTTGCTTTGTCAGGTGCAGCTCATAACAAGTCGGGGGATCCATTGACAACTGTAGTGTTCGCACAGCCAATATCAATAGGCTATGACTAATATGTTGGACCATCATTAAGCTGCATTGGCCGGATCAACCACAATTTCTACCCAATTCGATTGATGAGGTACCATGGTGGTATGCCATTTAAGCCATATATGAACCATCCAGAGAACGACAAGCCAATGGTACATGACCTCCAAGCCAATTATTGCCTGGATAGGTTCATCCCCTGCAAATACTTACTGGATGCACTGGCAATTGGCTGGGGCTCAACTTGGTGGGTTCCTTGAGCCGCCGTGTGCAATTTTTGCAGGGAACCGGAAGCCTTACCATCTTTATCCATCTTTCATAGCTTGGTGAAGCTCACTTTTCTTCGTGTTTTTTTTCCCACTTTGTTCAGACCTCATAAGTTTCTTCCAGCACTCAGCAGCTGCCGAACGTCACAATCTCTACAAAAAGACCTTGGTTCAAAGTTTCGAATCGTGTGAGAACAACTTTTTAGCGGTTTTTCTTTAGAAGAAATACATCTAAACTCGAAAACCCTCGAAAAACTGTCCATGAAAATGAACTCATGACCTGGAGCTCTATCCCCAGCTGCATCTCTTGGTGAAGTCCCCCAGCTGTCGCAGGCGGTTGCAATGAGAACGGCGATTACTGCAACTACTTCCTGCGGCCGACCACTCACTGCACCCCGGACGGCAGGGCGTCAATGGATGGGACCGGATACCCTGTCGTGCAATGTCCAGCCATGGTGGTTTCTTTAACGTTGGGAACCCTCAAAATGGTCGGTGCATGATTTTAAATGATCACTATCGGATGATTTTGCGGGTAATTTCATTTTAAGAAACCACCAAATGTCCAGGATATCTGTCCACTTTTGAAGATGTGACGAGATACAGCGAGCAGCAACCAAATCGTTGATGACTTCAGGAGCTATCCCCACACTGTTCATGCGAGCAGCTGTGGCAGCGGTGGCATGTCCAATAGCAAAGCACTATGCTCACCCTGCCAACACTGGAGTTGGCCAATTGGAACCATCAACTATCAGATTGGAGTCTATCAGATACAATCACCTATCAGAGTCAACCAGTGTTAACCACATACTTTGATCGGTTGTTTCTTATCGTATGGGTATTTGTGGGTAGCAGCATTGCGCACATCCGTTTCACTGCGAGGTCCACTGTGCCGCTTTTCGATTCATTGATCTGATTTTCACTATTGGATTATCCGTGTTCACCCACAAGAATAAGGGCAACCATGGCGGTGTGGTCAATATTGGTAGGTGATAAGCAATCAACACTAGAGACATAGCAGACAATTGGAAACCGTAGATTTCTGGTAATCACCAGCTCATCACCCGATTAAAGGCTTACAATGACGGCTGAATCCAGGGCAGCTGACCATGGCTTTCAGCCGTTAACCGGCTCGACCTACGTGGCGGCCATGCCCGTGGCGTGGCTGTCAGGCTCCGAGAAAGGCGAAGCCTTCACCAATGACATCACCGCCATCCACGTTCGCACCTGGGCGAACGTGGCCCAGTACCGAAGATCAGAGACGAGCAATCCCTTGATGGTTTACCATCAAGAATGGTTGATTTGATGGTTTACCTTATATGGTCAAGAATGGTTGGTTTGTTAACCGTTCCTTGAATCAATAATGGTTGATTTTGAGACAATGGTTGATTTTGTTAACCAGTCCTTGATGCTTTACCAAACCATCAATCATAATTCATCGATGGATGATAATGGTTAGCGATCCTCGATGGTTTGTTGACCATTTTGAGATCAACAATCCTGGTTCGATTCATGCTGAATATGGGTTGATTCATGGTTGTCTATTGTGCTTCGATCCGTGGGTACTTCTGCCTGAAAGAGACCGCGTTGCGCTTTGAATGCATGTTTCGAACTTTCGGATAACCCGTAGTGGAAGACATAAGTTGCCTTCATATCTCCAGGATCCAGGATTGCCCTACCAGGGGCCTTGGTTGCTCATTGTTGGAGTTATACCCCAGTAGCCATTCTGAATATAGAACAAGATTAACCGATTACCAACCATTCATCAACCAATGTAGGGATTTCTTCCAATGGAGGTACCCCCGAATCATCCTTTCCCAATCATTTATAGTGAGAAACCACCATACCAATACCAACATTGAACCATGAAGCTTGAATGAACCATCTAACTTCACCAAATCCAATAACCATCCAATAAGCAACATTCTTAACCAACAACCAACGTACCATGAAACCATGAATCAACCAATCACCGGCCCTTAATCACCCAACAATTAACCAATAAGCAACCATGAAACCACATATCTTCACCAAGAACCAACCACTGCTCACCCACCAACATCCAATATCATACCATTCATCACCCATTCATCACCATTTACCACCATTAAACCATCATTAAACCATCGCCATCCTCAGAGGCGCCCGTTCGTTGCACGCACGTGTTTCGAGGCCTGGAGTGCAAGGCGCTGCCGGAACTGGCCGAAGTCACGCGGCGCGTGACCTTCGTGAACCCCTACGAAGGAACGGGCCAGGTGGGGGCACCTGGTGGGAGCGGGACATCGGTAAGTGAAGTTGAATGATTTTTCTTTAAGAAATGATTTATGGATATTTATGGAATTGTTAGATATTGTTAGTGTTTTTTTTTGAAACTATTTATGTAATTAGTTATTAGCGATTTTTTTGAAATTACTTGTGGAATGAGTAGGGTCCAATACTTTGTTTTTTTATAGCTTTTGCTCAATATTGATTCTAAATCATGGAATGGATGCTGGTACTTGTTCAATTTTTGTTGTAAATGATGGTAAATGATGGTAATGAATATTTGATGAATACTCTTACTACCAGTTGTAATCTTAACCAATCCAGCTCATTAATAGGAGGAACCTTTCATCTACATGGGGAGCTAACGATTTTGAGCGCCCACAAGTGGGATGATTGATACTCATATATATATATATACAGTTGCACAGATAAATACATTTATATATATATAACTACATATTTTTATTGAGAGACATCACATGTCGACAAACATGGAACCTGTGTGAAGTGAAGTGATAGGGTGGTAGGGTGGGATGTGCCTTCTGGTGGCCATTTTGGCTACAAGCCACCAGACCCCACCTTTGTGTTTTCTTCCACTGGTGATGGACTTTCAGGGCTTCCAGAGGCAGATTCGTAACCTGAATCTGACTGCCCTGCTGCACCTGGTGGAGTTGATCGTTGGGGAGATCGCACATCGCTTGACTGTGAATCACCTGGTGGAACAGCCTCCACCTTGGCGGCACCCTGAGGACCGGTGGGATCCCGAAGAGGATCCTGCGGAGGCCCGCCAACGCAATCGGCGCGACCGGCGTGGCCCCTACACCTTTTGAGTCAAAGTTCCTCCTGTACCCGGGGATAAGCGCGAGACTGGATGGCGCTGTTCCCAGCCTGGGACGAGTTGGACCAGTATGCTGAGGTGGACGACTTGTTGCAGTACTACAACATCCCGGATGTGATGTGGCAGGCCTTTGAGGGCCAGGTTGGGGCGGCGGGCCGGGATGTCCGCCTTGTCGCGGCGTTGCCCCGTCTGGCCATTGTGTCGGCCTGCGGCTCCGCTGTGTTACCCGATGGCGCTGGGCTCACCCCCATCCAGGCTACTCAGGTGGGGTTGGTGTGGCGCTTAGCCAGACGAATAGTAGCTCACAGAGCCGGAACAGCCGAGGGAGACTTCGGGGACATAGATCCTTGGACAGAAGCCCAACCGGATCGAGGCACAGTTGCACCTGCACCAGTTCAAAGCAACAGTGGCGTAAAGGAGAGGGTCTTGAAGATGGCCAGCTTGATCGACCAGACGGACGAATCTGAACTCCTGCCACCGACACCAGCGCAGGTGGATGGTTGGGTCCAGAACTACGTGGTCATCATGGGCTCACACCCTGAGGAGTCCATTGAGCCAACAGGTGCCCAACTTGCAGCACTCAGCAAGAAAGTCCACGTCAATCTTCAAGCGCCATACACCGACTTCGGCATCTGGACGCCATTCGAGAGAAAGGTCTCCAAGACGATGAAGTTTCGAGTGTTCACACCGCTGGGCAATGGTCAATTTCTCCAGCGCGACTTGCCCGGGCCTAGCAGCCTGCAGGCTTGGAGGGCGTGCTGGGCAGTGTTCAGAACTGCGGCGTTGATGTTGCAGATCTGTACGCTGGCATCACTGGAAAACTACTCAAGGCACATCGAAAGGCTCTCCACCCAGTGGCCCCAATGCTGGGGGCTGATCGCCTCCGCTGACGACACCGCGAGGGCAGAGAGGATGGAACGCATCAAGCGGAGACTCGTAGTGGAGTCTGGGCGCGGTAGACAAGTGCCCCACGACTTCGATGCTCTTCGCCCCTGGAGTTGTGTCCTGAACCAGCTGGTGGAGGACACGCAGTTTTGGGCAGAGAAGGTGCACCACCCCGCAGCTGCTTGGATAGCAGCAGGAGGGAGAGGTGCACCTACTGTGGCAACGGAGGCAGCGATCTTGGAGGTAATCCCTGGAGGAGACGAAGTTGCTGAAGGAGAAGAAGAAAGGCATGGCAGAAGACGGCAAGCCAACAGAGACAAGAAGATGGCCCGCAAGAAGAAGATCCTGAAGGACAGGGAGGAACTGAAAGTTTTCCGAGGCAAAGCTCAACATCAAGGCGAGGCAAAAGGTAAAGGCAAAGGAAAGTTGAAGTCGAAGGACCAATCAGGTGGTCCACTTTGTTTTTCGTGGGATTCCAACAGTGGATCCTGCGCAGGTGTAGCACCCGGAGGGGAGTGCAAAGCCGAGGTGAAGAGGGCACATAAGTGCCGAATCTGCCTCTCCCCGGCCCATAGATCGGCCGACTGCCCGAACAGATAGGGCGAGGCTGTGGGAAATGGGCTGGTGTGTTTGTGGGGGGGTAGTGTTTGACCGACAAGGCATAAAGGTTCACCAGGTTCACCACCGAAGCCGTCCTGCACGTGAGGACTGAAACCGGGTTCAGTGAATCCCAGTCCTTGAGGTGCTGCGAGACAGTGTGCTCTGCAGTGCCGGCTCAAGTGCGGGCGCGGCATGGCGAACAACGACTTCGACGAGGTGGACTACGAGACCGAGGACGGCGAGGCGGCGATCGCAGCGACTGGGGAGCCAGCTCGAACTGACGAGGCCGATGAACCCCGGGGCGGAAAAGTGGAAAGGAGCAGCAGAGCTCCCCCGGTGAAAAGGTTGAGGCTGGAGCCGGAAGACCTCCGAGACAAAGCTCCTCTTGGTGAAGACGAGGAGGTCAGAAGGAAAACTACCAGGGCTCCGCGAAGACCCAGCCAACCCGCGAGAGCAAGCAGCGCGGAGAGGCCCCGGGATGACAGGAAGGTGAGGGAGGCGGAGGAACCTCCCAGGGAAGTGACGAGGAAGACACCGACGGAACCCCGAGACAAAGCTCCACAGGATGGGAAAGAAGGAGCGAAGGAGGAGCTTTGGAAACCAGGCCGAGTAACCAAGGCTCTGGTGGATAGCAACACCTTCGACGAGTTCCGAAGGAACAGGAAGTTCAGAGTGTTGCACATGTTCGCTGGGGCGAGAGACGGACTCAGCGACGCCATCAAGAAGGAGGCCAACAAGGAGAGGTTGGAAGTGGAGATTTGCTCCCTCGACAGGAAGATGAACAAGGATATCGACTTGAGCTCCCTGTCTTCCTTCGAAGAGCTGAAGCGAGACATAGTTGCCGGTGAGTGGGACTACACCCACGCGGGTTTCCCGTGTGGATCTTTCTCCAGGGTACGTTGGAACCCGGGAGGCCCGTTGCCGGTGAGGTCAGCGGAGTTTGTATATGGGCTGCCGACCAACACAGGCCGGATGCAAGAGGAAGCCGACGAGGGCACGCTGCTGGCCACCCGCAGCACCTGGCTCTACCAGTACCAAGTGGAGACTACGAGGAGAAGGAAGGTACCCGAGACAGCGACGCTCGAGAACCCGCCTGGGGACTCCACTGCTGGAAGTGCTTGGGCTCTCCCGGAGGTGAAGCGAGCCTTGGATGAGACCGGAGCTTCAGTGGCGGAGTTCCACACCTGCCAGTACCAGATGGCCCTACGCGAACGGTGGTACAAGCCGGCGAAGGGGGCCAGGGTGTGCAGGTGTCCCAATTGGGTGAAGCACGTCACCTTGACAGGAAAGAAGAACACCGAGGCGGCCGGTGCTTATCCTCAAGAACTCTGCGAGGCTGTGGCGAAGTTGGTGGTACAGACCTGGAAACGTGTCATAAACCTCGAATGGTGGAGACACCAACTGGCCACCAAAGCAAGCGAGGTATCGTCGCTCACGGTGAAGTGGCTTGAGAACGAGGACAAGCGGACCTTGAAGATGTACTCCAAGGAGGCGGCAAAGCAAGCTACCCCGTTGAGCGAGCCAAAGGTTAACCAGGGCAAGACACCGACTTCCACACTGGACACCACCAACCTTGCCAAGGAGGCCCTTCCTACGAGCAATCCGGGAGGTTCCAAAAGGAAGCACCGGGAGGAAGCCAATGACTTCTACCTGGGTGGCATGCGCAACCCCTCCATCGCGGTTTCCAAGATGCACATGCTGCAGGAGGTGGGTAAACGCATCCGTCGCAAGTGGGAACTGTTCACGGAGGTGAACCCAAAAGCTGTCGAGGTGGGCAAACAATATGGCACTCCGGAGGCAACGCTTGACGAGGGCATCGCACACATGTGGATGGTGGAGTTGGAGCGCATCCTGAAGCCGAAGCGCCCCGAAGGCATCCACGTCAGGGAGAAGCTGGAGTTCAGGTCGCCCCTCTATGCGGACCTGTGGGATGCATGGGGGATGCAGGCCAGAGATCCAGAACGGCACATCGGACAGTGGGCCCGCGAAGGAGCCCCCCTGGGAATGGAGAGGCCCATCGAAGTGTCCCATGACATCTTCCCACCGTACACCGACGTGCAGGAACAACTCACTGACCCTGCACCAGAGCTCTCGGAGACAAAGGACCTGCGGAACTACTCCTCCATGGAAGAGCTGGCCGAGGATGCGGGGATCGAGATCGACAGGTACCTGCACAAGGGCTTCGTGAAGGAGCTGGGTCAACGGGAAGCAGAGGAGCGCTTTGGACGAGGCACAGTTTCACGACTAGCTCTCATAGTAAAGGAAAAGGAAGACAAAACAAAGAAGAGACGGGTCATAATTGACCTGCGAAGATCGCAGGGGAATGATCGAGCCCGGATCCCACAAAGGATCGTTTTGCCTCGAGCTCTCGACGTGATCAAGATGGCCAAGGACATGCGCAGCCGAGTCAGCCAACACGAAGAGGCACGAGACTTCGCAGGCGTCAAAGGGAATTGGGAAGATGGCATGTACGAGGCAGAGTTCTACCTGGTGGATCTCAAGGATGCGTTTTGCCACTTCCCAATCCACCCCGCAGAGCTGCCTCATTGCCTGTCCCCCGGTCTTCACCCGGGCAGACTCCTTCTGTGGGTGGCAATGCTCTTCGGGTTTCGCGGAGCGCCGCTCATCATGGGGCGGCTGTCAGCGGCCATTGGACGGTTGGTGGCTTCGCTGGCACACCCTGCAGAGTCTCAGTGCCAGGTCTACGTCGACGACATCCTCATGATGGTGCGGGGTTGCTCTGCCAACAGAGAGTGCCTGCTGAGTCTGGTGTTGTACACACTCAACGCCTTCGGTGTGGGACTTTCACTTCACAAAGGCGAACGAGGAACTCGCGTGGTGTGGATAGGCACTCTCTTCGACATCAACCTCCACACGGATGTGTTGACGTTGGGGCCACCTCCCA
The DNA here is from genome assembly GCA_009767595.1 of Symbiodinium kawagutii. Classification (NCBI taxonomy): domain Eukaryota; class Dinophyceae; order Suessiales; family Symbiodiniaceae; genus Symbiodinium; species Symbiodinium kawagutii. The sequence goes on from VSDK01005940.1 coordinate 202,421, forward strand.
ACATGCTGATTGCCGTCATCGACACCATGAAGGCCTTCCAAACCAAAGGTATGGTTCCACAACGCGAGGTAAAGTCGCTCCTGGGCAAGCTCAGCTGGCTCGCTGGCATCCTGCCACGCATGAGGTGGGCAGTGTCAGCCATGTACGCGGCCTTATATGCCGCCGAACAAGATGATGCCGAGGGTGAAGAGGAGAGAAGGGCCCTCGCGAGGGCCGACCAAAGGCCTAAGGTGGGACTCCTCGCTGTCAAGCGCATCGATGCCCCGCTCGAGTGGACTCTTGCGCTGCTGAAGGACCCCAACAAGATCCTGGTCCGGAAGGAGAACCTGGTGGAGCCCCCGCCCAAATGGGTGGTGATCACTGATGCCAGCCCCAAGGGCCTGGGCGCAGTGCTGGCGCGCATCCACCAAGAGCGAGGGGAGACAAAGCTCGTCATCGTGGAGGCCTTGGAAGCCTTTGTGAACCAGGAGACGGCGGATGCCCTCAAGGTGCCGTTCCAAGAGGCGGCATCGCAAGCCGTGCTTGAGGCGCTGGCTTTGGTGAGGGCATTCCAGAAATGGGGAGACAAGATTCAGGGTGAGTGCGTGGTGATTAGGAGCGACAGCACCGTTGCTCTGGCAATGGCCCAGAAGCTGTCTTCACCGCACGAGACCTTGAATTTTCTGGCCGCCGAGCTAGCGATACAGCTTGAGCGGCTGGGGACCCCAAAGTTGATCCTCCAGCACTTGGCTGGAAAGCTCAACGTTGAAGCGGACTGGTTGAGTAGGGGAAGTGAGCCCCGGGAGCGGCCCTCTTCGCTGGTGGATGTCAAGATCCATCGTGTGGCCGCTTTCAACCCCAAGTCCTTCACGTTGACGGCCCCCGGTCTCAAAGACAAGAGGGGCCGATCGCCGACCAAGCTGCCTGACAGCCTGTTCCACTGTCTGTGAGGAAAACAGGCTGACTTCTCAGGCTGGGCTTGTGGCCGTCGTGTGTTTAACCACTAACCCCCCTTGTTGGTGTAGGCCTAACTAACCCTTCTGCTGGGCTTGAGGTGCAGTGTTCACCTCAGTTAGGCTCAATGTCGGTCGCCGTGCGATCCCCAGGGTGGGTTGTGGAATCCCACGACCTGCCCAGCCCTCCGGCCGTCGCATGGAGTCTGCTGATGGCACTCGCGATTGGCTTCGTTGCCGGCCGGTTCTGGGAGCGATGGTGGCCGCGGCTTTGCCAACAGAGCAGCGAGTGGGGCGGCACATTGTGGAAGAAGTTGAGGAGTCAAAGTTCCACGAGTACCAGTCCAAGCCCCGAAATCCGAACTACTCCCACTTCGATCCCGTCACAGACAGCGTCCGCCAACTTGGATATCTGGCTGAGGCCAGAAGGATCCTTGGAAACAAAGTCCCCAAGAGCGCGGCGTTGCAAACCACCGGGATCACCTCGAACCTTGGGACCCCCTCGAGTTCCAGGGGAAGGGTGGGAGTTCTCCAGCCCGGGAGGTCGCAGAACCAGGGAGTTGGGGGAAAATCCCAGACTGAGAGGAAGCGGCACAGAGGTGCTGAAAGCCATGTTGGAGGGCGCCAAGTGAGGGCCTCTCCGAAAGGATATAAATTCGAGGCAAAGGTCACCATGGCTGACTGTGGCGACGAGACAAAGCATGACGGGGAAGTGATCGACAATGGAAGAAAACCCAAAGTCAACTACAGCTCCCCCAAGCTGAGAAAGGAACTGGTGACCAAGTTCATGGGCAAGTTCTATGCAGCATCCACCAGCGCTGCCAAAAGAGCCAAGAGAACCAAGATCCTGACGCTGCTGAAAGGCGAAGAGAACACAAACGAACCTCTTCCGCTGACCGTGGAGGGGATCACTTGGCTGGCGGCAGCTTTGGACAACGAAGGATTCAAAGCAGCAGACCAGTACCTGGGTGAAGCCAAGCTGCTGCACATAGAAAGCGGCTGGCCATGGTCGGAGCTCCTGGAAGCCCGCATCCAGGTGTGTAAGAGAGCACTTCGCAGGGACAAGGGTCCCGAGAGAAGAGCGAAGGAGGTGAAGCTGGAGACCATACCCGAAGAGAAGTGGAGGTTGAGAGTAGAAGAGGCCGGCTACGCCCTGGAGCCCGTGCTGGCTTACGCATGGGCGACCTTGTGGATGCTCCGAGTTGCAGAAGCAGCTGAAGTCAAGAAAGGCCACATCTTACTCAACAACAACCTCAAGGAAGTGCAGCTGTTCATCCCCAAGTCCAAGATGGACCAAGCAGGAAAGGGAGCACGGCGCACCTTGGGTTGCTGCAAGGTAGTCCCGTGTGAAAGGGACTGCCCATTCCACCTCGCGACAAAGATCCTCAAGAACCTGGAACACGAACCAGACAAAGCGTGGGTCTTTGGAGACCACAGACGCAAGAAGCTATCCAAGGCCCAGCTCACCAAGTCCTGGGCAAGCTTCATCGACCAGGAGATGTCGGGACACTCCGCTCGGAGGTCTGGGGCCATGAGGCTCACGAGGAGAGGTGTCACAGTGCAAGACATCGCCTTCTTGGGACGGTGGAAAAGCTCCGCGGTCTTCAGGTACATCGAGGACGCGATGGAAGAGATCCCACTAGATCGGCGCCCGCTGTTGCAGATGGCAACACCCTTGCAAGTGGCAAGTTCCAGTGCCACCGCACCTCCGGAGTTGAAAACAGCGGCCAACACTCCCAAACCCAGAGTTCGAAAAGCCACCAGCGAGGCAAAGGAGCAGGCGGAAGAACCCAAAGAACTCTGGGTGGTGTCTCAAGTGAGGACCAAGCAAACGGTCCATGCCGTGGGGCAGGCGGCGTGGAACCTACCACTTGATGAGTGGTCAACGAAGTGTGGGTGGCACTTCGCAAAGCACAACGTCAAGGTCAGGGTCACCAAGTGGTGGCCGGACAAAGGGATCCCTTGTCAGAAGTGCCAAGGATTGGTGAGGTTGTCAGATGGCATGCGCGACGGAGTCAAAGGAGCCCGAGAGTTGGCACATGCCATGGTTTGGCCTGAAAGGCTGAACCAGGGAAGGTGTGGCGCTGACAAAAGGGTGTGACCAACAGCGCAGACCTGACACCAACCAGTCAAAAGAGCTCAAGGTGGGAGGGTGGGATGCAAAAGAAACGAAACACAGAAGTGACTTGTTTTACATTTACAGATATACATCTACATGTTCACGTATAGAAATAGTGTTTCTAAGTGTACCTTTTCCCATCAATCTAGTCATGTGCAAACATGGGGAAGCGCTGAGTCCAAGATCGGCGCTTGAACCCTTGCTGATTGGCCACCCCTGAGGAAATCATTCGACGAACCAGCTGGATGTAATGGATAGATGGAGGGATAGATAGGTAGCTAAACACTCGCAGCTTAGCCTTTTGACATGGAGGTTGTTAGGGGTCATCAATGTCTCTAGAAACCTGCCATGGATATTGTTAACCTTATCATCTCTTCAAAGTTTATCTGGCCAAGTTATCATCTTGACACCTTAGTGCTATGGTCATAGTGAACAGTTCGATGAAACAAGTCATTGCCCACTTAGCCGACGGGAGCGCACGAGTCCGGAAGGTGCACACCATGTTTCTGATGACCGACGACCTCACAGTGTGGTCCATGCCCTTGGATGAAACCTCCACCACGTGGAACAAGGCGAGGGTCAGTTTCCATGAATTCTCCGACCTTGGACAATCCACCATTTTGTTCGGACAATCCTGGGAAATCATTCATTTGTGATAGACTTTCCAGCCAGCCATGTTAGTTTAATAGAGGGTAACTTTCAGCTCTCAAACTGTTCCAGTTAAAGGGGGCGAAAGGGGAGCAAGAAGCAATACTTGGGTGCTTCTCCCACAAAGATGTGGGCCCTGTGGGCCGGTTTCACTGTTCTATGGTCATTTGTGAGCCGACAAAACTTCAGAATCCTCCCGGTCTAGTCACCTGGCCCAATCCTTCCAGGTAACCAGGTAACTCCAGTTGTATTGTTACACAAGCTGGTTTTAGGATGGTTGCAATATATAATGCTAATATATATATATATATATACACGGATATGCTATGGTTACTGTTGGTACATTATAACCGGAAAGGACTGTTGTGGTGCCAGTTGAGTTCTCAGCCCCCTTTTTGCATCCGCCGTGGGCCGGGCGCGCAGGGGCCAACGTTGGCAGGTCTTGTTGACCACGGGGATGAGGATCGTTCAAATCGGGCCCAAGGACTGGCCGCAGAGTTGACAGATGACGCTGGTTGTTGGATGGAAGCTCCACAGAAACGATCAAAAAACCCGTGGAGGTTCATACATTTGCAGCATATTGTTAATTGCTAAAATATGATAGAATATGCATAGTTATATGTCCCATATATATATATATAAAGGTAGGTTTTGGGGGGGGTGTAGCAAATATATATATATATATACTTATTTTAAATACATATATACATATATATATATATATGCATAAATACAAAGGTATATCATAGTTGAGTCACTACCAGTACTTGCTTCATCTACCGCCAGAGCTGGTGTACAGGGCTTAGGATGAGCGAATCCGCTAGGACTCCCGCGAGAACATGAACCTGCAGAAAGGCGTCGCGTTGCATCCCGTGGAACTGCTGCCTGTCAGTGAGCCAGGTGGCCACTCACCGGTTTTTTTGGGATCAAAACCACCACATCAACCACCATCAGCCAACATGAGCCAACATCAACCACCATCAGCCAACGTGAGCCAACAGCAGCCAACAGCAGCCAACGTGAGCCAACAGCAATCGACCCCAAACAAGGTGTGCTTTGGAGTTGTATCAAGGAGGGGCATACTTGGCTTGGCAGCTTTCAACCATCTTGGATGAAGTCCGTCCCAGAAAGCCTGCAAATCAAGGAAGCTCCAAAAACTGACCATGGCGCAATATTATTTCGAGGGCCGATTTCTTGGGCTTCCAGGTCCTTTGTTGTGATTCGCGGATGCTCGTTGATTTCCAATTTCCAGTGTATCACATGCCTTCGATATGGCAGTTTTGTTTGTGGCATGGCTCAACCTATCATTTCTGTGCTTGTCGAGTAAAAATCCCGTGCTTCCCAGGCCCACTGGTTCAGCTCTGCACTCGCTTTTACAGTCATTGCTGCTCTTACACGGCATTCTCTGATTTGATTCCCATGGCATCCATGAGTAGTGCAACTCCCAGGCGACATCTCGTGGGCGTTCCCTTGAACAATCATCTTGGAGTGCTCACCACCATGGCGGGTGTGGGTTGGCCATCTGTGGTAAAGTCAAGTCATGATAGGGGATTTATATGATTGATAATAAGGGATAACAACTAGCAATTAATGGTTTTACTAGCTGGTTAATGGTGAATGTTAGGGGACAACAACTAGCAACTATAGGGGATATACCAGCTATATATGGCAACAGGTCAAGCAGTTAACCGACCAACTTTCATGGGGGATATTCCCCAACAAAACTATAGGGAAAACAGTGGTTAATGATGGGGGAACCAGGGGGACTAAGGGTGACCTGACCCGCAGCCTTGTCACTGAGGGCATTGACGATTTGTTCATCCTCAAAAACCAGTAACAATGGTAAATCATCATGAGCCACCACTAGTCTCGACCATCACACAAGCATCCAGAAGTCATCACTATCATGTAAGCATTGTTTGGGTCTGAAAACCCCTAGAACGGTTGGCTTAATACTATGAATTATTGATAAAACTGATTATTTTGGGGCGCTTTCAGTGATTGAGAAACCACCACTTGGTATGAGAGCCGCAGTTGTAGATCCATGACTGGTACAAAACGCCTATCTTCTTCAACCACCAAATTTTCCACAGCCGCTGTCGTGCCTAGATTGTTTATAGTGAGTAAGGTTTACCAATCGCCACAATCATACATATCATCTAGTATGCAAAATGTATCACATACCTGTCTTTACATTAACATTCATACGTGTATGTATGTAGAACCAATGACACAGTACAGCATATAAAGTGCTTTGTATACACATATGTGTATGCTTACTAGTGGTATACATACCCTGTAATTGACATTAAAGACACATCATAAGAATTATGTACACATATTTGTGTGTACGTGTGTTTCTCAAAATGCGGTGCCCCCAAATCACCTTTTATACTTTATAGAATATCATCATCTATAGTCTAATAAACCATCCATAGCTTTAAGCTTCCCCCATTTTAAGAAACCACCCTATACATCCATACATGCACATTTAGACGCATTCCAATACTGATGAATTCAATCAACCACTATTATCATTACATTACCATTACTGTAAATGCCACTTTTATCAATGAACAACTATTGTTACGTTCCGCTATGATTGACAAAACTATTGTTGATAGGTAGTGGTTAACTAATCATTATGCTAGCCACCAACTAATTAGAATTACGGATATGATGTATATGTAAAACTATTACGACCATTATTGTTAACCGTCTTCATTATAATTAAGTAAGCAGTATTATCAATGTATCATGATGCAATATCCACAATGTATACATTATTGGAATCCCACTAATTCGTCACTGATAAATATTTACCCACTCATTATTTGGTAACATAATGGTAAGGCTTACATAACCACAATTATTGACCATTATTATCTTCATTATAGTCAAATAACCATTCTAAACCACGGCCTATGTCGATGTCTTTTTCGAGATAAGCATTAGCAATCACCATCATGAACCTTACAACCTAAGGATTAAGCCACTATTTGCTACTATTATCAGCCATATTCATCATCATGTCATATCCAAATATCCAAAATGATGTATATTGTAATCCCACTATGAGTCACTCATCGGTCAGTGGGTAGTGATTTACCACTATGACTAACCACTAACCATCATTAACCGCTATGATTAACCCCCACTATAAGCCCTACTAACCCCTGTCAACCAGTATTGACCACCATTAACCAGTAGGATTTCACCACTATCAACCAGCTCATTAACCACTATATATACCACCATGATTGACCACAATTTTAACCAGCTCAACCAGCTGCCCTGGTTGAACCACCACCGGCAACCCATCCTGCTGGGAACCGTGCCGTTGGTGCGCCCAGGTTAGGTCGTTGCCTCGGAGAATATCGTGGCCACGTGGATCTGGTCTTGGTGGAGACCCAGGATTTGGTGCCCATGCCCGGACCCCTAGCAGCGGCGGCGCCTCGCTTGGGGCACGGAGGTGGTGAGGGGTTCACCATGTGGGGGGGGACCGTGGTTGGGTTGGGGACCGTGGTTGGGGGGACCATGCGACCAGGGACCATGGTTGGGGACCATGTTTGGTGAAAATCGATTTGGGGACCATGGTTGGCGAAGATGCTGAAATTGGTTGTTGCTTGCAAGGCTGGTTGGTGGAAGGATACCATTTTTTTAGGAAGTTTGCAGCATGGCAGCATCACCTTTGCACTTGCCGTAGTGACACCGTGATTCATTCACGTCATGACGTGTGTCGTTTAGACCAGCTAGGTGATCCAGCACCGGGGATGCGATGTGCTTCACGTGAGTCTATACCGTTGTTGCTTATAGTGGTTAATCAGAGTGGTTAACAATCTTCATGAAAACACAACTAGCTCTTTATGATTGTTTCAGATGGAGATCCTGGATGATGCTGGTGTTTTCGTGGAGATGTTTTCATTTTGTTTTGCATTGGATTATCTTTATGTAGTTGTTTCATCTATAGAAATAGACATGTTTGGCAACTGCGAAACACTACTCATATGATCTAGACAATCTCTGTGCATATCCATGGATATCCCCAACCATCAAGCATTTCTCAGATAAAGCATCGACATTGGGTACAGTTGATTCACAGAAACACATTCTTGTACTCTTCTTTGGTGTTGAATCACAGCCGTTTGATATAATCCAAAGTGATCAACACAGCTGGGTTCTGTTGCCTAGCCACCAATGTACACCATCGTAGTCCATGATCTCTTGAAGAAACCTCTTTCGTTCGGCCCGTTGATCTGACAGGTTCGAAGAGGATTGTGAAGGGCTTCAGGATATCCAGCTGCAGGGGGCTGGGCTTCGGAAAAGTCACGCAGCAAATTCACCAAGAAATGGCGAGTTGGGTCAATATGAACCAAACAATTTCATGGGGGATAATAAGCAATAATCATAGGGGAAACAATGGTTAATGATGGGGAACCAGGGGTACAGGGTGACCTGACCCACAGCCAAATTGAGATGTACACCATCTGGACCCAGCTTCGCTTGAAACCCTTCTTTGAGGTGCGGGTTGGAACGAGATGTTGTCTTTGCACATGATTTGGACTAGGAACACAAAGCTGGGTCATCAACGTGCCATGGTTAGGACCACGCTAGGTCTTCAGAGCTTGACCAGCCAACAGTTAGTCATTCACAACTTTCAAATTTGGCCATGGGTCAAAACCCTTAGTCCCCCTGGTTCCCCCGATCATTAACCATTGTTTTCCCTATCATTGTTGGTTATCATCTCCCATGAAAGTTGGTTGATGAACTGCTTGACCCATAGCCATATATAGCTGGTATATCCCCTATAGTTGCTAGTTGTTATCCCCTAACATTCACCATTAACCAGCTAGTTAAACCATTAGTTGGTTGCTTAAACCACCAGCCAGATATTTCTGTGGCCAGGAGGCCTGCAAAGCAGAAGGTCTCGGCCCCGAGACCAATGGCTACTGGCCGCCTCATCGCATCTTCGACCACAGCTACGAGAAAACCATCTGCATCTATCGATCCTTGAAGCTACCCCTGTGGTACCCTGGCACCGGGGAGCGGGACCTCCGTTGTTGGGTGAGAGCGCCGAAGGAAGTATCTGGGGATGACTGGTCAAATCTGATGAACATTTTCGTCTGCAGATTTGGGTGTCGTATGATCAGTTTGAATATCATAACTTGTGTTGCACCGGCGTGAAGTAGGTGGACGATCTGCAGGTTTTTAGTCTTTTTGTGAGCGCTGACATGCACAGAAAGCGTCTCTAGAATGCTATTTGCTAAGTTTCTTCGTTGAGTCTGGAACGCAGCGATCATATACTGCTCTTGTTTCGATTTTCACTCAGCACTTTTCTTTCAGGATCTTGTTTGGATACATACATTTCAATGACGTTCTGCTTGGAGACCACCGAGAGGTACTTGTGACACGTGGGTGTCTGTGACGTTATGAGGGTGTTTCTCAAAATAGGGGACTCGCTAAATCATCCAGTTCATTTAGCATTGATAGTGATAAACAAACTAGTAGTTATTTAGCCATTATTGTTTGTTATTATTATCCGCTACTATTAAGCATTATCAGCCACTATAAACCAACCATAACTTCGGGTTCCCCGGTCGTCCCAGTCGTCCTAGCTAGGTCGAGGTTCCACCCATGCACGCTGATCGCTGGCTGAGGTTGGGCAAAGTTTGGACCGTGTTGGAGCAGGGTGAGAAGCAGGGCTTGACTTGCAGAGGGCAGCCACGAAAGAGATGCTCGGCAGCCAATGGCGGCGCTGGATGTTGCTTCACTGCTGCTGTTGATGGACAGCGGATCATCATGGTTCATGATGGTTACTGATGGTTAATGATGGCTATTCATGATATATCACGATTATTCATGACAATTGATAGTTGCTTCACGTTGCTTAGCACTACAGATCTTACCAGGAAGTTCCGGATATACCAGGCCCATCCAGGCCATTTTTCCATTCAGAATTGAACTCAAGGATGCTTGGATGTTGGCTCACAGCTGCAGTCACCTCCCCAGATTTTTCCACAATCTTGCTGGGCACATTCCTGGAGTTCTCTCAAATTTCCGCCGGTTCTCAGGTGTCCGCGTTGACCATGCGAACAATTCCATGATCACCAGTCGAGTTGAAACCTGCCCCTTGGTTCTTGAAGCATGGTAGGCTGGTGGCTGCGCCTTCTGTCGGCAATTACGGATGATCCGCTATAGGGGTAGCAATGATGATTTCATGGTCAGAAGCCCGCGGCGCTTCTTCGTGTTTCTGAAGTCCTGGGGAGCCCCAAATCGTTGACATACCCATGATTTCTATCACTGCAGTAAATACACAAAAGGATAGCCTTGACAAATTTCATGATCTGGGATCATGCTGTGAAGAGCACATGTTGGGACACGAGTGCCATTGTAGTTCCACGCTGGGTGGCCTTGAGAGATATTCTGCTGAGAATCCGGCAAATACAATGGTTTCTCAAAATAAAAGGGTACCCCAAGTGATCATCCATCCATATAACTGGGGTATTAAATGGAACCCCAAGTTATGGTTTCTCTAAACAAAAATGGAACCCTACGTAATTAACTCCAACCATAACTTTGGGGTTCCCAAGTCCTGGCGCACCAGTCGAACGCCCCAAAGCTTGGCATACTTTGCAGTACTGCTCGGGTGTCCCAACCTTCCCGAGGCAAAGATGAATGCTCCAAGGAGATGCCGGGTTTTGGCTGCCCAGCCAGCCGCAATCTTCGCTGCCATCGAAAATTTGGGCGAGGTTTTCCAGGTCCTGAAGACCAGAAATCATTAATGCATATTTGTGAATTGCTTGGGTTTTCAGGAGGTCTTCACGCGCACAAATATGGAATTGTGAAGTTTCGGAGCTCCAACGATGTCAGAAGGTTTCATTGACACACACACACACACATCCATGGTTGAAAGAGTAAATGATTTGTTTGTAGCAAATGGATTGGTATATGCAGATCAAACCTGACTACAATTACACCCAATTGTTTGCACACATTCCTAAATGCATTCAGCTGTGGTTGCCTGGGTTTCAGGAGCCATGGTGCACACACGTTTTCTACAAGGGCGAGGCAGGGTCCAGTGAAGCTGGGATAGCAGAATCCCTGGGTTGTACCATTGGTTCACCCATTCAACACTCATTCACAAGTTTCACCACGTTTTTCGCAGGAGAAGTGGTACTTCCGGTGATCACTGAAGGGAACTCAGGCTGATGGTTGGATTGGAATCATCAGGCATGACATCAGCCATGGCTGATCAAATGGCTGTTGCGATGTTCACCGTTCCATCTTTGGGACGATGAAAATTGACCCACAGCCTAATGATGTTGATGCTTACTATGTCGATTGCAGCGAGCCGAGCATCACCAGGACTCGGACCTAGACAGTTATGGTCGGTTATGATTGTTTTTGTTGATATTTGTTGATATTTGAGTCTGATTGTTCTTGTTGATTTTTTGATTTCTGGATCTTTCTCAAAATAATAGGGGCATCCCGAGTTATCATCCATGGAAAGTTGTACTAACCCATGGCTCCCCCTCTGATCTGTTATGATAGATTCTTGTTAAGGCCTTCATAATGGTAATGAAATGTAATGAAGCAGCCTATTCCTTTTGTTACGGCCTTATAATGGTAGTCTGATCGTTCTTGGTAAGGCCTTAATGCTGGTACTGAAGGCTGGCTATGTGCTGATTGGGACCTGATGACCTCACCGATTCGGAAACGACTCTCATTGGGGACCTCCAAATCCTCCAAGAAAGCATCAAGCATGCAGAAAAACACACACAATTTTAAAGATCTAAAGAAGAAATCCACATGTTTTATGGCTCATCCATGCTCATCCGGAAATGAGGGTCATTTGATGATCTTGCCTGCAGGACGTGCAGGTAGTTGTAAAATATTGTAAACAAATTTTGACCCATCGTTGGAAACCGTCCTTATGACGCGAAGACCACAGGATTCCCTGCATTCCAATGCTTCACGGCGTTCCCACCCCGTGGTGGCAAGGAAAAAATCATCAGGACCAACTGTGCTGGCTCCTCACTCGCAGGTGCCCGAAGCTTTTCGCACGGACTTCGACTTCATTCCTCCAGACATGAAGAAGGTCTTGAGGTCGGCCCCAAGGGTTACGCTGGTTGCGGGTTGATACTCTCACCAGAAATGGGTCACGGTGTGCTTCAAATCTGGAGGACCCTGGAGGCAGGGGCGATAGCTGATGGTAATCTATGATCAACATTGATCAGCATTGATCAACATCGATCAGCATCAACCATCATCAGTGCCATCATTGACATCATCCATATATAATTGTGAACCATTGTCAGCAATCAACTTGCCATCAGCCGTATGCGTCCGCCAGGGTCCACAACACCACACGCGCAGCGGCTTTTGAGTGCCTCCTCTACGAGTGCGGATGCTCAGAGATTTGTAGTTTGAGTAGCAGCGGAGTTGTTAAGATGATGAGCATCTTTGAGCAGCTACCATGTTGAAATTGTCATATTTGGGGATGACAAAATCCGAACCAATGAGCATTTGGCTTTCATCATTTCGTCGATCAGCAAGATGATAAAAGCATATAAAAGCATAGTGATACAATTGCAAGTGATGGTCTGCCAGATGACCACCAGCCAATCACCGGCCAAGTATGTCAAGCACAGAAATTGGTTCAGTGCAGTAGCTTCACATATCAAATGTTTCAGTCAGATTTCAACGAAGAATAACGAGGATATCCCTGAGATAAACCAATATAAACCATAGCTTCCGGGATTTGGCTTGATAACTCTTGACTTCCTTCCAAGACTGAAATCGAAGGATCTGCGTTTGGAGACTTACAACTGGCAAATGGCCGGCAATCCCGGCCTCAGCAAGTTATATCTCGAATACCTCCAAGCTCAAACCGGGTATTGTCTCTCATCGATGTATCTCACCGTTTCAAGGAACGTGATTCTTGGTTGGTTCTGTCACAAAATCTTGTATCATATAATATAATTACTTGTTATTTCAAAAAGTCAAGACAGTGTGATCCCGTATAGTTGGATTATGTTGGATTGTATTTCATCAAGAACCACCAGGCAAGGAGTTTTCACCAACAAATAGTCTCAGCTACCAGCTGTTGGGTGACGATTGATTGGAACACCATGGGAGTCTCTCAGCAAACCATTCGCCGAAAAATGACAAGTGACCGGCTGAGAACGGATGGACCTGCAACGTTGTGAGATTCGTTGCTGGAAGCTGGTGATAGCTGGGTGACAGTGAGTTGAACTGCTCAAAAAACACCTACTTATTGATTAGTCAGAAAACCTAGGGGTTAAGTAGCCATAAAGGGCATTGTTGTCAACCAAAAGCTTGGGATTTGCTATTCACTACCAAGTGTCAAGCGATGGTAAATGGGGTCTTTGACACTGCTTCTCTATTTGGGTACCCATCTTGCAGGTTCAACCTTTGGTTGAAAGAGCGGGTTGTTTGCTTCTGAATCCAAGCGGTCGCAACCATGGCTATTCATGGCTACGTTGACTCAAAACTAAGGATGCCAAGGTATGGAGGGGACCAGGGGATACAAGAAGGGGCATCCAAATTTCAGGTCAGTTTGATCATGTGATAATCATGGAAAAGGCCGCAGAGAACCATGTGGTTTTCAGACCACAGGGAAGCCATCGAGTTGTTTGATTAGCTATAGGGTCGATTCACAACAACCATCCGTAGCGTTGATCGCGTTGATCGCATTGATCATGTTAAACCATAGGCAGCTGTGACTGAGAGCTTCCAACTTTGGTGTGTTTACATCTGGGGTGACGGCAGGATAAACCCTTGATGCGTAGATCTACCGCTTCCCCAAGTCCCAAAGAAATCACCCAGGGACCCCCGACTCGTCGGGCTCCGGTCACGGTTTCCCAAGGAGCTGTCCAACTGCGGAGCTCAGCGACATGAAGGAAGTCTTCGTCCCCGTGACCTGTGGAGAGAAGTGTGGCGACGAGACCTTACGCTGCATGATGGTGAGGCGTGGCAATGTGGGTCGTGCAACCATGACCGCCTTACAAGCCCAAGGCACTTGTGGGTGAGCTTGCTGTGAGGTTTCGTGATCCCAAACACTTGCGGCTAATTGGTTGTGGTGATGTGTCACGGTCAACCAATGATGTGACAGAACATATCCGAACTTGTGGGATATCAGTAGTTCCCTGGACGCCGCAACTGCACCATCCATCCCAAACCCTGTTGTCACCACTTTGAGTCCCCTGTCAACACTGGCCAATAATGATAATTGCATTGGTTCGTCTAGTACAAAAGAATACTGGCTAAGTGCACCATCAGCGATCATGATTGTTAGTAATGATCAGTGCCAGTAGGCCAGCAGCTAGTATGGCCAACATTGATTCTTTTCCAATCATGAGCAATCTCAGTACTGGTCATTCGCAGCGGTTGATATCCAATAGAAATGATGAGTAGTGGTTGTGGATCACTATCAACAACTGCTTGTTACCCACTACTCAAACAATCAACCATTGGTTGCTACCCACTATTGGCGATTATGCCAGTAGCAACTGTTGGCCCCTATAGTTATTGAATAACCATGAACCTTTGATCATTTTCATGTCAACCCACTATCAGTGATTAGGGTTGCATATTGTTAAATAGTTGGGAATAGCTTCACTGTTGATACCATTGGAAATGGTTTACCATTATGGCTTCACATGCCCACTACTGGTTGTGATTGCAACCCACCAAGTCATTTAAGAATCATTGGGAATATCCCCACAAAAGGTAGATTCATATCAACAAACCACCCTAAGTCTCCATAAGTTTACCTTAAATAGCTGGTGATCCCAGTTCTCTGGGTGGAGAACGGGCCCACTGTTGCCGAGTCGTCGCGACAAGGCAAGGCTTCGTGAGACCGAAGGCTGACGAATTCCTGGGTGGCCAGGAAGGTTGCCACCAGGCCTGTCGCGAGGCTGTGCAGGAGATCGGGTTCCACCGGCGGGGAGTCGTTGTTTGAGGCCGGTCGCAGGGTGGTGAGTGGATCATATGGGGGTTTCTCAAAATAGGGGACCCCAAAAATGGCTGGTTTATTACTATAAATGATTAATAATGGATGATTTGGGGGTCCCCTATTTTGAGAAACCACTATATGGATGGCTTAGCCTTGAATGGTGGACCATGGTCCATAGCCACGCTCACCCGAACGCCGACAGCTTAAAAGAAGGGTTTGAGTCATTGACGCGATGGCATGCTGGGCGATCCAAGGGCAATGATGTAGAGCAATGGTCACATGAAAAAGATTCCAACCAGGCTTTGCTTTTCTTCACTTTGGGCATAAATTGTGGGTTCTACAGGTATCACCGTTGATCGACATGCCAATGACCGAGTGGAGATCGTGCTTTTTTCCAGGGGTTTTGATCATCCCACAGGTATCAGCTATCAGCTGATATTTGTTGCTCCCAGACGCTACCCACTGTCGCTAAATGGTGGGCCCCCATGACAAACACTAAACAACAGTGCTAGTTGGAGCTACCAACAGTCACTATTCTAGACTAGTAAGCCTTTTACAGGAAACCTATGTGAACCGTACAATTTCGGAGACTTACGAATCGCAGTGACTAGTCGCTTACGGGACGATCGAGTTGCAATCGTCAATCAATGATTGTCCAAAAGACCCAATAAGCGTGAAGTATGGAGCCCGTGGCAGATCGTGTCTAGCCAGTGATGTATTCTTTGAGACTTGTTGTCCATTAGTTTGGCTCTCAGCACCCATGGTTTATTTGGTCATGCAGTTGCGGTTATATAATATGGGACAGTTACATCATATCCATGGTAAATAGCCCTATTAGGTAGGTTCAATGGGTGAAAAAAACCCTATAACTAATGGTTAATACTAAGCTCCTATAACTAATGGTTAATAACCCCTATTAGGTTTTTCACATGTAATGGTTAGTACTTCCTTCCTAAGTCGGGATGCGCATCCAAGTCCCGCCCCCAGCTCACCACCATTGGTTCCACCGCAGGATGTGGCGCAATGCAACGCCTACGTCTATTCCCCCCTGAATGGCGGCAGCTGCGCGCTGTATGGGCCGGATCTCTTCCTAAGGTGCTTGGTGGGAGGGGGTTTGGGTCGGATGATGGCCCATGACCCTGAGTTACAAGCCGCCAAATCGACCATCAGTGAAGCTACACCAAAAAAGATTAGCACTCAAGTATGAACTCAGCATGGGATACCACCGCGAAGAGGCATTTTTATTTGGCTTTCTTCCCAGAATTCCCGGAGAAATCCTTGGTTGCTAGACAAAAAGTAATATCTGGATGATCTAGGCATTTTTAAAAAATGTAGAGTTATCAACCATGGTCTTTTTTTCTGGATCATGGTTTCTCCCACAGGCATGAGTTCGCTTTGGGAAGAAAATCCTCTGCAAAGCATTGAGCAAAGTGTGACCTGCCCACAGTAGCTGGGACGAGCATTGGCGCCGCCGTTCCAGGCCCTACGAAGGCTGGAAGGAATTGGACGTCCCGACACCTAGTTGGGCTAGGCCAGCTCGAGATTCTCGAGGCAATCTGTCAACCAGGTGAATCTATAAACCTGTACAAGAAAAAAGGGAATTCCATTGCTATGAACCTATGTAAATGTGCAATAATAACCGGAATCCCATTGTTATCCACCTAACCCAGTAGAGATCATGGGAATGCCTCTCCAAAAATAGGGAGTGCAGCTGTACGCGTCCTCAGTTGGTGCCCAAGCCTTGAAACTTGGAACCATTTCAACAAATCTTGTGAGCAACTACCACTGCCACTCCTTCAGCAGATTCTGGTGTTAGGAAACCTGCTGTGTGGTGCTCTCCCGCAACAGGTTGGCCATGTTTTTTGGTTCCTCAACGTGGCTACCATGGCACCCCTTTCTTGGTCATCAGGCATGATCAGGCTGATTCTCGGAGCTAACTGCTTCATTGTTTATTTGTGTTTATTGCTATGGACCGATTCCATCATTCCAAAGAACAGGTGGTTTTCTCTACACATTCGATTTTGAGCATGGCTTGGGTTTTTTCGTTGTGTTGTTGCATCCCACCGTGGCCCTGGTCAACATCACCCGAAATGCGTTCTGTTCATGGATATCAAGTGGTTGACGATTCAGCGGTTGCAAGTAAGCCCCAGCTTTTGAAAAGGGAACATGTGCGAAGGTGCTCAGGTCGCGATCGCAAGATCGTGGTCTCACATCAACGACAGAGTCAACACCCCAGTTGCGGGTGGCTGCTGAGGTGAACTATGATGGTGCCATTGGAACAGCTACAGATACGCTGTGTGGGGAGAGCCCAACATCGTCAGAGATGAGTTGCAACACCTTGAGTCGCATCAAGAGAAGCCTCACGCTCACCATGCAAAGGCACATGTTCACCATGAAATCAGTCTGAAACCCACTCGTTTCCAAGGGGTTGTTGGTTTATTAAGTCTTTTGCGAGTGGATTACTGCAACAAAGCCGCATTGATATCATTGATGTACCGAACAAGTTTGGATGGCCCTGAACATCTATGGCAACGACAGCAACCAAATCAGGGCTCAAGATCCAACTCACACATGTCCAGAAATGGCCACATTTTCATGGATCTGTCCCACTGGGGGAGTGGTTTTTCGACATCATGATCACGACCTCTACCATGATCGCATTGGACGTTTTCATTGCAAAGGTGTGCACAACCTCATGTTACTGTAACTATTAACATCAGAGTTTCAAGAGTCTGATGCCAATGTATGGCCATATTACATCTTATGGTATCTTATGGTTATGTTGCATCTTTTGGTTCCTACGACCAAACAGACATATGCTTGCACCTGGCACATTTGTACACAGCACGTGCTGTTGTCTTCGCTGTTGCTAAGCCCAGTTGTTGTTGTTGATGATGATGTTGTTTATTCTTAAACAAATATACAGTAGATTCAACCACTATCAACCAGAATTACATGACCATTGTAGCAACCACCGACTGGCTGTGGTTTCGTATTTTCTTGCTGGTAGCACATATGACATAGAAACACCACTGCAAGCCCGCACTTCCTGGGGATTCGTCGACCAAACTGAGGCTTCGTGCGATCCACCGACCCTTTTCACCAAGGTGCAAGGGGCAGATTGATATACTCAGTGGATCGGTACAGCTGGCTTTCTGTTTTCATTTTCTTTCATTTTCAAAGATTCGTATTATCAATGTATTCTGAATTATCATCCTATTTAATCCTATTTGTGCTATTCATACATGTTGTTCATCCTGTTTTTCCTGTTCATCCTATTCATAGAAATTTATAGTGTTTGCGTAGTAACGATGGTTGACGTGAGGGGTTTCCATCAGTTTTTTTCCATATAATGCTTATGATATGTTATATGCAGTGACATCAAATAGAAATATGTAACAGGATACCTTTGCGACTATTCTGTGTACAGCGATGCACCGAACCGTCGAATTCAGCAGTTGCCAGGTCGAATCCGAAACCGGCAGTTTGCGGACAGTCCAGGCATTTTGTTGAGGCGGAGCCGGGATGCAGGTTGTGGAACTGGTTGGTCACGAAGCCTAAAAATGGGCACTAACCATGGTTAATTGAGCTTTGTTGAGCATGGTTGATCACTGGTTCTTTATTTTGCAATGCCCCTAACCTTGGTGAGTAGTGGTTGATTGATGGGTTTCATTTTCTGGTTATCAAGCAGTAACCTCCCTGGTTTGTCGCCAACCAGCAGACCTTGCACCAGCTGGGCGCTGCTGGCGAGGTTTCTGAAGAGAGTCGAACCATGTTGAACCAGGGTAACCTGGGTTCGACCACTATTCGTTGAACAGATATATGATATAGTAATATAGTGGTTTCTCAAGCCATAGGGGTACCCCTCAAATCATCCAGTATTCACCATTTATAGTAGTAAACCAACCATTTTGGGGGTCCCCCTTTTTGAGAAACACCCATATGGCTAGAATTTGTTAGATATCCAACACTTTTCAAGATATCGAATTCAACATCTTAAGATATATAGATGCTTGTCATTCAAGATTGCATATGACCATTCCTCGATATGCCAAGCTGTGTCGGAAATGTCATGGAAGCACGGTGTGAGGTCATTCAAGACAGCCCCAGCTTCCAACTTCCAGGTTCACGGATAAGACGACCTGTGGCGGCTGCTTGGAGCGAACCTTGTTTGAATGGCGCCTCAGCTCAGATGGTGCCACCGGCCTGGTGAGTTTCTGGATGAACATATGGCTATGGGTCAATATTAATCAACCAACTAATGGGGGATTTCCGCCAACAATAATAGGGAAATCAATGGTTAATAGTGGGGGAACCAGGGGTACAGGGTTTTGACCCACTGCCATATCTAAAGTCCTGTGCCTGACGACCTCTGCCCCGACCTTTCGTCTCATTACTGAAAGGCACACATTACGTGAGCAGAAATGGCACCCCATTCTCTGGCGCCTTCCGAGTTCCATGTAGGAAGTTCATTTGGAAGCTGCAACAAACTTCTCTTGGGAAGCTTCCCTTTAATATCCTCTACAGCGTTTCACGGAATCCTTTTCGAACCATCAGCAACAATCTAGTTGTGGATCAGCATGCACTTTTTGGGTTGATTGATATTGACCCATCCCCACATATGAATCCATCAAAGCGCAACTGAAGCTTCATTTCGGGGTTTCGAATCTTGAGGCTTCGAGAGCCTTCGGCCTTCTGCATGGTGCCTGGACGCACGAGGAGCGGTGTCAGAATCCTTTTTTGGAAGATGATAGCGCTTACACCAACCCTCCACACCTGGAAGACAGCTTTGTGCTCTTATCTATTCGGGCATTTGCTCAACTGCGGAGATGTATCGCAAGTGGCTGTCCACGGCTGATCGTTGTTGTGAGGGACATCAATTCCTCGTGGTTGAGTCATGGTTGACCATACATCACTTAAAGTGGAGGTACAGTACCAGAAATGATTTTGGTTGAGCCATTCAAGGCTATTTTCTGATATATTCCTGGATGGTTTTTGCTTACTTCCCTGATGGTTGATTTGGGATGATGATCAAACCCGATGAATCACTGGTATCAGATCCTCCAACTGACTCCCCCTGGCATTGACTGATGATCACATTGTCTTAGGTTTTCCCTGGACAATTGGGTTGATCATGGGTTGATCACGGGTTGACCATGGCCCCATCCCAGGTCCTGAGTCACCTGATCACCCTCTTCGGCGCTTGCTACGTGGCCCGCCGGGCGCATGCCTCTGTGCAGCTGGGAAAAGCCGCGTTGCTGGACCGGACCCGGCGACCGGGGTTTCAACATGGAGTGCCGATGAGTGGTTCCTGATCGTAGAGGAATTTTATAGGGATTTTATAAGCAAATTTGTCTCGTTTGTTCACACGTCCGTCCTTTTGGAGTGACAGATGAGGCGCTTTTGGCGTACGCAGATGAGATCTTAACTGGCATGGAGTATGTTCATTCTTCCACGGATTATAGATGTTTATTGAACAAGTACTTATATCATTAATACATACCAGGTGTATTAAGAAAGCACAAATATTAACATGCAAAAAATACTCGTCAATGTAAGACGCACATGTTTATGTTTCACCAATATATGCTTTGCTGACTGTTCTTTGCATACATGGCACTTATTGGTTGAACAGAAAATGGGCGAAACGCGCCGTCTCCGAGCTGGTGGGCGGAGTTGACACATGACTGGCTGGTTGGGAGCAATGATTTAGCGTTGGCGACGGCTTGGGTATCCAGTCCCTTCAAAGGGGGGAGCTTGGGAGTCACAGGGAGTGGTGTGTCAACAAACAATAGATCTTGTGACAGGTGAAGACTTAGGGGTGAACACCATTGAACAACAAACAATAAGCGATTATAATGTATACATAGACACAATCTGTCATCGTTGAGTGAAGGAGACTGTTAATCTGACCAATGTTGCTGCAATGATCGTCTCACGATTGTAGCCTTTGAGAAAAATCAGCCACTGAGCAGCATGAAACTTCGCCCATGATCAGTGAATGGGTCACAGTTAGTTTCCAGCCTCCCTTCCGCGCTCCCAGCTGCTCCACCCCGGCGACAGATTTGGCAGGGCGTTTGGTCACATTTTCGCCGTGGTACCCCACAGGGGTGACATCCCAACCAGGAAGCTACCAGCCCAGGTTTTCTGGGAAGCCGGTGGTGCACATGACCATCGTGCAAGATCCTGCCAACACAGCCACTCGCTGGAAGTGACATCAATGGCGGGCGCTGGGGTTCGGATGATTTCGCGTGAGATGAATACTTGGATGTGCAGATGGGGTTGTAAAATGTTGGACGTGGGATATATAGAACCATAGTAACTAGCCCTTTAAGGTGGCTTATAACCCCCTTCTCAGTACAGCCTATTTCTGCGGCCGACCAACCAAATGAAGAATCTCCAACAATTGAGCTGGAGCAGTTGCTATTTACAACCTCAGATTTGGAAGTTTTTCGGAGCCTTTTCTTTCCTGAATTATCATGATTCACAGTGGGAAGAAGCACAAAGCGACCAGGACTTGTCCTTGTCCAAAATATTTCCCATGTATTTTTGATGATCCGATCAGCAAGCACATTCATGGCCCTTTTGTAACCTGCTCATTTGATTCTTATTGCCTCTGGATTGCCGTCATGTTCCGAGGATAGTTTCGAAGTGCGGGAAGCGGCCTATCGGCAATTCCTCTCCAAATGCTGGGGTGCCCAAGAAATTGTTGAGGCAGCAGCAGCAGCACCAGTAGTGGTCATGGCAGTGGCAGTGAGAGTTGCAATGGCAGTGGCAGCGGCAGTGGCAGTGTCAGTAGCAGTAGGAGTAGGAGTAGGAGTAAGAGTAGTGGTGGTGGTGGTAGTTGTAGCAGCAACCATTTCCAAAGCAGCTGACAATTTTTCGGTAGTGGTGCTTGATAGTCAACAGCCGCCATGGCAGCCTTCGAAGTGGTATGGGTCAAAGCCTGATCTTCGACATGGCCATAGGCACGCATCACTGGGTATCCCTGAACATTGAGGCGAAGCCATAGATGGACAATATCGACCATTTCTTAGGCATTCTCTAAGCGTTCTTTACGAACAGCATCAATCATTGCTTATCAAATACGCATGTGTTTAACAGTATTGTCGATTATGAACATATGCTAGCAACCCATCATTGACCATTTGTTTAACTGTCTTTTAACCACTATGAACCATTAACAATCATCCTTGACAATTGACAATTGTTTAAGCATCGCTATCCATGGCTTAATCTTCATTGTCCATCGTTTCACAATCAACCATTGACCGTCTTACAGTCCTTACCGACCACCCATTGTCATCCACCATTCACAACAGCCATCATTGCTTACCTCCATTATTTGGCCTCACTGAGCCTCGCAACTTGCCACCGGTTCCCCCGCTCGCCGAGGTTGCGAGGTTGCAGAGGCGTGCCGCCACCAGGATGAAGCGACCCATGAGGACAGCGAGGTGCGAATTGGGAAATGGCCGGTGATAGGTCAGTGATATGAGGGGTTGTAGCCATTATGTAGGGATTTTAGAGGGATTTTAGAGGGATTTTGGAGGGATTATAGAGATTTTATAGGGATTTTTGAGGGATGGTATGGGGGATTATAGGGTTTCTATGTGGATAATATAGGGGATTATAGGGAATTTCTATGGAAACCATGGGATTGTATAGCCGTTATAGCCATGAATCACAGTAGAAGGGGATAATCACCAACAAACTTATGGTTAAACAACTACTACATGAGGGTGGTTCCGAACATTTTTTGATTCCCCAGTATTTAACAATGAAGGGTTGATACTTGCACTTGTGCTTATTTTTCATAGGGATTGAAAGCACCAACCAGATTAATATGAGGATGTCTTACAAAATAGGGGACCGCCCAAAAAATTGTGTTTTTTTGCTACAGATAGTTTTTAGTGGCTGATTTAAGAGGTCCCCTATGAGTTGAGAAACACCCACATAGATTTCGATCATGCTTGACCGCTGTTACTTGTGGTTAATGAATGTTAAAGACTGGAGGCACTGGTTGCTAGTGGTCAACAATTGGTGTTTCTGACGGTGAAAAATGGGCAAGAATTTATTCATATTTGGTTGAACATGGTGAATAGTGGTTAAGAGTGATTCTGGTCTGCTGGATGGCGTAGAGCCACTAGCTTTGATTTTCATGTTTTCGGGATTATATATGGATGGATTTACTATACACCCACCGCAGATTAAGTTCTAGCACGTGATTTGAAAGCTATCAAGTCTATATGATAATGGTTACTGCTACGTAATAGCGGTTAAACGACGGTTGATGTTGGTTGAGAATGGTTATTCAGGATGGAAGATGGCAAGAAAGCAACATTCTGGATCATGTTTTTGATGTATTCCAAGTTTGCATCATGAATGATGCTGAATAGTGGTGAACAAAAGGACGTATCAAGAACCACATGCGTTGCACGCAGAGCTGATCTGTGGGAGCTATTGGAAACAGTTCTTACTGATTTGGATTATGATGGTCAGCGATGCTTAATGATGGTAGTGGGTGATGCTGGTTGAGGATGGTAATGCTCGTACAGGATTGATAATGTCGAATTGCTAATCATGATTTCACCAGATTAGTGAACCAGGATTGATCAGGCTTGGTTCACCTTTCGTTGGCAGTTTCGTGGCCATGTGTCCCAGTTAGCCGCCCCCACCCCGACCTCAAGAACGTAGCAATAGGCAGCCCAGAGACTCTGACGTGCGATTTGCGGCTGAATCACTTCCTTTCAAAGGGGTGTTCTTCTTGAAGCCTTAGCTCCGATGTTTGGACGCAATTTGACACGGAGCCAAGGCTTCAACTGGACCCGATGGATTTGAGACATTTTGGTTGGTTGTTAAACCAGCTCATTTCTTGGGCACAGTGGTTTAACAACCAAATAGCGCTTTTCTTGCTGCCGGTTGTTGTCTTGCTGGGAGGTTGATTGCTGGCAGCGCAATGGGGACGCTGCCAAGATCGTTCCAGTACCTTGTCGGCGGAGAGGCTACCGAGGCCGTGGGCGACATGTGACATGACCTGACGCACCAAGATGGATCCCAAATGGCTATGGGTCAAGCAGTTAGCCAACCAACTAATGGGGGATTTCCACCAACAACAATAAGGAAACAATGGTTAATGATGGGGAACTAGGGGTACGGGGTTTTGACCCACAGCCAAATGTTGGCGCCCCCCAAAACCAGTGAAGATCGTTTGGCGAGCTGGGTCATTGCCAACCAAAAATTGCATGCAAATTTTCACACTTATTCACATCCCAACAGCCAAATTAGTTGGATCATTAAGGTCATTGCCAACCCACAGCAGATATCAGATCTCAGGTGACCAGGGATCTGATCCCCTGCTGATGATCATTAAGGGACCTGAACCGACCGTCGTCACCGGGGGCCCCCGGACCTGACGGCGATCCGGGGACGGCCGAGATCCATGCAGAGAACTACGAGACCTACGAGCTGTGCAATAAACGCCGAAGCAAGTGCTACATCGACAAGGAGTTTATCAACAATGTAGCTGGAAGTACTACAGGAAGCTATTTAGTTTAATTATTAATAATGTAGCAATTAGCTTAACAAGGAGCACTTCCAAAACACATCGAAGCTGGAAGCCAGTTAGCTATGGGTCAAGCAGTTGACCAGCCAACTAATGGGGGATAATAACCAACCAAATCATAGGGAAAACAATGGTTAATGGTGGGGAACCAGGGGGACTAAGGGTTTTGACCCACTGCCAGTTTGCTGTTTTCTCAAAATAGGAATACCATGGAATGTCGGCAAAAATGGGTTGGTTTATTAACAAAACTGATTATTACTGGATGATTTGGGGGTACCCGTATTTTGAGAAACCACCAAAGATTTGCATCAAGAAAACGGACGGCGACGCGGCTAGCCTAGGTGGATGGAGTGTCCATAGCGCTCACCACGATGCAACTTTCATTTGTAGAAAAAAGGACACCTTCCCTGTTTTTCTTTAGAGATGTAAAAAACCTGAGTTTGCACCCCCGAATTGGTTTCTGGGCTTGGAGTCGCGGGAGATTGCCAGGGTGAGTGATGTCACATCTTCTGGTCGTGGTTGGGAACAGAGACCGATGGAAACCTCACCGTGGTTGTAGGACATCATATGGGGGCTGGGTCTCATTTTTTTGCCAACTTATTGATGAACCAGCACAGGACAGCAGGAACAAGCAGACGTTGGTTGTGAACATCTCGGCTGATCCTTTGATATTCATTTTATGATGGGGGCCTTCGCAACCAAACACATTCAAACACACACACACATATCATGATTATCATATATACTGTATGTATATGTATGTATTGATGGTATGTGTATATTTACATAATCATATAGTGCAATCTATACACTTATATGTATCACATGCCAAGTAATTATTGTATGTATAAAACTACATACGCGTACACCAAACACATAGACAACAATTGCAGCCAGATGGTTTTCAGAAGGACCTCGGCCGGCAACATGCGTGCATTTATGTACATAGTCACGTATTAGATCAGATTAGTAAGCCAGTACCTTTTTGACTGCTTTTCAGATCATATAAATATATACTTGTATATATATATATATGCATACAAATATATGTACATACAAGTAGTTACATAATGTTACCTATGGATCATAGATATCCGCAGAATTGTCAATGCGTATGCAGCATCTCAATTTTTCAGCCCTTCGGCGGTTTCACGCCAGGAGCTTCTTGGGATTCAGCCAGAGGAAAAAGTGCGCAGTGCCTGGTCAGACACACCACGGCATGGCATCTACAAGAAGCTTGGCGGCAGGTGGAGCCTGGAAACGCTGAGCTGGTCTCACCTGCAGTTCGAGCCATGCCAGCGAGGTCGTAGTGGAACCATAGGTCAACCAGGGGTAGTTTGTGGTTCACCATACACCCAATTGTCGTGAGTTCTGCTGCCACAATCTGACACCTGTGTATTAGGGTGCATAGTGAACAAGCACCTATGAACACTCTGGAACAGGTGGATATGATCGCCTGTTGGCTGTCAGCGCTATGCCTTTGAAAGACATTGACGTGGTATGCAGTACTTGAGGAAAACAAGTAAGAAAAAATACGTAATTATATATATATATATATTACATTATATGTAAATTTATGCAAGTACTATTGGACAAGTGTAAGGACAAAGACTCTTGGGATGAGTTGTGAGTTTCTCCTTTGATTTTCCGGACAGCGGCATCCCAATCATATTTGACATGCTGTGTCTGACATGGCTCTTCATCAGGGGACCCAAGGGTTTTAGGTCAATCATCAACCCCCCAAATCCAAACAATACAACCAGAATAGCCGATCAATTGTTGATTACTGCTGTTTATTATTGCTGTTCATCATCTCCTCAACAGTACACCAATCAGCCATGGACCACAATTTTTCGGCCCCAAACGTGGCCCAAAGGGATTGGGTGCTCGAGGATGCTATTCGGATTGCTGTTCTACTACCTGATCTTGCGACCTAGCTGCACACCTCACATGGTGACATCAGAGCTGGTCCCATTGTCCCCTTGAAACAGGTCTACATCTCCCACCTAGGGTAGCATCGACCCCCTGAAGCTTCGTCTGCATTGCCCATCAGGTTCTTCATCTCGTGGGTTGCCCCGCAGAATTTCAAGGCTTTCTGGACAGCTGTAGGCGGGGAACCCTTCCGGAGAGTCTTCCGAAGTTTTGCCCATATTGCATCGTAGATGGTAAACCTATCTCAGTGCAGCTATTCCAGTGACCGAAGCTGAATGGGACGACCCCGCCCAAGAGTTTCCAGATACAAAAATTGGATAAGACACAGAGCTGAGTGAATCTCAGACTTCGTAACCTGACAGCAGTTCTCGGCGTGGATTCCGAGTCGCAGTCAGCATGCGGCCAGGATTGCGGCCAGTCTTTCTGGTCATCATCCCTTGCATCGTCGTCCCTGTGCTGCGGTCGTGGCCGGCGGCTTGTGGTTTGATATAGGCTTTGCTCCTTATCTTTCTGTCCATTATTGGAAGTTCCATGTTTCCATTCATGGCAAAGAGGTCAATCCTTGTGCCTACATGCAAGGATTATTGGAAGTACGAGATAAAACAGAGCCTCAGCTGTTTGTTGTGGTAGTCCTCCGCTATCACGAGCTCAATGACACTCTCTGATCATCACAAGCATGAATCATCAACGACAATCATGGCCAACCAGCATTGACCGTCCTCAACCATTAACATCCATTAACTAATAACCATCGAACTAACCAACATCCATTATCATCCATTAACATCCATCAACTATCATTAACTGACAAATTGACCATCCATTGAACCAGTAACATCCAAATTAACTGATAAATTACCCATCCATTGAACCCTTCATTCCCAAGCCACCACAACGACTTTCCACCGATCACATCGCCGGCTCCTTAAGGCGGTCCATCACTACGTGGAGATCCGCCGCGAAGTGCAGTCCCTATGCGTCCTGACGTCCTGGGGTCGTTTGCTCCACCTGACGCGGCGGCCGCCACCGGACCTGTTCCCGGCGGTGCTGTGCCCCGCGTGGTACGGGGGAACCTCCATTCAGCTGGAACCTTGGACGAGACCCTGGGGTGGGTGGCCTCATTTCATGCTGAAGTTTGCTGATGAGCGATCCAAGCATTGCCACCTTCACCTATTGAGGTTCGACAGTTGTTTCACCAGTATTGTTGATTATCCCCTGTTTTCAGTTGTTGTTGTTGTTGTTGTTGTTGTTGTTGTTGTTGTTGTTGTTGTTGTTGCTTAAACCCCCTATTTGATGCCTATAACCCCTCTATGAAACCCCCCTGTATAACAACCCTTCTGAAACCATACCCACCCTGGGCCACCAAGGCAACCCCCCCTGAGGCCTGCTGCGCTCGCCGCTCAGGACAGCTTCAAGATCGGCCGGATCTCCTTGGCGCAGCTGGGCATGCCTGCGAAGCCGCTGCTGGAAGATCGGATGCGCTCGGGCTTCAGTCAGGCGCCGCGGGGGCCACGGGGTGCCATGGTTAATGATGGTCATAGGGTGATGGTTCATGGTGGTTAGATGTGGTTAGTAAGGCTTCATTGGTGTAAGTGTAGGTTTATTTATTGTGAGTGAATGATGGCCAGTATAAGAGGTTCGTAGAGGTTGATATGCTTGATGTTAATGACTTGATGATGGTTCATAAGGGGTTCATAGGCTGTTGATAATGGTTGGCAGTGATTGATTAGCATAAACTAAAGGTGATTGATGATAGTCAAGGATGGTTAATGATGATCAACATTAATCAATTCAAAATAGTTAGTAAAATGCTAGATTCAAAATGATGGTGAACATTCATGACGATTGATTATCATTAACATCCAGCAATGATTGAGTAATGGGTAATGATCGTGGACTACTGACCCCTCAAAGCGCTCGTCAACGAATCATTGTCGATCGTGATATAACCTATTACCACCATGGACCCTTACATTCCAATATTACCCATTGGTTGTTGCCATTCTTACTGGTGAATCAGCCCACTAGTGAGGGCCTTTACCCATTCTTTAACCATCATAAAGTATCAGCCATCACAAGTCATCGTTGACTCTTCACCAATCCTTCTTTCACCAGCTGGTTGATCGTAGCAACAACTGGAGCAACGACTACAAGCACCGGCAGAATCAGACGCTGGGAATGCTGATGAACAATGTGTGTTTCATTGGCAATGCTTCCTAAGCCTGAAGATATCAATCTCAGCCACAAGTACAGCACCGGACACGGAAGGGCCGTAATCAGCAAAGTTCAAGCACTATCAGCCATTAACCTTTCGCGCATTTATGTGCATTTCTCATTTTTGCGGAGATTCATATTTTGCTGGCGCACGGTTTTAGGCTATGTATACATATACTTAAAATCTCAACCGTTTCAATTCAATGATTGTTGTTCAATGTTTAAATGCCGGTGGCTTCTGCTTTTGGAAGGGATCACACCACGGAACAGTGTGATCAAGCATCAAATTGTTAGTTATCAATAGGACCGGTCAACCCGTATCGAGCACGTTCAGCCAGTCCTAAGGCTTTTCTACCACAATTATCATCAAGCAGCTTTAACGTGCATATTAGGCATCATTAGCCAGGACTCACTACCATCAGTGAGTACGAACTGCCATTCCTCGGTATCAGCAACTATTCATAATTGTTGACCATCATCACCAATCCTCAACTATCATCTTTTCACTATCATCAGCACCTTTTCAACCATCATTCACCGTTCTTAATCACTATCAACCCTCGGGAACTATCATGGAACTATAATCTACATATAGTTTCTATAATTAGCCACTTGATCATGGTTTCGAAAACTAAACTTGACCATCACTTTGCCGTGACTCAACCATCCCATCACTCAACCATCCCATCACTCAACCATCCCATCACTCAACCATCATTGAATCACCACTGCTGACCATCGTTTTCCCATCATGGCTCATGCCACTCTCCAGCCATCGTTTTTTCCAGGCCTGGCGAAGGGGTGCCGTGACGCTGCGTGGCTCACGCGGGCTGTTGCAAGTGCGACGTTGCCTGGCATAAGAGCCGGGAGGAGTCGGAAGAAGACTGGTGAAGTGATGGTTGGTCAGTGAGGGGTCAACCTAATCAGGATGGTTGTGGTCAGTTGCTTGTTGGTTACGGATTCAGCTGAATTGTTGGAATGTGTTGGAATGCTGAATCGTCAGTTGAGTACTGTACTTACGCTAAGACTATCTGGGTCGCAAAGCGGTGGCAGCACGCAGGGCCTGGTTGTATCCAGGCTAGCGATAAAGCCATGGCCTGGACGGTGAAGACTCCAGGCTCAGCATTTTCCACCATGGCTGCTGTATGATAATCAACTCAACTACTGGGGGTCTAACATGGTACCCCCTCTTGGGTCTAAGTACTAGGTATGTATAGTAACCACTAGGGCACTAGGGGTAGCAATGATGACGATGACGACCCCAGCCATGTTGCTAATGTGGCCAGCTGGCCCACCAGGACGCCATTGACATTTGTACAATATGAACCAACGGCTGAGAAGGCCATAGTTCCAACATGTTCCAACTGAATCTGTACGCAAACTCGCTCCAACTCGATCATCCTAAGCAATTTCCCTGCTGATCATCAGTCATCAACCATCAATCAGCCATTACTCAAACATTAGTCAGATAGTTAATTGGTTGGTCCCTGTTTAATGGGAGCAGTGTCAACAACTGGTGAAATCTGCTGATGCCCTGGTGACCTGGCTGGGCCCCGAGGTGAAAATGGTGAGGCTGCGGGCGGTCGATCTCTGCTCACCATCACTGGGGTGGTTCGGCAGTGAGGTCACCGGAGGTTACAAGCAGATGGTCATCCAGAGCCCTCATGCTCACCCATCAACATTCAAATATTTCGCCAGTTTCAGTCATAACCACTCCTGCTTGGTGGTTTTAAACATTTTCCCTTGTAACTTGTAACTATTAACAAATGGTTGGTTGACTTGTGCATATTTGTAATGACAGGGTGGTTCAACCACCAATCAGTTAATGATCATTGTGAACCAGTTTCAACCATTATTATCAACCAGTCAATGATGATTATCAACCAGTTTCAACCATTGTTGGCCACCTATTAACCACTATGGTGGTTGAAACCGGTGAGCTAGTCACCACTATTGATATATTAGGCCACCAGTATCACCACTCATCAACCGTGGTGTCCCCCAAGCATTCGCACTGAGCCAGGCCCTTGAGATGTATCAGGGAATCACCTCACTGGCGGAGGCCAGTGGGATCCAAGGCTTGCATTCCGTGGGCCCCGGTGGGGCGAACATTGCAGGACCCCGGGGGGCGATGGGAATTGGGGCCCTTGGGGTGGATGTGATGAGATGTTATGATCTTTGTAAATGAGATCATAATTACATGTTTTAGCGATTTGTTTGATTGCAATGAATTACAGATGATTGCTTTTTGTAAGAGAGATTATAATTCGTGACATATTGTGATTTGTCCTTTTTAAGAGATTATATTTTTATGTTTTTTTAGCGATTTGTTTAAATGATTGTTTTTTCAACAGCACATATGCTTTGAAGATCAGTCTGCTCGAGAAGACATCGACAAATATATACATATCACTGGAGGAGCATAAGTACCTCTCATGGCTGCTTGTTGCTGTAGGCCCAAGGTCCAATCTACACGCTGGCTGACGGCAGAATCATGCAGGTGGCTGACAGATTTAGAATCTCGTGACACAAAAGGTATCTCATGCGTGGCTGTCGATAGATGTTGGCCTACCCGGCCGAAAGATTGCAGTCTTTCTTGGGATAATTAACGCTCAACGAACGCACAATCGACAACTGGGTATACGAAGGAATAGGAGCTGGACCCACCCATTTATCAAAGGCTTCCATTCACAATCCGAAGCAATTTGGGGATATGTGTATTTGTCTGAAAGCCGGGTACCCTAAAATCACTTGGTTTATTACTAACTCATCATCATCAATAACGGATGATTTGGGGTGTCCCCTGTTTTGAGAAACCCCCATTTGGAGTGGCAGCTGCCCCGTCGTGTAACCCTAGACCCAGCTTCCCACCGCGCCCTACCATGCAGGTCTTGGCTCACCATCATCTGAGAGTGATAGGTTGTTGTTGCGCAGAAATGAGAATCACATACTGTATGTTGAATTATGTTCAAATATGTATCAATAGGTTTTAGTGGAATTCACAAGTGAATACATATGGATACATATATCTGTGTCTACACATGTGAATGTATATGTTTACATATGCGATTAAATGAATTGATATATATATACATATATATATATATTTATATTTATATATATATATATATATTTATTTACACATGTATAGACATATAGTAGTATATATATATAGATAGATATATAGTAGTATATATATATAGATATACAGTAGTATATATATATACTGTATCTATGCATTATAGTGTTTTTTCGTATATATCATCTGCAGCCGCTGCCTCGGCTTTCATCACATGGCCGCGTCAGGACTCTGCCCCAGGGATGACGTGCTGATTGCGGGCGAGAGACACATCTGGGAGCATCGCTTCGATGCCTTCGGATTCTTCGGAGATCCTTTCAACTACAGCAGCTCGGCACGAGAAGAATCCAACGAGAAGTTGCACCAGCCGTCATTGAGGCCCTGATGAATCATGTTGTTACAACAATTTCATTACTATGAGCTAGTAGGCCAGTATCCACTAGTCATTAGCATTAATTAAATAATCTTGGTACAATGACTTCATTACTATGAATCAGTATCCACTAATCACTATATAACCATGATCAACTCAGTGGCCCCTTCACCATTTTGTTTACAGTTGCAGGACTTTGCGCAGCAAAAAAGTGGGTTTTTGCAATTGATTTCCCGAAGACAGCGCAGGCAAATAGCAGTGCTAGCAAGATTCTTGTCATATTGGGATTACAGAAATGCTAGATGTTCCACTTGATCATATCTACAATTGGAAAATATTACAAACTACAGTACTACAAGTTTTGGAGGGTCTTCAATCATGATCAAAATATTGGGATACATCAGCTATAACGACCAAAGCCGCTATACTATTTGATGAAATCTTGTCATGATTAGGCATCATCAATCAATGGTATACCTCCAGAGCAACACACCATCACAACCCTGCTGCCTTCACGACAGCTGCTGATGGAACCCGCCAGAGAGAACGGTTTGAAATGGCCTCAGGCAGAAGTTTGATGAAGTTTTTGTTTCGCGTGGAAAGGCTCAGAATTTCGGTTTATGTGGGGAAGGATCGTCGAACCAGGGATCTCCCCACCCCCAAAAAATGCTCGTTTTGAACGGGAAGCAGGCGATGTTGAGATACTTCGGTTCATGAAACAGCTTTTTTCGCCATGCAAATAACGTTTTTGGTCACCAGCTACTTCCGGAAGTTCCATCCCGAGAAAGCCCCGTTGCTGTTCCAGCTGAATCAAACACCAAGAGCTGGCACCGCTGGTCGTGACGACCGTCGGACTGAAAAGGGATGGGAACTATCCGGTCGTCTTATTGAAATAAGTTGTATGATCACAAAACTATAATAGTATAAGAGAATAAAACTAGATGAATGACGATGTCATCATATTGATTGAATATAGTTTGACATATTTATGATAGTTTTGATGATTGATTCTATCCAACTATGTTAGTGATTGAATTTGAATGATAATACCTTGGAGATCCTCAACTGCGCCCCGTTGGTTGGTAGCGTTGCCAAGGCACTTTGTTGTCCCTGAGCGATCAGCGCATCTTGGTCACCCGGGCCCGATGGCCCAAGGCGCAAGGGCTCCATCCATGCAATTTCTACAGATGAATACTGCATCGCAGATGTTGAGGATTGCCCAGGATAGCTGCATTTTTTGTACATATAAATAAATGCATGTACAAATGTAGTTACATGTAAGTTTCTGAAACAAGCGCATGTTTTCAGCATATCGAGCGTTATCAGATCATAATTACAATGAATTACACATATCTATCATATGAAATCAAAATATCACATTATGTCTTGTAATTTCACTAAATTAATAAGTAAGTAGATAGACAATCAAATCAACAAATGTATAGAAAAACAACACATTCATATTTAAGCATCACATTGATCTATTTATTGATTATGATTGATAGATAGTCAAATAGATAGATAGGTAGAAAATAGAGGGTTACAAGTCCACCTCCATTTCCACATTGATCAAAGCACCGGTGCAGGGCTTCAGCCTGGTGGGATGCCTCATCGGCCCTCGCACCTGCAGCAACCATTGCAGCATCCTCCAAGAGCGCTTGGGGTGACTGAGCTGCGCCATCGTTTCGGGTGGTGGGGCGGCTGGTGGTTGGTGGCTGGGTGGTCATCATGCCGGGTCAAGCCGCAGCTCCCTGGGGAGACTTGGAGTCAGATCTGGGTTACAAGCCATCTTCGAAGGCGCTGTTTGAGATCCAGTTGGTGCGAAACCAGATCTTGTCTCCATGGATGGAAATTGGAGCTCTGCCCGATCATCTCATTAGTGCTCCTAGCCACTGATGAACCAGCGCCAGTTTCCATCAGCGGTCATATCATAGTCATTGGACTATCACTGGTTGGTGGTTTAAGACATTTTTATTTTCCCAAATGTATCACACAAACAGTTGGTTGGTTGACTTGCGCATATTTTTCATGACGGGGCGCTTCAACCACCAACCAGCTCACTTTCCAGTTTGTCTTTATATCGCAGTCACCATTCATATTTATATTGACCAAGTATATAATAAACCAACCATTTTTAGTCCTTGGTTGGTTTCTTAGTACTAGAAAACATTTTTACTAATAGTCATAAATAAGAATACTAACCATTTCTAGCAATAAAACCAACCGTTTTTTACTACTAGTCATGAAATTTTGACCATTTTTAGTAATAAACCCACCATTTCTGAGGTTGACAGCGCTAGGTGCCAGTGGCGCTGAGGTATTTTCCCTACGTCACGTTGACGTCCGTTTGGTACAGATCCCTGGAGTCCTACGTGACGCAACGGGTCCGCGCCCCACCGTGCCTGGGACGGGTGAGTTGTACTGCCTGGGTGGATGGGTTCATGACTCGTTGATGGTTTAGAAGAATATTTGGTGAGTTGGGTCAAGCAGTTAACCAACCAATGGTTTAACTAGCTGGTGAAGCTGGTTAATGATAGGGGATAGCAACTAATTAGCAACTATAGGGGATATACCAGCTTTCTATGGCGAGTTGGGTCAAGCAGTTCACCAAGCAATTTCATGGTGGTTATTACCCAGCCAACTTTTTGGGGAAAACGAGCTGGTTAATGATAGGGGAACCAGGGGGACTATGGGTTTTGACCCACTGCCATTTATTGAATGTGGTTTAGAAGAATGGATTCAGATGGATTAAGATGACAATTATGATGATATTGAATGTTACTGAGGATTAAGATGGATTAAGTCTGTTTGAGAATGAATTAAGACGGATAAAGACTGTTCGAGAATGATCAATTCATGGTCAATCAAGCTTAGAGTAGTGGTCGACGGTGGTTTAGGCTGGTCAGGAGTGTTTCATAACTTTTGACAATGCTTGATGATTCATGCGTCTCATCATTAAGTATTCCATCCCTGGTCCAGCTGAGATGTTGCTACCAACTGCAGACTCAGAAATTTGAAGTGGAGTGGTTGAGACGACATTCGCCTGCAAATCTTGTGTTGACGATGCTGTAGAAGGTTTCTTTTGTGACACAAACACGTAGCAACTGTGTGTTTATGGCGCTGATTTTGATTTCGCTGGAGAATTATGGAACATGGATAACATGGCCTTTATATTTGACTTACTCGCTTGCAACAAGAATGGATTCTAAATTTTCTTTCAGCAGCATTTCGGTGCTACCGAGATTCCGAGACCCCTCCAAGATGGACTTGGGTAGCGGATTCAAAGCATTCAGCTGCATTTGATGGCTTCTTAAAGTATTCATTACTAGCACTGGTCAAGTATCGGTTGCACCCAGGAGTGATTCCTCTTGTAGCATCTGCTGATGCAGTACAACTTGAAGCACCAAGGCCATGAGGCCTGGTGCACCACCTCCGCTATGCCTTGCTTGGATGGTTCACTGGTCATCTTTTTCCAACCACAGGAAGCTGTTACCATGCGCACATGTCACGCCTGTTCATGTGCATTGTCCGATGGGATGTCCAGTTGATCATACTATTGATATTGTTGTGAATATATGAATGGGGAAGGTGATAACCATTGTTGATGATAGGCTATTAACAATGGGCTATTATAGGCATGAACGACCTGCTATTATAGGCATGAACAACAAAATAGGCACAATGATTACTACGCCATTAAGCAAAAATGATTGTCACCATACCATTCGTAGCCATCAATCATTATGGCAGTATCCATTGCAAGACCATAAAACAGTCACCATTTAGAACCATCAAGAATCAGTAATAATCATTCTCAACCGTAGAAGACCGTTCATAACCATGAAGAACCATTCATGTCTATTGACCACCAATCATACGCCACTACTATAGTCATTGATCACCATTGATTATTCATAGCACCTGAAGATAGCTTTTAACCATTGATAAGCATTCATAATAACCATCAACCGTTCATAGTACCTGGAGATCACCATTAAGCCTTGAGGACCATTGACAAACCATGGACTGGCTGGTGGTTTTGAACATTTTCTATTTTCCATTTCGCGAACAAATGGTTGCTTGACGGTTACTTTCATACGGGTTGAAGCCGCCAACCAGTTAACCATTCATAACCACTCAAAACACCTCAAGATGACCATTGCATAACCATTGATAACAATTAACCAGTCATCACCGTTCGTATCCATCCATAGCCATTCATCACACATTCTCGCATGAAATCTCTGTGTCTACCAGGTTCTGGCCTGGCTTCATGAAGCCCATCATGAGCCTCTCAGCGCCTCGCAGCCGACGCTACAGGGGGGTCCCTGTACTCCTGGGAAGCATGGCAGATCTTCAACCAAGTGATACAAACATGTACAAACAATGGACGTACATGGGCTGTAGGCCAATTTAATCAATGACATACAAACATATGAAGGGTGTGAAGTAGAGCTGATTTGTACCTGTTAGATAGCGTGTGGTGACTTGTTACCCAAGCATCACGAGTAACTGTACAGTGTTGTCTAACTTGCTTTTTCACCGCAGAGTGCACTTTTGAGTCAAGCTGCGAAAAGAAACCGTTGCCGGTTTTCACACTGGTAGCGGAGCTGGAACACCCAGCTGACCTTTTCGCGGCCGTGCGTGCGTTCCTTGGTTTAGCCATAGTTCGCCCGTGCCGCCGTTTGCCCTACACGTCCTAGCGACTTGGTTTCGCAGGGACTACCCTTTGCTGCGCACTTCGCCAGCCACTCTGGGGAGAGTTAAACACCCCACCATAAGTTGGTGCTTGACCTTTCTCCCGTACGCGGAGGCAAGCACAAAGGACCAAGACACCCG
>VSDK01005940.1:246415-260396 GCA_009767595.1 Symbiodinium kawagutii
CGCGATGGCAATGAAGCAGATAGCGAAGCTGAGTTACCTGAAAGACCACGTCAACGGAGACGTGTGAGGTTTCAGGATGATGGCCTAGGTATGGGAGTTATGGCCATGACACCTGTTCCAGTACCAGGTACTCCAAGGATGGTGGAACGACGGCGTTCCAGCGCTACAGAATCACGGGCGGAAAGGGAGCCCGAGATGGAATCATTTCCCCCGTCACGACGGGTGTCCATTGGAGATCCCCCGGATGAAGATCCAAGCGACGAAGTTTTTCAAGAAGAGAATGTTCAGCAAGACATGACTGCTGAGAGTGCTAACATAGCATCTCAACTCGAAGAAAAGACAAAAGAAATTCAGAAGAAGTTGGGCGACTTAGCCAGTTCACTTGGTAAGTCAAAACGTACTTGGGAAGAGTACAGTGCGTTTATGGTTGACCGCGTCGAAGGAGCCGAGACCTATGTAAAGAGAAGAAAGAAGTATGTTTCCAAGAAGAGGAAGGAAGCAGCAGGCAAGGTGTTGAACTTCAATAAGGCAACACCGGAAGCCAGAGATGGTATCCTGGCGGCCAGACAGGCTGAATGGTCTAAGTGGAAGCAATTTAATGCAGCTATCGTTCTGAGCAAAGAAGATAGCCAAAAACTACTTGACGAAGGTCACCAAGTCATCGGTACCCAATGGGTAGACGTTGACAAAAACGAACCATTCCGCACACCTCAGAATCCTGACATCCCCCCGACGTATAAGGGACGACTAGTAGTGAGAGGGGACCAAGAAGCAGGAAACGTAAGATCGGATTCACCGACTTGCGACACCGAAGCCCAAAACATTATTTTCTCATTCGCAAGCTCACGACGACTGCGCATCAGCAGCGCCGACATAACCAATGCATACTTCCAGGGAGAGGAGATGGACCGAGTCCTACTCCTAAGACCTCCAAAAGAAGGACTAGAGGAAGAGCAGTTGGAGGAAGGGCAGCTCATGCTCGCCCGTGTACCCGTGTACGGGGCACACGACTCTGGAAGAAAATTCTGGAAACGCATCCGCCGAGACCTGACGGAACGAGGAATCAAAGAGAACAAGATTTTCCGTGCTCTGTATACTTTGACCGATAGCAACGGCAAAGTCATTCTCATGCTTGGAACCCATGTCGACGATTTGATTTGGGCATGTGAGCCAGAAGCTCAACACATCATCGACGACATCTTGAAGACATTCCAGTGTGGGAAAGTCGAGACGGGAAAGTTCAGGTACTGCGGAAAGGACATTGAGCAAGACGATGATTTCAACATCCGCGTTACGTGCGTGGATAGCACGAGAAAGATCCGCAAAGCGGACATTGCACCTGGGCGACTACCAGCAGATCCATTGAATGCAGAAGAGAAGACATCAATGAAGTCGATCGCCGGAAGTCTCGCATGGATCTCAAGACAATGCCGTCCGGATTTGTCATATCGCGTATCGCGAGTGCAATCCGCTTCAGCGAATGGATGTGTAGCTGATTTGCGTGAAGCCAACAAGCATGCGCTATCGCTACTGCGGAGCGAGGATTGACCTTCAGATCGGGTATCCTTACCTGGAACCCGGATGATCCGATGATCACGTGCGTCATCTCAGATGCATCGCACGCTAACGAAAGTGAAGACTTGATCATCAATGGTCATGCGCACCGCGAACCACATCGCTCGCAAGGTGGACGTCTGATCTGTTTGGGGACAGACTCATTGAGAGAAGGAGAAGAAGGTGGCATCCGAAGCGTATTCGCTTCAAGCTGGCGTCGAGGAAGGTGATCGCGTACGGGCAGCAATCTGCGACATCTTCAGAGGACTAGACAAAAGACATTGGGAGCGTTCCGCTGCAATGTTTATGAAACAAGTTTGGTTCTCGGACTGCAGGTCCGTTGTCGACTCATTGTTGAATCCCTGCGCAACCAAGGCCGCAGATAAACGACTCTCAATTGAGCTAGCATCAATGAGACAAAGCTTATGGCGTGTACCAGGCGAAGCTGAAGGAGATCCATTCTTACAAGACGAACGACCAAAGAACACCACGGATATCATAAGATGGATCGATACACAGGTGATGATTACCGATCCACTCACAAAGGTGATGGATCCAGCAAAGCTGATTCAAGCATTGGAGACGAACCGATGGAACGTAGAGCAGCCAATCAATGCAGTCATTGTCAAGAAAGCAAAGCAACTTCAAAGGAGGAAGTTGACACAAGAAACCATTCCAGACATCTACAGAAGGATATGTCACCAGCCGGGTGAATATCACATGGACCAAGACACTGTGATCGTCGACCACGACACAGGAAGGATGAAGTCAATTGACCCACCTTATCGATTTCGAACTACCTGGATTCGCAAATCAGGTAGATGGCAAAAGACAGAGGACGCCGTATCCTATGAGAACTTGAAAGACCCCGAGGAAGAGATCAGCACTGTCGAGATGATGGTGACTATCTTCCATGACAACCAGAAGACCTGAGGGGCATCGTTTTGTACAGTTCACAGCCACCACACCGACAGAATCACGGGTGTGAAGTAGAGCTGATTTGTACCTGTTAGATAGCGTGTGGTGACTTGTTACCCAAGCATCACGAGTAACTGTACAGTGTTGTCTAACTTGCTTTTTCACCGCAGAGTGCACTTTTGAGTCAAGCTGCGAAAAGAAACCGTTGCCGGTTTTCACAAAGGGTATGATATGATTCACATGTAAACATGAGTGTATTTTTTGAAATTCACATATGTGTATGTATACCTGTGAATCGAGTTGCCACCATGGCCAGCCACACGTGTTCAGATTCATTGCCCTTTCCCAAGAGTATCTACAGCCCACGCATCTCTGGAACTGAGCTGGCATATCCAAAATGCGATTTCCAAAAGGGGTGTTTGAGTTCACAAGCAGATTTTTCACTGGTGAGGAATGCTAACATTTGTCACTGTACATTCCCTTGTCAAGTTAGAAAGTGTTTGACAACCTAATGCCAACCTAATGCCAACCTTTAATCGGTTATTCGTATTTAATCACCTTGGTTGGCACTGGTAAGCCATGCTAATTTGTGTAGTAGATTCCCACTGATGAAGCGATTGGCATTGCTGAGTACACATCGATCCATCGGCGCCTCCACGACACCAAGACCCCGAGACTTGAACAACGAGGATGATAACAATGTTGCGGGAGCAGATGTTTTTGAAAACCAAAATGCCAACAATCGGGCTACATCCATATACCCAATAACGATGGATGATGATGATGATGATGATGATGATGATGATGATGATGATGGTGATGGTGATGGTGATGGTGATGGTGATGGTGATGGTGATGGTGATGATGATGATGATGATGATGATGATGATGGTGACGACGACGACGACGACGACGACGACCGACGACGACGATGATGATGATGACGGCGATGACGATGATGATGATGATGATGATGATGAGATGATGATGACGATGACGATGATGATGACGACGATGAACAGCAGACGATAGAGTCGTAGGCATATACATTGCCCCTTATACAGTAAACCTTGTACATACACATCAACCCTGGGCGCGCAATTTCATTGAACACTGATTCACTCATAGGGTACTGTCATCAAAAATTGCATTCACACCCAACATATTGTGGATGCATATGTGTGAGCATACATTTATTTGACATACTTGTACAAGTGCAGCATTGTGCACTATAAATCAGAATATGTTGCCGTTGTTTATCAGGTGCAGCCGCACCTGTCAGAATAAGCAGCAGCACACACATGAAGCTCTTGGAGTTTCCTTCAATCCACATGGGGGTTTCCCAAAATAGGGGACCTGAAAATTAGCTGGTTCATTACTAAGAATGGTTTATAATGGATGATTTGGGAGTACCCATATTTTAAGAAACACCCACATATTTGTGGAAGCGAACCCGCCACATGCTTCGTACGAAGATGAGCAGTCACCAGCCCAGAACCCCCTGCTTGGTCATTGTCAGCAACAGGTTGAAGAGTCGCTGGTTTGTTGGGGCTTGTTATTGCAACCCCTTCTCGAAATGTCTATCATGCCAAGCAGATAGTCAGTTGAACCAAGAGTCAATAGGCTTTTAATCATTGTTGCTTGTCCCCAATGATTCGCCACCAAGATCGCCATCATGAACCATCACTGTCTCAGCAACCAATACAGTATGAGCTATCTAGCAGTATCATTAATCCTCGTGAACAATTTAAGGGTAAATGCTAAGCGTAATAGCTAATATTATTGCCTAGGTATTATCAATCCTCAGTCATTGTTGCCAATCATTGCTATTGCTGACGGTAAACCCTGACTGTTGTCAACCTTGTGATAAACCAATACTATCAACTATCAACCATTGTTATCAACCGAACTGGTTGACCAACCTCTACTGACTATCAGCCAATATTAAGCGTTAACAACCATCATCAGCCACTAACCAGTGACGAACCATCGGAACCACCCCCCTAGCAGCACTCCTTGACCCAGGTCAATTTTCTGGAGAAATGGATGCAATCCTATCCATCCGCTCTCCAAGTGCCGCTTGGTATCCAGTCGGTCAGGTACGGGTCAGGTATCATTTTTGCCGGGTTTTGCAGGGGATGTGAATCGATCCCAGCAATGTGAAGGCAGCTAAATGGATATGAATGGAGCCTAGAGTTGGATGGTTGGAGGCATCAGGTTCACTGGGAGACACACCCCTTCTTTGTAGTTTTTGTTCAGGTTTCCAGAGCTTGGTATTGGCTCTCAGCCGATGTTGTTTGCTGTGCTTGTCGGATCTTTAAACATCCAATGTGCTACTTGCCACTGTGCATCGCAAGTGTTTGTAGATCAATTGCAGTACTGCTTTTGGCAGTGGTCCTCCCCATGCATCTCCAAAAGGTTTCATGAGCAGACAAACTCTGTTTGAACTCAATCGGTATGGGTGCAACAATTTGGGGAGTGTTCCTGACTTGTTGGCATTTTTGTTTTTTGGCCATCACTGCGTGACTGATTATCCATCACGAAGCATCAACATTCATCAACTACACTCATCAACAACTGTTCATGGTCACTGCCTATCGTTACATGATGACCATCATTAAGATGTGAATTGTTGCTTAACCATATCATGACCATTATCATCTCTGCCTATATAGATCATTAAGCTTCATTGCCAATGATCAACCATTGTCGCCAACCATCTACCATAACCCTGATCATCGACCATCTGGTGCTTTCTCAAGTCGTAGCCCCCAGTTATCATCCAGCTAAACCATTTAAACCATCCATATCCAGCTTATTAATCATTTGAAGCAACCATTTCCAGCTTATCAACCATGAAAACAGTAAGAATCCAAGCATTTTTCATCATTTTTCGGGTCTCCAAGTCCTGGCTTGAGAATAGTGGGTCCTTTCCAGGGTTCACCATCACCGGGCCCCATGGTTTTCGGGGTCAGCCAGCTGGGCGCTCGAAAAACGTTGAGGACCCAACGGCCTTATGGCATCCCGCGGCACGTAGTTGTGCCTGCGGGGCGGCGCATCTGGTGCCCTGGAGAGTGGTTAGGAATGGCGTATTAAGGGCTGCTTAAGGGCTGGTTAAGCTCTGGTTCGAGATGGTTACCATGGGTCCTTGGTGGTTCAGGGCTGGTTCGTAGTGGTTGACAATGGTTCACGATGATGGCTTGTAAGGGTTTGGTTACTGAAGGGTTCATACTGGGGGATCACAACCGGCAAAACTGAACGGAGTATCATGAGGGTCATGCTGGTTGATGACTCCCTTGGTAAATGACGGTTAAGCAAAGTTCATTGGTCACATTCATTGATGGAGAATGATGGCTGATGATGGTTACATGATTGTTCCCAATGGGCTAAAGATGTGTGAATCATGCTAAGTCATAATGGTTGACAATGGTTCATATTGGTTGACACTTGTGCTTAATACTGACGGGGACTCATGGTGGATGGCACCGATCATGGTTGATAATGGTGGTTAAGAATGGATGGTACTGGTTGACGAAGATGGTTACTGTAATAGATTGTTCAGTACTGATTAAAGATGATT
Organism: Symbiodinium kawagutii; assembly: GCA_009767595.1. Taxonomy (NCBI): domain Eukaryota; class Dinophyceae; order Suessiales; family Symbiodiniaceae; genus Symbiodinium; species Symbiodinium kawagutii. The sequence goes on from VSDK01005940.1 coordinate 252,468, forward strand.
CATAATGGCTGACAATAGTTAGTCATGCTTGATGATAGGTAAGGATGCTTGAGAATGAACACATGCTAAACATGGTTGAGAATGGCAACACTATGTCAATGATTGTTGGTATTGGTGAGCATGGATGGCAGTGATTATGTATGGGCCCATGTATTGGGTAGTGATGGTTATGATGATCATTGATGCTGACCATGGCCTATGAAAAACATGTCATAAGTCAAGGAGACCAAAGATAGATTACAGTACCCCCCCCCCCCCGACCCCATGGTTTTCAGCGCAGGGCACAAATGCAGCAGTGTCGATCACGATACTCAGCTGTTGGGGGAAACACATGGCAGCTCCCTGGGAGATATCGACAACCCCCCCATGATCCACCAGCCCAAGAGCCCTTCACCGTGATTTCGGTGGGGATGGCCTCACACGATGCGAGTAGCTGCCGTTTGGTATTCAGATCAGGTATCAATGAATACTTGAGGATACTTAATGTGATTCTTGATGAAAACATGGATGAGCAGCCGTGGTTATCAAATGAATTTTATCGCTATACCAGTTTTTGATTATTTTGCAGGTGCCAGCAACTTGACAGTATCAACACATGTCGATGGACGGCACACCATCCTGCCATCAATCATTGGCTCTGGCGATCACCCAACCAGTCTGCTCCCAATGATGGCGGTGAAGACATTTTTTTTTCAAGGGCTGCACACATATGAGGGTTCCTCGAAATAAGGAACCTTCAGAAATGGTTCGTTTGTTACTATGAATGATTAGTATTGGATGATTTGGGCGTACCCCTCATTTCAAGAAACCGCCATGTGGGTTCATGTGTAATTTTATATCAAATTGCGTACAGGTTACAGAAGATCAAATGTACAGATCATGGCATATGATTTTCGCTACCTTCCCGTAAATGTACATCTCTATATATATATACATATACCCTACGTATTTGAATAAATAAATAAATAAATATATATATATATGCATGAAATTATGTATATACAGATTAATCCGATTGTGATTTTCTGATCATTGGTGGTTGGGCCACCTTTATATCCCTGGGTTCCTGGTTGACAGCACTTCCAGGTGAAAGGTGATCACACCGCTCTCCTCTGAACTTTGAGAATGGTAGAATTTATTGAGTCTTTTCTTCTCTAGTAATCCATAACAACTGGTTGGTTGACAAATATTTTTCAAAGGGGTTGAAACGTTGAAACCACCAACCAGTTGAGTCACTAACCTCCGATCACGGTCCTTCCGCATCACCCTTCTTGGGAGCGGTGATTCTCTATTTGGTGTTTTAAAGTCGATTTTCCTTGTATTTGAGATAGTTGATGAACACTCATATTTTTTCGGAGGGGTTGTTCAACCAACAAGATCTATATTCGATGGGATCATAGCATGGGACCCAGCGCGCCCTCTCAGGCTACAGTCTGTCGATCAGGAGGCGCAGACCTTCCATGGATCCAAATGGGTGGACCTGGGACTAGGGGATGTTTATGACACATGAAGGTATCAAGCTTTGTGATATGGCGAGCGAACGGGCCATGCAGTTCACCAACCAATTTCATGGGGGATCATCATTAACAATCATCGGGAATGCAAAGCTTCATGATAGGGGAACCAAGGGGACTAGCCGGGTGAACCGACACCGACCCACAGCCAGCCCTGGGATGAAGCTGCCAAGCTGTGTAAAGATCTTTTCAGAGATGGGATGCGGCCTGAAGTCATGGCTGTGAGCCACAGGGACAGTGGGTCTTTCTCAAGTCATAGGGGACCCCCAATCATCCATTATTAGTCATCTTTAAGCAATCAACCAACCATTTGTTGGGGGTACCCCTATTTTGCGAGACCACCAAATGATCACTGAAGCTTGGTAGGAAGCCATCCACCAAACACCTTTGGTGAACAATGCTTTGCTGCAGGACTATTTACTATTTCATTTGAATGGGTGAAGAGGCAGACACTTTTCATGTTGTGAGATGCCGACAGAACACCTGTATCAGATACTTTCTGTTGCTTGGAACCAGAGTTTTGAGGCCTTAGTCGAGTGGATGTTGCTATGATAGAGATTCGACATGTAGATGGTTATGCAAACGGTCCTTCTAAAGTCATTCCATTGTCAATGAACAATGGTTGCCAATGAATGGTAGTGGCTTGTCAATGATGATCAATGCCTGAGAATGGCTGGTTAATACTTGCTGAAAATAGTCAATGATGACTGGTTAGTGATTGTAGTGGGCTGGTGAGTAGATGGTAGATCGTAGCTGTTGACACTGAAAACAATGGCTGGTTCATGACAGCTAAGAGCGGCTGTTTCATAATGATTGAAAACGGCGGGTTGGTCCCTGATGGTCAAGAATCGAGTCAAGAACGTGCTCTCTGTAGTATTGGTCACTATTGGCTATAGTAAATACCGCTTGAGACGGGCCGCAGGAGAAGCTACGCATCGTAAGTTCTGATGAACCAGCAGCACCCCGAGGGCAATATGTGGAGGAGATCATTGATGGACTCTTGGTGTTGAACGCAGCATGGCTTGGCTGGCCGACGATGATCTGTAGCAAGGCCAATGCTTTGCAAACCCAGATTACTGGGTTGCTGATGGTTGGTGATGGCTTCCACCCATATGTCTGGCTACAGATATTGATATACAGACACATGCAGACGATTGAGAAAACACTATTTGTTGGTGATTTGACCGGGTCTTGTTTTGATTCTTGAAATTCTGGGCCAACGAGTTTGATGCCCGATGGAGTTGACTTTTCTGGTTCCCACCACTGCTACCACCCCAGGGGCACGGCAATACAGCTGGGTTGGTTCCGCTGTCCGATAGTTGCTGATTGGTGGTTTCCCCATGACCAGCAGACTTGAGGGGGGTACCGCCACGGCGAACTGGACCCAGTTGACGCACAGTTGAAACATGGTAAGTGATTTTGGACATTCATTTATTTTCCCTAGTATTAGCAAATGGTTGGTTGTTCGGCAAAGACAACATTTATGACAGGGTTATAACCACAAATCAGTTAATGCTCATTATCAATAGTTATTGACCAGCATTAAGCATTTTAAACCATGATTAACCGTCATGAACCACTATCAACCAATATCTACCACTATAAACACCCAGCAGTCAATGATCACTATAAACAATTCTGAACCACTATCAACCAATATCAAACACTATAAACCATGATTAACCATCCTTAACTATCCTTAACCATCCTTAACCATCCTTAACCATCCTTAACCATCCTTAACCATCCTTAACCATCCTTAACCATCCTTAACCATCCTTAACCATCCTTAACCATCCTTAACCATCCTTAACCATCCTTAACCATTCTTAACCATCCTTAACCATCCCTAACCATCCTTCACCATCCTCAACCATCCTTAACCATCCTCACCAGAAACATTCGCTTCAGCAGTTGTGCTCTCCATCAGAGATCTCAGGTGGAGAAGAACTGGATCTCACCGACAGCCACTCAGCGATCGCACCTGTTTTTTTCGACCGCTGGTGATCCTCAACCGACGTGAGAAGCGAATGACCAATGTTTGAGGATGGCCTATGTACATGACAAGTGTAGATCAGAGTTGATTCTATGAATAAGGTTTGTATTTTCTTGACCGAGATCAGGGTGTCTCGGGGATGATGTGTTTCATGGGTTTTGCCATGTACTGCCAAATACTTCAACATATTTCCAAATACCTACAAATACTTCCAAATACTTCTATACCTTTCCATGCAAGTTTTCATTGTATGGGGAAAGTTTTTGGAAGTTTTTGGAAGTTTTTGGAAGTATTTTGAATTTTTGAAGTTTTATTGGAAGTGTTTGGAAGTATTTGGAAGTATTTGGAAGTTTTTGGAAGTATGTGGGTCTGAAAAAGGAAAGAGTTGCCAGCATGGAATGCAAATTGGGATTGGTATGATTTGGCAGTTTTTAGAAGTTTTTGGAAGTACATGGAAGTATTTAGAAGTTTGGAGTAGTTTTGGGTAGGTAGTACATGCCAGAACCCATGATACACAACATCCATGAGACACATCAGGGAGATTAATGATATTTGACAAAGTTTTGTTTATTCAGAGTTGCGATAGCAGAGAGCTAGTTTGGAAACACAAGGTCGTAGCTCTTGTCATGCTTGTATGCTCCTTAACTGCTGTTCTGGTTGCAACGAATTGTTGGGTATATCACCAACGCCGTTTTGGATTCGGGCGTCCAGTCAGATAACTATATAACTATATATAACAAAGTGCAATATAAGATAATGGATGCTAGTAGTAGATCGAAGAATGTCACTGTACACGCGGACATAGGTTCCGGATGTCATTGAAACACATTCCCCAGTAGTGCATGACCAACCTTGGACATTTCGTACTGACCGTGGGATATTTACCAACGCCACACTTATGATCACAGCAAAGACACAAAATCCACATGTTGAAACACCCCTGAAATATCCCTACCGCCTTAGTGTGAAAAAAGGGGGGGTTAGGTCAAATGAAATTTCACTTGAAAATTCTTAAAACATGATAAATTATGAGGCATTTGGGTAATAAGTAAAGGTTGAAATATCCGTACCCCAATGACTTGAGAAACCAGCCATTATGGTTGGTAAGGGTATCCCTTTTCATTGCTTATTGTCCCCTTGTTGATCACCATTTGTCAACCATTGGTTCACCAATTGTGTAATAACAATTTTTGAGCCATTTTGAGAAACCACGATACAATCCAAATCATCCTTTGGCAAACAATTTTTAGCTGATACACCAACCATTTTTGGAGTTTATCTCTTGGGTTCAAAAATTGAATCAATAAATTCATAAGATAAATCAATAAACTATAAATAAATAATTGAATAAATAAAAACTAATTTAACAAAACAAGAGTAGATATATCCATATAAATAGATATCTGTATATTTATATATATATATATTTATAAATATAGATATATAAATATAGATGTTTAAATATAGATCCACACCAACAAATTCCCGTCCCTGGCAGCGGCTCCGTGGGGATGCCCAGGTTATTGGAGCAAGGGCAACTTGGCGCCGGAAAATTCCAAGTTGCTGCTGCAGGCAGGGGGCCCTGAGCCCCTTGGCAGCGTGGGATCGGTGGTCGTTGCCGGTGGTCGGTGCCCAAGGTTCAGTCCGTGGGAATGGAACGGATGCGAAAGGGCTATGAACATGAAAATTTAGTCATATTAATCATGAATTATACTAACTGTAAGTGATGATTTATTGGGCAATGAGAATGATGATTGATGGGCAGTTGTTTATATTTATATATATATATATATTTATGTATGTTCATATTTTTTGTATATATGTATATATCATAAGTTCTGAAAAAGCTGGGCAATGACGATGATGATTAATTGCAAGTGATATGTGGCGAACAAAGGGTGGTTGGTGGGGTTAGGAGCTCTTGGCGTTGACTTCTTTTGACGACCTTGATGGCTGCTGCTGCTTATAGGTTTCCTACCCAGCAGTGTCACATACTTCGTGATCTGATGGTATTCCAAATACCGGTTCATTTCCAATGATTCTCATTCTCAACATCTCACATGTCAATGTTGATGATATATGCGATGCAAAAACATGGTTCAGGCCATTCCACCTGTGTTCCCAACGTAAGGAGCTCAAAATCATACAACTTCCGATTCGATTCTCATGTTTTTCTGGATGAGTGATGTTCCAATAGCTCTTACAACATGTTCCTCCATGATTTACTCCCACCATATCAACACTATAAAATTTTCATAAATTTTCAACATTCTGTGCGCCACCTGCGAGATAAACAAGATCCACCATTGGATAAACACTCACGGCGCTAGGCAATTTTTTGATCGGATTTGGAGATTGCTTTGCGGATGTCCCAACGAAAATACGTTTCGGTGTGAGATCCTCCTTTGAAGGAGATACACACGCACATACACACAGCTGACATATTCTCTACAAGTATTTACGTACATAGAGTAAACAGTACGCTCACATTTTCACATATACATTTGTTTACACATAAATGTCAACATATTTATGCATACACAGGGAAATGCATCTGTCATGCATAGATACCTAGATACCTCCATACCTAGACGCATACATACATAGATACTGTACTGGCACATACAAAGATACGTAATTACATACAATTACAGAATTATACATGACATATCACATGCATGACATGCATTCCATACGGTATGTAACATGGTGGTTTCTCAAGTCATAAGGGTAGCCACCTACAGTAATAAACGAGCCATTCTAGGGGTCCCCTATGGCTCGAGAAACCACCATACTTGCTATATTAAACCATCTAATTATCAATCATTAACCAGCTCATTAACCACCATCAATCATTGACCATCATAAGCCATTCGCTTGTCATAAACCACCACAATCCCCTATAAAACCATCGCCCGATGATCGCCATGGATGACGTTCGGCCTGGATTTCTCAGGTGGGACGGCTATGCGGACGAGCCCTGGCTTCACCAGATGCGTCGGGTCCCCGGAGCTACGCTGGTTGGTTTGGTGAAGGATCGCTGGGGACATGCGATGACTGGTGGTTATGGTGGTTATATAGCCATGTTATGGTGGTTATATAGCCATATTATGGTGGTTAGCCATAGTGGTTAGTAAGATATCTAAAATATAGTTGGCTAATTATTGTGGTTGGTTCTGTACCTGGGAAGATGGGAAGACTGGTGAGATATCTAAGATAGTTGGCCGGTAGCAAAAGGGGTTACACTTCGGTGATCCAACATAGCAATGGAAAATCACCATTTTTTCGGGGAAACCCTGGAAAATCAGCTATACCTGGTGGATTTTCCATTGCCATGTTAGATCAGCAGAGGGTATTCAGAATGGTTTGGGATGGATCATGGACTGAACCAGCACTGACCATGGTACCGGTGGCAACCAATGGCTTGGACAGGTGCCATCTTGGACCACATCTCTGGCAGGCGTGGGGGTTCAGACATTGGAAAGCCCAAGAATGCTTGGTTTCCAGTGGTTGGCCCTGGTTATTGACAAGGGGAGTATAAGCATTCATAAGGGATGAATACCAACTGTACTACAATGGTTGGTTTGCTAGTATAAATGGTTCATTTTTGAGGATTTGGGTGGACCCCAATGGCTTGAGAAACCATGTGCTTTTCATGGCTTGGGGAGAGAATCAATGCAGGGAAAATGCGCACGAGCGAACATGTGACATGGAGCCAGTGCCGAATGATACAAAATCGGTTGGGTGAACATTCCATATTTCTGGGCATTTCTAGGACGACCGACAACATCCCACAAACAGCAGGGCTAAAAAGCTTTGCGAGACTTTTGGAAACCAGCCACAGGATTTTCACCCAGATTTCTTTGCATGTCCCAGTCTACCCTTGGGTGCTCTGAGTAGCAGCAGAAATCAACTTCAACCCATCAAATGTGCTACTTTTGATATCGATCTTTTTCCAAACTTTCAGTTGAAAGTCCCTCGAAAGGGGCTGCTGTCCTTCACGTGCGACCGTTTTTGCAAGGAATCCGGTGAATCAGCAAGTGAAATGAACAGCTGTCCTTCATAAGATTTTGTCCTGCGGACGTTCCTGTTCCAAACGGCTTGTTGCCCATCCAAGAGTCTGGTGTGTTACATGTATCCATCCCCTGGAAGCTGCAAAATCCGTGGCTGTGACTACCAGCTGCTTGTGGCCGGCACCAGAATTGTTTCCAAGAACAGCCGGGGTCGTTGGATGTCCAACAGGTGCGATGGCCAATCCACCCTGTCATCGTTGGCTGGTCGATGTTGCCAACAGCTGATGGGACGTTGCCGGCAAGAATTTGGGGTGACCTCAACCGCATTTGGAAGCACTTGCTGGTTTAACCAGTCACCATCATCATCATCATCATCATCATCATCATCATCATCATCATCATCATC
>VSDK01005940.1:269998-279998 GCA_009767595.1 Symbiodinium kawagutii
GTCCCGCCTGCTGAAGGACTCAGCAGACATGACAGTGGGTCAATAGACTAGGCGTTTGGTGAACATGCCATTGATGTCCAAACTATACAGGCTTTGTTGGGGTGTTCACTACCCTTTTTTGGTCAGTCAATATTTACCTATAGCCACATATATGTGGTTTCTGCACTTGTTGCGTTCCTGTCTTCCAGTACAAAGTTGGATCAGAGCGGCTAGTTCTTGATGGGGAGGTTGGTGATGCCAGGTACGATATCCTGCTTGAGTGGCACATGAAAACCCAACGTGTTTCTACAGTGCTTAGGGTTCAGTCCCACTTTGTAAGTTGATATATGTAAATCGATGGTTCTTGCGGTTCTAGTTCAGGTCTAGAGTGAGGGTTATGATTATTGACGGACTCGCATTGCAGGTACTTCAGTCTAGCATAGTTCAGTTTCCTAGTAACTGGAAACTAACCATGGTTATAGGGGTTAGTTCAGCTACCTTCTGGGCTTGAACTAACCACGGTCATGGCCCTTCACGGCACGCCAGCGGAGACATCACCGGCGCTGCCACGCTGACCTCCGAGGCAGAAGAAGATCTGATGACAAGTGGCAGGAAGAGGTGCCGGATGGCTGCCATCATCCTGCTGGTAGGGCCAGGTCAACACTTGGGATGGTCAGGCTGCAAGGCTGGGAGAATGCGCCCGGATTTTGGTGAATGCTACGAGGGAAGCACTGATCATGAGGGGATTGTCGTCGATGAAGAGTTGGATTTATTGAGAATCGTTGTAATTGAACTGCGACCAGCACTATCATCCTTCCTGTTTGCACATCTCAATCTCATGGTTGTTTCTAGAACCTCCATCACAATAAGCAACAATATCAACCACTATAATCCCATGCAAATAAGTTCCACTTGTCAGCTCGGAAAATCATGGCCAGGACAGGATTGAAGCCGCCGGGCGGAGACATTTCAACATGGTCCTCTTACAGAAGGCGAGTCCTGCGGCAACAGGGGAGCACCATTGGGCTCCTAGGAGTGGTGACAGCGGGGCACCGGTGACAGGGAACCACCCAACACATCAAGCCACCTCTGTTGTCTGTTGGGATGCACCAGTGCCATGGTGTTGGATGATCTTGGCAGCAAAATGAGGTGCAGAACTAGGGTTATTAGGGATTGCAATTATGAGAATGATAATGAGTTGCACTTATCCAAATTGATATCTTATTTGCAATTTTCATCAATAAGATAATTCAATTGTTTGGATAATGACAAGGCAGTGGGTCAAAACCCCGTACCCCTGGTTCCCCTATCATTAATCATTGTTTCCCTTATGATTGTTGGTCATTATTCCCCATTATTGGTTGGTTAATATTGACCCATAGCCACAATGCATTCCAAGATGAGTTGCACTTCTCCAAAGCATGAATTCGCTGGTGCCAAGCCAGGGGTCCCTGGTACCCCCTTGTGCTCAAGAACTGGGTCCTGGGTCGTTCACCTTGGCCCTGCAGGTCTTCCTTGGAAACGTGCTGTCATTATGGCTGCAAAGCTCATTCTTGGTGGGAGCCCCAGCAGGGAAACCCATGAGTTTCAGGGCGTTCCTCCTGAGACCATCCAAAAAATGAGATTTATTGATGTGGAAACAATGGGAAACTGATGCTATTCTGGGGTATCAAATATGTGGACGGTCACTTTTGCATTGGGATATATTAGGATGGAATTATGCTCAAGTCTCAAGTCACCTTTTTCTTGCAGATTCGACACGTATCCCCATCCTATCTAACGGTGTCGTGAATTTCTTCCCACCATGGGAGCTTTGAAAACACTGTCTATTTTCACAACCGCATGGATGCGTTTGTTTGCCTGTCTGCAGTATATCCGAGATGAAGGAGAATTTCCACTAACTCATCCAACCATTATGAACCATCATTACCAACATTATCAACCATAATTAACCATGATGAACCATCATTCCCAACATTATCAACCATAATTAACCATTACTCAGTATTAAAGATCATGGAAAGCGCGTAGTACGAACTGTGACCTGCCAATCCAGGCAAGGGGTCCTTGACCCAAAGGGATTGCTGCTTTGGTTCTATATCCAAGGTATCGTCCATGACACGAAGACGTGATCCCGGGTTGTCTGGTGGGTCGTTATACCCCACTATCAACCATGAAGTAACAATAAGCAGTAGTTATTGATTGTTCATATCAATAGCCATCAGTTTTATCAACTGCAATGATTTATCAATATAACAACTATTGGCATAACTATACAACAATATAGCATAACAATGATTTATCAATAGCTGAATGGTTTGTATCAATATACAGCTAGAACAACCATTAATTAATTATCAACCATGGGTTCATATTGACCACTAATCATTTGCCAGCCTGAGGTGCAAAGGATAACCAATAGCTATGAGCATTGGATACTAACCATGCGTTATTGACTGACAAGCCATTAGTTATCATGGTTGAGAACCATCATGAGCAATACCTGGTAGTAAACTAATGAGCAGCGGTTGATGGTTATTGACTAGTGGTTCATTAACTAGTAGTTGCTCATCAGTAGTTAAGAAGCTAGTTGCTAATCATTAGTCACCAACGATCCACTAACCATGATAAAGCACTGATTGCTTAGAATTGATATAACTAGTTTTATCCAAATGCTAATCACTAGTTGCAACTATCATTAGTTGCTAACCATCAACCACTAATAAAACCGCTGGTGATAGTTGCTTCCACTGCCTACTCCATTGGATCCACTGGTTGGTGCTCCAGCTTGGTTGCAGTAGTGCAACCAGCAGCACCTGCTTGGCGTTCGGCGGTGGCAACCAGCAAGGGTAACTGCTCGACGGATTGGGCCTGCGCAATGCTGGCTGTAGATATATATATATATATACGTTGGGTTTACTGTGGTTTTCTGAAGTTTGAAGTTGCCGCCACCAATGAATTTTCTTCAGGGCATACCAGGTATTAGCAATCATAGGCACGTTTATATATCCCTGGCATCCTGTTCAGCATTTTGGGGTGACAAACTCAAACAGTCCAAGTGGAGGGGAAGCTAGGTTGACAAACTCAAACCGTCACCGAAAATCCTGGTTTTCCTGCAGCCCTTGTGTGGGGCTAGGCTCTGACCTTCCGGGAGAATTATTCTCAAGCGCAGATCAAGGTGCAGCTTGGTGCGTGGTGTCGGGTGTCAGGGAGATCCGGGTTGAGGTTCTCAGGGGGCTGAGATCTCGGAGGCCGACGGGTGCCAGGGGTGGATCTGTTGACCCCGTTGGAAGACCACCTGGATCGCAATGTTTGCGCGGATAAATTGATCCTTTCAGCCTGCAGTCCTCTACTCTTGCAAGTGGAGAGCAGCCGATTTGTGTTTGTTTTTTGAGTAAACCGAACTGAAGTGGGATTTGTTTTCCAAAACTGAAACCAGATATAACTAGATACAAGTGTAGTTGGTTTGAGGTTGGGCACACGTCTCGTGCCCACCCGGCATGCCTGCCATTGCCTGGTCAGGTGCCAGCCAAATCTCACGGGCGAAACGGGCCGTGATGATCTGAAGTAATAACCGACTGTTGGGATGGGCTTCGGGAGCGAAGCGAAGGGTTGTACAGCCACACGTATACACACGACATACGCATAATTGCACATAATGCATCAGTACTTGTATTGTACATGTATACTTGCAATGGATCTGTATAGGTCTGTACATACATGATTGCACGTGTACATGTGTCATATTTACCTGATGAAATAGGTCCACTGTTTGTCAATATGAAGCTGTACACATGTCTTCCATTCTGCGAGAGCGAATGGCTCATGCGACTGCTCTCCAGATTCCTCGGATGGTAATGTCGTGCACCAACCAATGGCGACCGTTTCATCATTGCTTGTACCGTAGGGCAACGCTTCACCGGCGAGTGTGGGTCTACCCATTTGTTGCACTGCGGCTGCCGCCACTGCCATAATCACAACGTCCAGCGGTGCTGTCAGCTCATCATGAGCATGATCTTCTCTGCACTTCAAGCTGCCGTGCGCTGCTGCCGCGCTGGGGAACTCAGCAGCGGAACTGACTGATTTGTTTTCGGTCGGGAAATTGGAGAAGCCGCGGATGATGTCTGCATTGCTATTATCACATCTATTTGTTAGGGCACTATCTTCAAAGTTTCCAAGAACTTCAGATTTTTTGGGAGCCGATGTCGATCCTTGTAGCAAGCAACCAACGCCACCGCCAGCACCAACAACAAGTACGAACGCCACCAGCGCAACCACGTCAACAACAACAAGCACCATCAGCATCAACCACAACCTCATCTGGAGAATTCGTCAGCAAACAGACCTATCTCCAGACCGGGCAATGGAAGAATATGGTGACACCCAGTGTTTCGGGAAAAAATATGGTGCCGGATTTTCCAGCTCCCCGGGTGATCTTTGGAAGGTATCCATGGTTCTTTACTGTCGGTTTCGTGATAGCCACCGAGATCCAAGTCAACACTGTGGAAATGGCTGTGGCTTCAAACATGAAAAGAACATACTTGGTCTTGGTTCGATATTCCTTTTGGCAGACCCTGCGCTTCGTCATCCACATTCCTGAGGAAGGGCAGCCGCAGCATTTGTTGGATGGTTCTATGCCTACCACCATGGAACATCAAAGTGACAATGTACCCCGGGGGTATGCTAGTTGATCACAGATGAGTGTCTTTGTGTTGATCATTCATTGACATCAAGACACATTGTTCATCAATAGGATCCATGGATGATTCTAGAGACTCATTGTTCACATGAAGATGATCTGGGTGTGTCTCAAAATAGGGCTACCATGGGCTAACCCAAATGATCCACTAGCAACCATTTCTAGTGACAAACCGATCATGTTTTGGGTCCCTCGTGGCTTGAGCCACCACTAAAGTTGCTACTCTCCCTCATTCAACAGCTAATTAACCACCATCAACCATGATTAAGCATCATAAGCCATTCGCTTGTCATTAATCATTAACCACCATAATAACCTATAAAACCATTAAGATGATCACCATGCATTGAGTTCATCACAGCAAAACCATTCACCTTCGTGATGCCATGGTCGCCAGGTCTCCAGCCAGACGGGTCTCGCGGGGCTTGGCGTCTCTATCCTGGTGATGTGACCTGGTTCAAGCAGGTGGTGTGAGAAACCCCAGGAGGAGATAGCTCCCCTGCAAGCAATGGTGGGTTATGCAAGATATAGCCACCAGAATTGGTGGTGGCTGTGAAACAGCAAGAAAAGGTAGAGCTCCGCAGGTTTTTATCAAAGGAAACCAGCGCCCAAATCATGAAGAGATCAACAATTTTAGCAGCGAAAGCCAGGAACTTCACCGCAGATCAGTGGCAAACCCCACAGATTGGAGAATGTTCCGGAACGCAATGGAAAACCAACATTCTTTTGAAGTACACGTTCGTGGATATACCCACATGCGCAGACATGCAGATATGTCTTGAAGCTACTTACTGCGACAAAAACTTGTTCCGAAGCAGGTAGGCGCCATGAAGATAGCTCCAGTGTTTTAGAATTCAAGATCAGGGTCATTTGCGTTGCCCAATGTATACGCAAGCACCCATGCATGTGATTGATTTCTAGTCAGATTACATGCAAGTATTTGAATGTTCGTGAATCAAGATGAGTGCATTGCGTCTTGTTGGCCTTGCAGACTGAGTGGTAATTCCGCGGCAAGAAAGGTCATTTGCAAACAATTGAGGTAAACATTGGGAACATGTATGAAGTATGACCAGTTTTGATTTTTAACTATTTCTTATTTTCCGCAAATATTTGAGATGGTTGGTTGATTCGCTACTGTTTTGATAGGGTTGACATTATGAATTGAGCTCCCGTTAAAATGGGTTGTTTGTTCGAAGCTCCAAAGAGAAGGGAATTCAGAACACAACTGTATCCTGGCTGGTTGGGAGGGAGCGATTCGGAGCCAGTGGTATCCTTGTAGGCCTTTGAAGGGGGGAGCCAGTTGGAGCTATCAAGAGTGGCCACGCCTGACGAGGTGACCATTCTCTAAAATCCAGTAGCAGTCAGGGTACAACTGAAATTTCTGGATGTTAATGGGAGATCCAGATCGATAAACCATGCGTAGTTGATGGTAGCTCACCAGGTATCTATGGTTAAACTAAGGGTGGTTGCTTGAAATGGATCTACGTACACATAATTATTGTCTTTGTGTGCAAATCAAAGGATACTGCTTGATATTGTTTGATCTTATGAGATCATCATCTTGACATGCTGACTTACACTATGTTGCAGTGTGATTACTAGTTTTCAACAGAATGATATCAAATAATCAGATAGAAACATATTAATTACGCTGTTGGAATTTTTGAACCTTGTAACTTCAGACAGAGAAATTACAACATATCATGTGTTTGCACAGTTGTACGATACTTTTTTTGGACCTTAAGGATTCATTGAGAACCACAGTTTAATATGGCAACTAAGGTTCATACCAACACTTTAGTGGGTAACCATAGTTGATAAACCACTATTCATCAAGATTTTGCACATGATTGGTAGCCCGCAAGTCCGTGTCTGTCACCCTTTCTGCTTGCACGGCAACGGTACCACGGTTGACCCCAGGTTCTTTGTGACATGGTCCTTTGTGAAGGTGCGGCCCCGGGGGATGGAGAGTTGACCTATGGGTGTTTCTCAAGCCATTGTGAACCCCAAGGCTATGGCTGGTTTATTACTATAAATTATGAAATAAAGGATCACTTTGGGGTACCCCCATTTTGAGAAAGCCCCATATGTTTCAATTTGTTGGTTTCAATGGTTCATTGGAATCTCTTTCCCATCACCTGATTGGACGATGGTTTTGCTGCGCGTCGTCAAGCACAGAAACCACCAGGATGAGGACCCAATTCACTAGCAGTGAATAAGGATGACTAGGGTGGATTTTTCCGGTGGTGAAGATCCTACCAATTGACGTGGTCAAATCCTTTTTTTGTACTGGGACAGTGAGTTTCCGGCTTGCCAAGAGGTTACCTTCCAACATGAACCCTACCAAGCTGGTATCTCAGCAAAGCCCTTCATACAACCTCGGTTTGGGAGGGTCAAACTGTTAGCTTCTAGTAGTTTGGAGTCCCCTAGCATTGCTGCGTGTCAGCTTCCTCACACATTCCACTACGTTCAAAGAGTTATCAAATGTTACAAATCTCCAAGTTGAACTGACTTGACTTTCTAGTAGGTGTGCTCTTTTTGCGACCTGTGGTCTGAAAAACATGGCATTGAAAAAAACTGGCCCGTGTCATGGCTAATGTGAGGTTGTTGCCAAGAGATGATCCGAGATGGCCATGGATTTACTGCCTGGGCACAAGCAATCACCATGGTATCGCTAAATTTGTCGGTTTTGACATACCAATCTTGATTCTGTATACACATATGGCAGTGGGTCAAAACCCTGTACCCCTGGTTCCCCTACTATTAACCATTGTTTTCCTTATTCTTGGTTGGTCATTAACCCCCATTGTCCCCATTGTTGGTTGGTTCATATATGTTCATATTGACCCATAGCCATATCTGTATGCACATACAGTATACATGTATTCTTATCGGTTTATACCCACAATCATTTGATTTAAATTATCTATAGTCTATAGTCCATATGCATTTGCATATGTTGATTGTAGCTAATCCTATGGTGATATAATTCTATCATCCTCATTTTAATTATAGGGTTATAATGTTTCCCTATAATTCAAGCTTATAATATTAAAACCCAACGTACAGCTCACAGGCGCGTTCGAGCCATGCGCAATTGTTAGCAATGGTGGTGAACAACGATTGGGCTTCCAACCGAGGGATATGACCAGTGGTGGGGGTGATGAACCAGGGGGTGATGATGCTCACTTGTTGATTGACAGATTGATGATCAATGACGATGAATTGACGCTTTGTATTGGTCCTTCAAGCATGCCTTCATGAGGGTTGGTAGTGATCCATGACGATTCTCTGACGGTTTTGATGCTTAGCGAAGACGGTTCCTATCCCTCTCCGGTAGCGAAGAAGCAACCCAGCGGGCCCCCGTCGTGACTGGGGCCTTTGAGATTGAAAACCATCATGGTTGGCCTAACCAAGCTGTACAACTAAATGTTGTTGTTGTTGTTGGTGGTGGTGGTGGTGGTGGTGGTGGTGGTGATTGGTCGTGGTGCGGCTGGTGGTGTTGTTGTCTATTCTTTGTTGGCAATTGAGATCATCATTTCCCAATGTAATTCACCATTGCACTAACCACGGTCTATGTTCCTATTGTTGCCTTGTTTACTAGAAGGCAGAACCACTACTATCCAGCCCATATTAGCCACTATTCAAAAATGAATTAGTGAAATATCATCATCAATCCAAGCCTGCATGTCCCGTCCTTCAGCATTCGCTATCGATTCTTCTTAACCATCACTCATCAATTATCATCAATTAGCCATCACACATTGCTTTAAGCATCCCCTTGTGTACCATGATGAACCATTCTTAAGCACTGGTTGTCAACTATCCATGAACCATTAGCAACTAGTAGGAACCATGACCAATCATTCGCCACCAATTAACAACCAACCAACCATTATCAATGAACCATCAATTCGCCATCAATTACTTTGCGATGGTATAGTTAGTTATCACCAACCATCATTAACCATCATGAACCATCCTTAACCATCATTAACCATGAATTCCCCTCATTAACAATCAATTAACCATCATGAACCATCAATTCATTAACCATGATGGTTAATGATATATCTGGCTTCAATCAACCATCATTAACCATCATTAACCATCACTTCGCCAGCATTTCAAGCGTCCACTTCGTTCGACCGGGACCCAGGTCTACAAGGCTTATCATTGCCCAGATCACTTGTGGCTCAGCCCTGTGGGGGTGCAAGCCATGTGGGGTCAGTCATGGTCGTTGAAAATGTGTTAGAATATGGTGGTTAATAATGATTAACAATAGTATTAGTAATGGATAATAATGGTTAATAATGGTTAATATGGTTAATATGGTTAATATGATACTAGAATGGTTGGGTCTTGATGCTCAATGGCTGTTCTTGCTGGGCCAGATTGAGGATTTATAGGGCTGATGAGTTATGTTCATGTTTTTTCATAGAGGCCAACACTTATTCATCATCCGCAGTGGTTTCTCAAAATATGGGTACCCCCAAATCATCCAATAGTAATCATTATTAGTAATAAACCAACCATTTTGGGGGTCCCCCTATTTTGAGAAACCACCATATACATGAGATTATAGAATGGGCTAACGCCCTGGTGCCGCTGCGGTTGGTGGCCAACGCCGCTTTCAGCATTTCAGGCCGCCCAACGGCAGGACGGCTCGCCGGCTCGTAAATCACACGTTGAGCCTTGCCCGCTTCCGTGGCCAACAGCTGCCAGGAAGCCAATAGATATATGCATGAGGGAAGATCTTGCTTATCTTGCATCTTCTTGTTGCATCTGTAGGGATCCAATGTTGATCCTCTTTGTAGACTAGGGCAAATTTTATGGTAATTGTTGCACTGCATCTTAAGCCTGGTCCCGTGGTTTCATACGCGCTAGGTGTTGATTCAAAGAACTGATAGAACCGCAGAGACTCTTCTCTTCAAATTTTGATAGCTAAAAACCAGGATGAACCCCCACTAGCTGGTGTCCTGTACTTATACATTTGGTTTTGCCTCCAGATGCCTCCTGGTCAACCACCTCAATTGATACATACACATCTGATATATACATTTACATGCATATTCGATTATGAAAAGTTCAATTTGTTGTTGCTACATGCAGAAAGAGATAGAGAGAGAAAGACAGACATCTATAGCTACAAAATGTAAGTATGTGTCTTAAGATGTACTTCAAGCCATTCTGGTTGGTGGCTTTAAATATTCTTTATTTTCCCACGTGTATTAATGCTTGTTTGGTTGGTTGGTTGGTTGATTGATTGAAACATACGTTTTTCATAGGGCCGGTTCAACCACCAAGCAGGAAGCTTTATCA
>VSDK01005940.1:284998-331194 GCA_009767595.1 Symbiodinium kawagutii
GCGGGAACAGCAGAAGCCTTTGGCCCAAGGATCCACCTATCCCACTTTGCAGCTGACTCTAGCCACCTGTGGATGAACCTTTCTAGGTGAGCTCCGTGCATACGAAGAACTTAGTGACCCCTGTGGATGACCTCTTGGACGTTCCTTAGTGATGGATGCTGCTGTCAGTTGTGCCAAGGACATGCCGCCGGTGGCTCGCATAGTAGGCATCCAACCCATGGGACTGACCCCAGCGGCACCTGCTGCGTGATCCCCTGCTGCCATGAACTGCACATGCAGCTGCCATGGCGAGCCGCAGAGTCACCTGTTTCATGTGGCCATCAGGGTGCGGACCCCTTGCGGATGCTGCAAATGTGCATGATAACCTGGTCATGGTGAGGAGATGTGTACCTTGAACTTTCTGATGGCAAGAACGCGCACTTTCTAACAGCAACTTAGTGACCTACAAAATTCCCTTCCTATCGAACCAAAAACTTTTGTTCCTGGCGTGGCCAAGATTTTTGAAACATGGGTGGTGAACCTGGGGTAGTTTCAAGCTTGGAATTAGGTTCAGACTGTCCATTGCTTGGCTACGAGATAGTCAAACGATGTTAAACGATTCCAGATTCCATTCCAGGATTATCTGCCGAGCACCGATAGTACTAATAAGGCACAGGCATGGGAGCCATGTCTCTGTTATCTTGAGCCTAGGTCGCCTCCAAGGGGTTGGAATGAAATACACCGACTCCGTCAAGCCCTCTCAGGAAGTGAGATCAAGTGAGTAGTAATCTCTAATGATATATATATATATATATGGAAGTGCTAGCACGGGAAGATGTGAGAGACATGGAATGGTGGAACCGCGGATGCTCAAGCAAAAGAGTAGGGGGCCGCCATGAGATGGGAAGCCATTGCATTGGCTTTTCTCTCGCAAGCTCTACAAGCGGGGCTTCGTACTAAGGTGGATCCGGTCACCTACTCACCCCCTTGCCTGGACGATCGCCCTGAGGCTCACTGCCACTGCAATTGCTTCTGCGGCATCAAGCAGGACGTGACTCTGGTGGCAGGGGGCGGATCTGTGATTGGGGCTGGCGTGGTTGGCAGCCTCTGGTGGTGCTGTGGCCGTAGCAGGGTGAGCGAATCTTCACCCAGTCATCGTCGAAAAGGGCATGGGGTCGTTACCAAACCTCTTTCCTGGGTTGACCCTAGCAGTTTTTTACGATGATGATGTTTACTGGCATGAGCGACTGGTGCTGTGGCGACTCACCGATGATGAGTGGTATGTGCTGACTCCAGACCTGGACATCTACCCGGAGGATCTCTCTTGCTCAGGAGGGGAAGGACCGTCCAAGATCAAGGTCAAGGGTCTGGATTTCAAGTACTGGTCTAGGGTAGGTGGTAGCTCCTATCGTTTTGCGAATCCTGTTGATGATGATCAGTTGCTGGTGAACTATGTGAAGAAGGCTTACCGTGAGGCAATGAATGATGGTAGGTTTGATGCTGATTGGCGCCCTTCACATGTGATGGACACGAAGGGCTCCCTCCAGAACACTGATGCCTTCTTAGGGCCTTTGCAAAGGCTCTCCATGAAAGGTCCCGCTCATCGGGGCGGGGGCGCTGGGGTGGTCGCAGTGGCTGCTCCTTCTCCAGCAGATGAAGCGTCCTTGAAGCCGATCATCTTAGCCGATGCTTCTCATGTTTGGCTGGTCACTGAGAACATTGACCAGTACCATGTGGGGGACTATGCCCAGGTGGATCCTGGAAAAGATTTTATGTTGGGGGCTCACACTGGGCTCCTCAAGGTCTCTTCGGGTTGGGCGAAGGCGGAGTTGGTGTTGGCAACCGATGCTGCTGATTTTGTGAAGAGCCGACGTGGGGCACTAGCTGACGTGACCCCGCCAGCTGGGAGGGCTGCCGATGGTGGAGATGATGAAGGCTCCTCAGATGCTAGGACCCTGGTGATTGACTATGACAACCAGGGAATTCGTTTCAAAGAATGGCGTGTGGTCATTGCCGACAGCAAGGACTACCACTATGATGATTGGCCTTGTGAGGGCCCAGCCACCGTTCTCCATCTCCTGAAACATATGGGAAAGTACGGTGGGGATCCAAAGCAATGGCTGGAACTTTGGTGTCGACAGAAGGCCATCTCTGACCAAGACCGGGTGAAGCATGAGCACAGGTGCCTTATGGACGTGCTGTACCTCGGGGGCACCTTTGATCAATTGAACATGCCGGTCCTGGCCAGTTTTGAAACGGTGGCTCGAAGAATACAAAGTATAGTGGACGCCTATGCCGCTGGTGGCAGCGGTGCTCCAGACTGGGGCAATGCGAAGCTGTTCACTGGCTACTTGGGCCCCGAGGACCTCGTCATGCCGCAGCTGAAGACATGGGCCGCCCGCAAGGGCAAGGAGGAAGTGGAGCTCTACCAGGCGAGACATCGCATGCGCGAACTTCGGAAGCCTGGTGGGGCCACTGAGGAAGCGGCATCTGCCGCTGCAGATGGAAATTTGCCTGCCGGAGGAGGACCAAAGCCGAAGAAGAAAGGAGGACGCGGCAAGGGTCTTGAGCCTCCGGCCGGAGGCCAATGATGCAGGAGGATCCCCGCAACAAGAGCCTGGTTGCGGGGTTGGACTTTGATCAGGACAGGCTCTTTGGCCATCACAGGCCGTCTGCTGCATGTGAGCTCTTCCCATTGCCTCGGCCTTTGACTTTGCCGAAGATGGTGGGGTGTGGGCGGCGTTCGCAAACTCGTGCTGCCAAGAGAGGCAGAATTCGAGATGATTTGCGGGAGGTGATTGCCTCCTTGAATTGGATGCATGTGGGTGACTTTGACGCTCCCCCCATGGCAGCTCATCCTCTCCAACGAGAAGTACTTAGCCGCCTGAAGTCCTTTGTGGAGCAAGCGGATGGCCTGGATGACCATGGTCATTTGCTGTCACAGGAGGCAGCCCTTAAGGAGCTGCTCCATGGTAGAGATGGCTACTCCGAACCATCGACACCGGCTTCGTTGGCGCCCTACAACCTCGAGCTCGTGTCTCTTCCAACTGATCTTGCTGACGCTCCGCTTGCTGAGGAGCTGTTGGATGAGGCCGACCGTCGATACCTGCAGGTGCAAGAGCGTATGTTACGGGAAATCCCCAAGGAAGACCATGAAGAGATCAAGCCATACTGGGATCCTGCTCTTAGGCATAACCCCCATAGCTATCGGAAGTTCATCAAGAAGTTGAATGACATCAAGTACCTCGATTTCACCTTGACCCCCTCTGAACATGCTGGAGTTTTCTTTGTATGGAAGAGTGATGGTAAGCGTATCCGTATGATAGTGGATGCTCGTCCTGCCAATGCCCTTTTCGAAGAACCTCCCGGAATATCACTGCCTACAGCTGAAACGTTCTCCAAGTTTGAAGTGACCGCAGATGGGCAGGTTGCGTCGGAAGGTCATTCGTTGGGCATCTACGCAGGTCTCTCAGACGTGCGGGATTGTTTCCATCGCATCAAACAACCTAGATGGCTCTCGAAGTATTTCTGCTTTCTTCCTGTTGAGGCAAGACATGTGGGGATGACAGGCTGTATGTTGGAGGGTCACAAACTTGTGCTCATGACATGATATTTCCTATGCCGGGAAGTTTGTGCATGGGCTTCTCCTGGAGCCTCTACTTCGCCCAGAGAGTCAGTGAGGTGCTCATGCAGAAGGTGAGCCGACTTTCTGCTTCCACCCTGATCCACGATCGAGGTGGACCAGCAGTTTTTGATGGGGGCCAGCAAGATGATTTGAAACACTTTGTCTATGTCGATAACCTGGGTGTTCTTTCCACCGACCGCCAGGCAGTCGTTGAGGGCTTGGATGAGTTGGTCACCAAGTTCACGGACAAACGTCTTCTTTTACACCCAGGTGAGGTGCAACATGAATGCATCAAAGCTCTAGGGGTGCAGCTGAACGGCAAGGACCTCTGCTCGTCACTCACTCGCGACAGGTACCACCGAGTTCGGCAAGGAGTTCGGGGACTGTTGCGACGAGGTCGTTGCAGTGGGCGTATCCTTGAGATCATTGTCGGTCACTGCACTTATTGTGGGCTCATGAACAGATGTCTTCTCAGCATTTTTCACAATGTTTACAAGTTCATTAAGTCGCACTATGAAGCCACCGCTTTGCTTTGGCCCAGTGTCAGGGCGGAGTTGAGGGCCTTCGTTGGACTTATGCCCTTGCTGCGGTCGGAGTGGTCGCGGCCTTGGAATGAGCTCGTCACTGCTTCTGATGCCAGTGAAGAAGGATTTGGTGTGACAGCATCTGAATGGACTTCTTCCCAGGCAGCTGCAGTTGGCCGTGTGTCGGAGCGTGACCGCTTCCGCCGTGCCGGGAGCCACAGTGCCAGAGAAGCTGCGTTGACATCCGCAGGCTTTGTGAAAGATGAGGTTACTGGGCAGTGGGCAGAGGGGGCTCTTGATGACCAGGAGTACCTCAAGCTTGCTGGTTGGAACATCAAAGATGATTTCCCAGAGGTCCCAACTTCCAACCTTAGTGCGGCCGAATGGAAGACCGTCCGTCAAGGTGCTTGGCGAAAGCAGGAGCACATCGTGCACTTGGAAGCCAGGGCCCTGGTGAAGTCTTTCGAATTTTTGGTTGATGACACCCATGCTAGAGATTGTAGACAGCTTTTCTTGGTGGACTCGATGAGTGCGGCCTTGGCTTTCGACCGATGCCGCAGTCGCAACTTCAAGATGTTGAGACAGATCAGGAAGTTTTGTTCGTTGGCCTTGGCTCAAAACATTTCGTTTTCGGTGAGGTGGTTGCCTTCGGAACTGAATCCCGCCGACGAGTAGAGATCAATCCCATGTTGTGAATCATAGCAGTACCTTTGGACTTAGACCTGAACAAGTTCACCATGGCCCCAAAAAGAGTTGCCGTGTTGGCTCCTCCCATGAACCATGTGAACAAGAAGAGAAGGTGTGCTGTCCTAGAGAAAGACCTTGCTCGGGAACCAATGACAAAGAAGAGAACCTCCTTTCTGCCTCGTTCAGATCCTGCCCCGTTCCTCTTGAAGAAGCCCTCTTTCCCAGCTCCCACTCTGGAAGCCTTGGCAGCGATGAGGAAGTTGTCAGGTCAGACAGCCAAGGCATTGGTGGGGGATGTGGACAGTTGGGAATCTTCCTCAACCTCGGAGCCTCGCAGAAATGCCAGACAAAAAGTTTTGCAGAAGAAGAGCAAGAACAGGTTGCAGAAATACGTCGACGAAGTGATGGAAGCGACCTCCATGGGCCTGAGCTTGCTGGAGAAGAAGGCGATCAGCGACCGAAGTTCGAAGTACTATGTGGAGGAGTACAAGCAGTTCCTCCAGTTTGCCAGCGGTCGTCAGAAGCCGCTGGACACACCGGAACGACTGGATGGTGCTCCCCTCCTCTACTTTTCAACAAGCTCTTCATGGAAGGCCATCCCGCCCATCGAGGGGACAAGATCATAGCCACAGTGATGCATCACCGACCTCAGTTCAGCAAGCTTGGATCAAGCCGGCTAGCACATGCTTGGAGATGTTTGAAGGGTTGGCGCAGGATGGCGCCAGGGAGCTCTCGCAAAGCTTATCCCCTCGGCGTGTGGTCAGCCATAGCCTGCGAGCTGAGGAGGTTGGGGCATTTACAGATGGCAGTGTTCACGTTGATTGGCCTGTCGTCGTACAGCCGACCTTCGGAACTCCTTCGATGCAAAGTTTTCAGCCTGGTCAAACCGTCGCCTGGCATCACGGAACACTGGAGCCTTCTGCTGAATCCGGAAGAAAGAGCGGATCGCTCGAAGATTGGGGAGTACGACGACAGCATAGCCTTGGACTCTCCGTTTTTGAAGGCTTGGGCTCCAAGCCTCTTGAAGCATTTGGGGAATCGGGATGCAGAACTCCCTCTGTGGAACTTCAACTACTCCCATTACTTCAAGATGTTTTGCCAAGTGACCGATGCAATGGGGCTGGACATGACGCCCTATCAGATGAGGCACAGTGGACCGTCAATCGATCGATCCAAGAACCTTCGATCCATGATGGAAATCCAGACGAGAGGACGGTGGCGGTCACACAAGAGTGTGGCTCGCTACGAGAAAAGTGCTCGATTGGCAGCAACGTTCCAGACATTGCCACCGAATCTGCAGCATCATTGCCTCCTCGCCGAAAGACTGCTAGGGGATGCGATGTTAGGCCGAGCCCCTGCTCCAAGACTGCCTACAAAGCCAAGGGCATGAAAGGGCAGTATGTAGCAGATTTGTTTGCTGGAAAAGGTGGTGTTGCCAAAGCTTGCCGTCAACTTGGGTACAAAACCAAAGAGTGGGAAATCAACCGGGGAGTGCACTTTGATTTGACCAGACCTTCAGTGCTTCGGCAAATTCGCAGAGACATAGCCCAAGGTCTGCTCTTAGCGGCAATGTTGGCTCCTCCTTGTAGCAGTTTTTCAATTGCTCGAGATCGCACAGCAGTAATTCGAACTAAGCAGTATCCATGGGGAGTGCCTGACCATCTCCTCAGCTCAGCAGACCAAGTAAAAGTTCGAGTTGGCAACCAATGCTTTCGTGCTGCGATCAAAATCATTTCCTGGTTGGACAAGTATGGCATCCCATGGATTCTCGAAAACCCCTTTACCTCCAAATGCTGGTATTTGCCCCCCTTGCAGAAATTGATGCAATCCTCACATGTTCAAGTTGTCCAAGTTGACTTCTGTTACTATGGAACTCGTTGGCGCAAACGTACTCAGCTTTTGTGTGGCAACTTGGATGCCCAGGATGTGCGTCGATTGCGCCACCTTTGCAGTGGTCGTGGCCTTTGCTCATTTTCAGGTAAACAGCACTTCCAACTCACCGGCTCCAATCACCAAGGCATACCATGGACCAGAGTGGCGCAACCCTACCCTGCAGGTCTCTGCCGGGATTTGGCTTTCACTTTGACATGCCCTACCCATTACTAACCCACCCTCTTTGAGAACATCCTGTTTTGGGTATGGTTTGGGAGACGATAGCAAGTGCATTCACTACACACTTTTTCCTTTCCTTTGTGATCGTGATCTCTCTTTGACTTTGACATCTACATGTTGCCATAGTTCATCGAGATGGTGTTCATTTCACTTGGTAGTTAGCAGTTGTTGGAACGATGCTCACAACTGTGTGGATGCACAGCCTTTCCTTAGTTGAACGCCAGGACTGTGCTGCGAAGACCACGAGAAAAAGAGTCTCTGATGGAAGGGATCGGTCATCTACATTTATTTATAAATATATGTATATATACATCATACATATATATATATATATATTAAGTACGGTTGATCAGCTGCAACTATAGTACAATCGCTTCCATGCTTTTTCTCAAAATGTTTTGCACGTGTTGTGTCATTCTGTGTTGTTCAGCTCAAAACCAACTTTTATGAGACACCACATGAAGAAGTAGGGATTCATATCTCAGTGCAACCAATATCAATCATTGCTATTTTTTGAACCGCTTGTTTCGACCATCATTATCCATGATTTTACCAATCAACCACGCTTCATTAAAGGGGGTTCATCAAGGACTGATGGAACATGATGGAACTATTGTTTCTTGACGCCTTGTGGATGACCCCTTTGCTGTAATCAAATGTTAGTGGTTCATTAAAGAGATTTATTAGCCATGATATTTCCACATGGTCAACCGTTGTGGATCGTTACTAGCTGCTTGTTATCCACAACAACTATTCCCTGTTGCTTGTCCACTACCAACCACGCTTAACCAGGCTCAACCACGCTTGACCACGCTTGACCGCGCTTAACCACGCTTAGCCAGGCTCAACCACGCATATCCACGCTTCACCACGCTACATGCACAATCCACTATCATCGATCAATGGACCACGAAATCAACCATGCTATCAACCTTTATCAACCCGTAAAAATCATCAAGCGAAACTACTGCATCAACCATGATAAATCACCTATAGCCACAGTATTAACTATTAACAACATATGACATATCAATCATCAAACCGTATCAATGACTGCAAGTAGTTAATGGTTGACCACTACAACGAATGTTACCACAGCATTAACCACTAGAACCACTGACGTCATCACGCTCTAGACCCAGGTGGACGCACTTCGCCGTCTCTTTCTGGTGACATCCCCTGGCTTGGAACGCAGCTACTGGGCAATGCGGAAGCCAGGGAGATGGTGGTGGCGTTTTTAGGATCATACAGTGATGTGGTCAGTGGTAATGATCCTTACAATATGGTAGTAAAATGGAAAAAATGATCCTCACCATAATGTGGAAATATCGATCCTTTTATATAGCTATAGTGGTAATGTTCGTAGTGGTTTTAGCCTTGGAGGTAATGATTGCTTATGACTATCATAATGGTATAGTGATAGAGTAGTACGGGTAGCTTACTTGTAGTAGCTGAATTCTGATTTAGCGGCTAATGGTAGTGGTAGATATTGATTCAGGTGAATGATAAGAACTAATGGTAATGGTAATGCTTATTCCCAATGATACTGATTCGATCCTTTGTCATTCATTGAGGTTGATGGCATTTGTTGGTGCTAAAAAGGTCAAGTGATGGTAAAGGTAATGTCCAGCTAAGGTAAATGGCTAACAAATGATACAACCGTTTAGCATTGTTTTTCAAATACTAGAAATAGTACTGTTAACTCTTAACTACTTACTCTCAATGGTACTTTGCCAGTACTCATTGCTGATCATTGCATATATTTATTTGATGACTTGCCTTTGTCAATCAATAGATGTTGGCAATCCCACGGGGAACCGAAGATGCATGACCATGGTTAGGGGGGATTTAGGCAATCGTAATTGCTGTGAACCATGATACTATCGGTACGGTGAAGGTACTTATGGCAACAATGGCTGAAATGGCAAAGAATAGCCTGGAATGTACATTATAATGTCAGCTGCAGATACTTTGAATGATAATTTGTACTGATCAATATCACTAGTTGATAAAGGCACATGCTGCTTCATACTGGCTATGATAGATGTAAACCCTCGGGCGACCTCATCACCATGTATTCGGAATTCTGTGTGTGATTTGACATGATGGATCTTCCATGAATTGATACATGTTAAAAATGCAGCTGTGCTGATTGAACATGTGGTCTAACATTAATTTGTACATATTGACAATGCCTGAATCACCGGAAAGTCATGGGTGCTCACCAGCACCAGGCAAGCATATGGCTCACCATGCTTGTAGCTTCAGCAGTTACGGGGAAACGCATTCTCGCGAGCAGCAAGGTGGGTGGTGCTGGTAGCATGAAACTGATAGGGCATCTCTGACATGTTGCCTGGATGTTGATCGTGGATTCATGGCATCACAGGTCATTTCTCTCATACTGCGACATGGTATCTCTCGGAAACACCGTAGCTGATCATACATACGGAATACAGCTCTGATGGATTTCAGATGCTTCACATTGCTTCATCACATACTCCCAAATAATCTTCCCCTCTTTCACCATCCTTGTGTGGGCCAACATCGGTGTTTCCTCCCGAAATCCTCCAAAAAAAATGCATCATTCCAAGGTGCTCCTAGGACACATGCAGAGAAATGCCAATATGTATCACCCAGAATGGACTTGTTCATCGAGTGCACCTGGGTACCACCGGTGTGCGCGTTCAGGCTTAGAGCGTGAGCTTCAGTCCTTGAGCATCCCAGGGCAGTTCGAGACCTTGCATGGAGGCGCGGCCGTGGTATCCCCAGTTGGCCCTGCCTAAGGGCCTTGATTTCGGGGGAGGCCAGGAGCTACCCGAAGGGTTGTAACAGCTATGCTAGCAGAGTCTCAGAATAGGAAAGCCAAATGAAATTTGGATGGTTTCTAATGGTTTCCCAAATGATGGTTTCGAACTGCAAAAGATTATCATTGGATGATTGGCCTTGTATTTTGAGAAGCACCCGTGTAGACATATACTCTTTGGATTTTTTATTGTACTAGAAGTGTAGGCTTGCACGCACTTGTTTTTTTGTGCATGTATAAGTGTATATTCGTACATGAATGAAGATATATACCAGAGTTGCTCGAAAACTGGGGACTCATATATATATACTGAAACTCAGCACGTCATTTTACTTCCACCCTACTAGGACCCCATTGTAGTTGCTTTCTTTTCGTGGGGTTGTTCGTTTGCTGAACTTCATAGCTTTCAGAGTCAGAGTTTTTGGACGTGTTTGAATGCTGTCCAAATTCACCAACCATCCGCAACAATAGCGGGATACCGTTCAAATTCACATCCAGGAATCCAATGCGCACATCCAGCTGGGGGGCCCCTGGGGGGCCACTTGGAGCCGCCTGCTTGGGCGATGTGAACACTGCGTGACCGTGACTGTCGTTGGTCTTAAGAGTTAACAGCTACCCAGTTATGGTATCAACAGCTGGTGAACATTGAACAGCAGTTAATCAACAGCAGTTAATCAACAGCAGTAACCTGTTAACGGTTAACAGTTTATATGAACACTGAACAGCTACCTAGTTCATGAACAGCTACCTATAGTTCATGAACAGCTACCTAGTTGGTCTCAAGAATGAACAGCAGCCTTTACATATCAACAGCTGATTCAGCAGTTGAACTGAATCGGCTATCACGAGAGCAACAGCAGCTGGTTCAGCTGAACAGTGAGTGGTGGGTTGGTGCTTAACAGACTCCCACACCATGAAGGGATACGCAAAATAATGGACTACCTATGAAAGACTTGAACAGAGTGGTGGTAGTAATGATTATTATAACATATATCATTATAAATAGTGAAAATAGCAATATTCATTATAGTATGTTTCATTATATTTCT
The DNA here is from genome assembly GCA_009767595.1 of Symbiodinium kawagutii. Taxonomy (NCBI): domain Eukaryota; class Dinophyceae; order Suessiales; family Symbiodiniaceae; genus Symbiodinium; species Symbiodinium kawagutii. Next base: position 295,778 of record VSDK01005940.1, read on the forward strand.
GGATACAGAAGGAAAAAAAGAACATGTGCACGTGTTTGCCGCCTTGCTTGTGTTCAGGTACATACACAGGCATGTATGTAGCCATCACGGTTTATAGTTATATAAATACTTATAATACAATTTTACGACACGTATGCATCACTTTTCATGAACATATGTATCACTTGTACGCACGTACATGTTTGTGGACAGTGTGGGCTCTGGATCCCGGCTTACCACGGCTTACCACGGGCAGGAGTTGCGATTTATGGAACCGCTGAGACCATGTGGCGCTCAACGTTACAAAGTCGGTTGGCTGAGCTGGTGCTGGTGCGTGTGGGAGATCCCTTCCACGCTCCAGACGTGCTGCTCGGCTGTGAATCCGACGCGCGAAGTCTGGGGCTGCCGTTGCGACCAATGATGGATACGATGGATACGATTGAGACGATGGTCACCCAATGTTAGCATCATATCCTTAGCAGTCAATGGTTCGCAATGTCGGTTGGCAATAATCATGCTCAATTTCACAGTTTTTAATGGTTCCATCTGGTACCTCCGTCTTGGCACCATCAGTTTCACCAAACGAACAGCAACCTGGGAGTTCATCTGTCGTGGAATTGACTTCGGGGATCACCTACAGCTTGTTTCAATCCGCGTTTCTCCATGCCCATGTTTGCAACAGGCAGCGATACCTCTAATTATCACAACATATCACAACATATCACAAAATATCACAACATATCACAACATATCACAACAATCACAGCATCCCTACTGGTGATCGATTTTTGTTCATAGGTACAGCACTGTAATAGGTACGGTATACCGGTATCTTTCATGATGAAACCGAAGCTGGGCGCATGGACAGCAACACATGCCCCTGTACACCAAACTTTGGTGCTGGGCTCCGTACAGCTTCACGTTTCGCAGGGGGGTCGTGGCTACTGTAAACCATGGCTGTTATCATGGCTGTTGTCATGGTGAAATGGCTGTTGAACATCGGTAGACATGGTTCAACATGAGTCATTGTCAACCATTTGCCCTTTCGCTGACCATGTTGAAAACACCGCCACTCTTCCGCAGCCAGCAATGGTGGCATACCATCAGCTGCAGTGAGCGGAACAATGTTTTTCACCCGCCAGCTGTCTATCTTTTGCCAAGCAGGATTAATGGCTCTAGTTGATCCAGGCTGACTAATTTCCAGGAATCCATGCGCTGATTAAGCATTGACACATTTGAAAGCAGTACTCCATCAACTTATCGAAAGCTCTGAAGAGCTTCTAATGGCTCATTCTATCTGATAGCTATCGAAGCTGGAAACCAATAGCTTGTTCTTACTAGTTTCTGGTTTCTATCATCATCTATTACTAACCATTAAGTCGTCACACTTCACCATTAACAACCATGATTAGAAACATTCATCACAACGAACAGTCAAAACCATCGTACCCACTAGTAGCCATCAAGAACCATAGTAACCAGTAAAAACAGGTCAACAAAAACATGGTTGTTCATAGCCATGATCAAAAATCATGGTTGATGGCTTATGGTTGTTCATAGCAACCACTAAAGGACATGATCAACCATCATAAGCCATCAACTATCATCAGCTCATCAGCTACGGCGTACCCAGGCGCTCGCTGGATGCTGGCTTACGGCGCCTCCCATGGCACAGCTATTTGCAACCCGATGCCCCTTGACGATCCGCAAGGATGGGTGAGGTCCATGTGGTGATTTCTCAAGCCATAGGGGTTCCCCAAATGGCTATGGGTCAATATTTGTGAACAATTATGATGGTTAATAACCAACAAAACTATAAGGAAAACTTGCTGGTTAATGATGGGGGAACCAGGGATACAGGTTGAACTGACCCACAGCCAAATCATCCAATGTTGGTCGTTTATAGTACCAAACCAACCATCACTTTGGGGGTTATGACTTGAGAAACACCCAGGGATGAGATCTTTGGCATCATTTGGCTGGTGGTTGATTAAAGATGTCGTATTTCCCCTATATGTAAGGGATGGTGGTTTGATTAACAAACATATTCCTCAGAGGCGTGATTCAACTATCAAGCAGTCATGTCACTCAGAATATCTTTGTGATGTTTGTATCCCCGCTAGATCCCAAGCGCGGTAGACAAACAATGGGTGCGGGAGCTCCTCTCTCATGATTGGTTGTCAAACAAATCGGGCCTGGCGTTGGAGCTTCCACACTTGCGGAGTCTTCCAGAGAAGTTGATCCACCCTAGGGTAATTGTTCTATCCTTCAAAAGTTGAGATTCGCTCTAGGGCAACTTGGGGTGACATTGTATGTGTTTAGCTGCAAAGAATTTCTGTTGGAGGAACTCATCAAAGTATTGACTGTGAAGAATCCATCATCCGACCCATCAGCTGATTAGTTCACCAGCAGGCTTCGAAGCTGCGACAGTTCAGACCTGTCAATCCTGATTTGGGGCAAAGACTTCGTCGAACAACGCCTTTTTTTGCTCATAAGGGGAGGGTAAACAGCGTGTTTACGGAGCACAAGAAATCCGGAACCTCCAAAAATAACAATTTCTAGTTCCCTTCAAATCTTGTAAAGACATGACAGATTGCTTACCTGGGGCAGCAGTGGTATCCCCATTTCAGTGAGGAAATCCATCATTGCCATCCTCCCACGGCCTGGATGGAACCATTTGCAGTGCTTTAAGGGGGATTGGTGTCAGCACCCCCAGCATGGTTTACAATGGTTGAAACTGGTTGATCATGGTACACAATGGTTAAGAATGGTTGCAGTGATAACATTTAATGATGTATAATAGGCGCAAAAAAAATTGACTGGAAGCCCAGCCTAGAGATCTGCCTAGCCTCGCTCTTGTACGGCTGCAGTGGTTGTACCGTTTTCCGAAATGATCATCATTACTCTTTCAAAGGAATTCTTTTGCCATCCATTCCAAAATGATCCTTTCAAATTTTGATTGCTTACCGGATGGTTGGAAAGCAAGTGATTGATTTTATTATGGTTTTACGGCTGTGTGTCAGAACACTGGTAGCCAAATGTTCAGATCAACAAGATCCTTTGGCTGTTGGGATACCTACACTACTACCCATGGCTATTGGTTCAGTCGGTGTTGACTCAAGCTATCCCCGTTCCATTGATCCAGTCTTTCCCGGTCAATGCACTCCACCGGGGCGTCAGGGAGCGTTGCCAATCATCAAGGTGTCTTCGGAAGCTGGGATGATGGCCGTGGTGTGGGCTGGTGGGGTTGGGCAACCATCCGTAACCAACCGATGGCATCACCAGCCACCAAGCGATGGTGACCAGCTTCCGGGTCAGATGTAAAGCACAAAGTCGAGCCTTGACTGGGAATCACCATGACAGCAGTGTACAATCGCGCCTTACCATGGACAGAGGTGTACAGGGCTATCTTTAGACGGCTGTTGAATTCTAAGGGCATTCTATGTCAAACAAATTCCAGACATCTCTTTTATCATAACTGGTTTACATTGTTGATTCGGTATGGTCAACGACTTTCGCCTGACTCAACCGTCATATTTCAGCAACCCGAGTTCAGCCCTTGGTGTTTCCTCACACTGTTTCGGATGAGGTATGTAGGTAGGCAACCCTTGCCTCATACCTCTCCAAAAAATCTCGCAAGTTTGGCTGTGTTGGGAACCTACTCATGGCTGCTCCGTGCATCGTTGTTGGGCGCGGTGGTTTGCACCAATTTCAAGCATCCTAGATGGTAGATGATGCTAGGCACAGAGATCAACGACATGTTTTTCACATGGTTAATAAGGTTTGATCAGGAATCCATGTTTACGAAACGATAGTTGAATGATGTTGATTGTTACAGTGTTACCAGATGAAGGGGTTTATTTGATTGGTCCAACAGCCAAGAGTTCAGTCTAGGCCAAGAATCTACGCTTTGTCAGCAGCTGAGATGACCGAGATATTGGTGGGTTGTGCGGACTGATAGTGCCTGTACTGTGGACTGTACCCAGGAGTTTCAAATCACAGTACAGTCCACACCATGATTTAGGAGTAGCAATGTACTGTCCACACAGTGATGTATAGTCCCCAATAGGAGGCATCACTCATCAGGATTTCTAAGGAGTGATGCCTCCTATTGGGGACTACCACGGATCAGAATGTCCACCTGCCACGTAGCAACCGAGCTTCAACTTACCCCACTACCCACGCCATCTCCAACCACACAACGGTCATCAAGGTGACCCATCAGTTGAAGTGCTTCGGCTTGCCCTGTAACGGCAGTCGCTGAGGAGAAATCTCGGCTGTACCATACGAAGCTCCTAGAGGAACGTGTGGCCGAGTCCATCCGTGGTCGCAATCCGAATGGAGAGGAGCTGTGGTCGGGTCCTGTGGGGTGCAACGCTGCTGGGGGCAGCTCGATGTGGAACGGAATTCTTGGTTCATGGCATTGCGTGTAGATAGTTCGATGAATGATGGTAGATATACAGACCAGATTTCGTAGATGTTGGTTGTGTTTGGATCGATTTGTGTTTTGCTACTTGGATCATTCAAAAGGATGTGGGGATCAAATGGTATCATCCACCGTTTTCAACGTAGGAGCATTGGTCAAGGCCAGTACATGCGCGTTTGTTTGCACGAGGTTCATTGCATATGGAAATCCCAAATAGTTCATCAGATAGCACCTTCTTCTTCGGCACAGTGCTCATTCTTGGGTGTTTGTACCTTTGATGAACAGAGTGATAGATTTGAACTGGTTAGAATCCACATCAATCCACCAATGACCTTTTTTATCAGGTCGCTGACGGGGGAGCTGGTTCATGCTGGTTCTATGTGTTTCATTGCAGGTTTCTTTTTCAGAGCTCTTCAGTCAGAAGGAAAAGCAGCATCAATCTTAGGGGTGGTCCTGAAGGTCTTAGGCATTGCTGCTTTGTGATGACAGCTCTCGAGCAAGGAAGTTCCTCAAGCAATGAGGGGACCCTTCGCAACAGCTCAAATTGCTGCTTGCTTGTGGTACAACTATCCACATGCGAACCCTCTCTGGACGCCAATCACCATGGTTGTAATTCTGCTGGTTATCAACTAATTATTATGATAGAACAATGGGCATTATTGACTGTGCATTAGTTGTCAACAAATGCATACCGCTGGTCATTTCGTTTGTTACAGCCCAGTGGTTATCATGACAACATTCATTAATAGATGCCATCATGCTTCACAGGATTGGGGTTGGTTAGTGCTAGTCAATGCCTCGTTTTTGGTGAACATGCAGCGCTTCTCCTTGTGGTAAGCTATGGCCGTTGTGTCTCAAGAACTTCATGGTGACCACCTGATAAAAGGAAATTGCAAACCATCTCCGATTGGTAACAGATTTAACCATGGACTTCATGATATACTCCTCCTGAAGTAGATAGAATATCGAATTGGACCATCCCGAATACGAAAAATGGTGTTGATGATGCATATAGGGTATTCTATCTACTCCAGGGTGGTTGTAGATTATTGATGATATTTGCAGTTCACCTTTGGCTTTTAAAGACACACACTTTCTTCCTGTGTCAAGAACGCTGGTGGGTATTTTCAGAAAGGCTTGTACTTTTTCATGTTTTGGAGGCCCATGAACGGCCGACAAGGGACTTGTGAATCATAGCCACAAGCGGTTGTGAACCAATGTTATTGGCCCATTAATTTGCTATTGAATCGTTTATCAAATATATCCTTCTTGCCACTAGTTTATCAAACATACTCCAATCATACTCCAATCAACTGAGTAAACTATATCACATGAAAATCATAAACTCCAGTAATTTCCATTCAATTTCCGATTGAATATTCCAAAATATGTTGGTCATCAATCACAACCTCAGCAGTTGATCAGGAGCGACCCGCTGAAGCTGCTGAAGCTGCAACCCCAGCAGAAGTGCGCTTGCGATTGCGATACAACGAAGCTCAGGTGGGCCACGAAGACGGCGTGTTTTGGTGGTTTGGTGCATTGGTTCTGGTGGGTGGAAGATCCAGCAGTTAATAAACCCCTATAGTCTATATAGTTGATGGTAAATGACCAGCTGAGCAGGCAAACTGTGGGTGGTTTGTTAATTTGAATCTACCATTAGTTGGTCTTGGTGTGTGGTTTTGGTGGGTTGGTTCACTGGTGCGCTTAATGTTGCGTGTTTTGACTGTCGAACTATTGACATGTTTCAACTATCAACCGGACGGATGTGTGGCCAGCCATACCAACCGTGCACCCACTGCAACCCGGTATTTTTTGGTCATGGTTTGTCAGTAGGATGTATATAGCAAACTAATTGAGGAGTTTGCAGGGTGGACGACCAGAAACGCCACCAACTTGGATGCCAGCGTAGCTTATCACCGGAGTTCAATCATCCAATTTCCTAAATCCAGTGTCCATCTAAGCACCTTTTCGAAGATCTGAACTCAGAGCGTACTGATAGATTTGTTGTACTTGAGATTGCTCCCAGTCTCAAAGTCTACCATGGCTTGATCTTCCATGGTCGACCTTGAACATCTCCCTACTTCACCTGAAATCCTGCCATTGCCTGTGACTGGGAAGAGGAAGCGATTCAGTTGCAATTGACCGACGTAATGAGGGGCTGACCTGTGTCCTATCCGATAGGTCAGTGTGGCAGCTTCGGGCTTGCTGCACAAACGCGGCGCACGCAAGGCGGAGCTTGATTGTGTCGCGAAGCACGCCGCTCGCAGGTTTTTTCCAGAGCCGCCAAGCTAATAAGCTACAGTATGTGTGGTTTATTAAATCTATCATTATGGATGATTTTTCTCTGGATGATAGAAGGGGGTACCCCGTCATGACTTGAGAAACACCCATACATGAAATGCATGTCTGATTGGTGGTCTTGAAAAGTTTTCCCTAGCAATTGGGATGGTTAGTTGATGTCAAATCCACCAATTAACCAGGTATGGACTATCCACGGCTATCCGCGTCTTAACAAAGTTGTTTGAAGAGTGAGGGATAAAGTTTGACATCGACATAGCCATCATTGAAGGTAGTTCTTCCCTTACCAGTTGAACACTGTGAGTTTTCCAAGGGCCACTAGGATATAGAAGCGTGTGTCCACAGCCATGTTGGAGGTACATCATTAACAAACTCGTAAAATGACAACGGACGTAAGTTGCACCTGGATGCTTTGACTATTTCATGTACACTTTACGAATTTGTGCTATTTTGAGATCAATAGCCAGTGCATGGACGAATTCTATAGTGTACGAACATATGCATGCAATACGCGCTATGTACATAGTAATGGAAAATGTTAATATATGTTAATATAGATTATATATACACACTAGCTCAGAACCCAGATCGCATGGTTTAGTGCAAAATCAATCGACAGGATAGGTTTCTTGTAGTATATGTTTTGATTGATGATTGGACAATGGTGCATTTTAATGGCAAGACCACCTAGCCAACCATTCGAACAAATCCTTTTATGGTTGGCTAGTGTTTGAAATCGTTGGTCACTATCACCTAGTATTCTCCATCAGGAAGACACAATTTGTAGCCGACATCTCTGTTGGCACTGGCTGGTCAGTCCGCAGTCAACCCACCAGATCAGTTCATAATTGAATCACCAGTATTAACACCTCAGCCGTGGATAAAAGTTGCTTAGTTGACGGTAAATGATTGCATTGGATTAAGCTAGGGCCCAATTGCCATGCTAAGTGGCACCCCCTGGTAATCCCTATCCTGGTTTCACCAAAAATCACAATTTCTAATTGGCAAACCAGCTATTTCTATGGCGGATTTTCCATGCAAACAGGTCAGGGACTACCAGGGCATAATGATGGTTCATAACTAGTTATGAGTGGCAACCGGCCCCCCGTGGTCATTAACCATCATTACCCCCTGGTTATCAATCACCAGGTTAGGTACTTATCAGGGGGAGCCATCCTATCAACCTGGTTGTTAACCCCATGGTGATTAATGACTTACCATGGGTTGATTGACCTGGTTATCCAACCTGGTCGTCCTATTGACCTGGTTGTTAAGCTGGTTGTTAACCCCTGGTTATTAAGCTGGTTGTTAACCCCTAGTTATTAAGCTGGTTGTTAACTCCTGGCTAGCTAAACTGCTGGTTAAGCTGGTCATCGGTTAAAGCTATGAGTTTTTGGGTCCAGCTTACCCGAGGGAATCCCCATCCTTGAGGCCATCGGAGATGCCTCGATGCGGGAGACCTATGCTGCAGCCTGTGCTACTTGGCGTCTGATCATCATGAGCATCATCTTGAGCCAGTCTAAGTGTGTTCATAACCAAGATGAATTGGTTGGTGTTTTAAAAACTTTTCTTATTTGCCCTGGTAATGATCACATATGATCAAATAGTTGGTTGGTCGACAAGCATTTTTTTCACGACACGGTGGTGAAGCACCACGCAGCAGATATTCTCAACCACCATGGGACCTGGTTCCCACTGCCAGGCCTCCCATGTGTCCCAGGTTTTGGCTTCGCCCTTGTTGCGACGCCTCACAGCAGCAGCACACCACGATGAGGAGCTGGTGCTGTGGGATCCTTTCTGTGGATCCGGAGTCACCTGGCGACGCCAAGGGGTGGGTGACAGCTCTTGCGCCTTGAAGCCTTAAGAGATAGCAAGTGGTTTGAAATGGTTTGATTATGTTTGATGGACATTTTCTATTTTCCCTGAGTGATATCATTAACGAATTGTTGGTTGACAAATTTATACATGTTTCCACAGGGGTTGAAATCACTAGCACTGGACATTATGATGTTGACGAAGAAATCATGATGATGAACAAATTATGAAAATAATGATAACGATGCTGACAATGCAAAAAATCACTTGATCGAATCACTTGGGTTGATCAAACATGAACCTGCTCATCAACAAGTGTCTGGGGTGCGGAGCTTTTGCTGGTGATTATACCGATCTATTTCATGGGTTCAAAGTTGCTCATTTTTGCAAGTTGATACTCAACCTGGTTTTTTCCTGGTGAATATATATAAATGGTTCTGGTTGATGATATTTGTTGATCATGGTTGCCGATCATGGTTTATGGTGGTTGAGAATGGTTCATCACGGCTCTGGCGAGTTTCTGGCGTGTAATCCGTGTTCCATTTATGATTTGCGGATGCCCGGATGATTCCGAGTGTGTAGATTAAAGTCCATGATATGGGTACTTCTCAAAATGGGGACTGGTAGGTGTATTACTACAAAAGGCAAATGTGGAATGATTTGGGGGGTCCCCTTCCAGTATTTTGAGACACCACCATATTGTTCGAACATGTTCCCAGAATTTCCAGTCCAGAATCCATTGATTTTTGGTTGGTGGTGTTAAACATTTTTGATTTTCCCTAATTCAGAACAGGGAGAGGCATCAAAAAAATGGGATGCATCAAAAAACATTGGGATGCATAAAAAACATGCACCTTTACAATTAAAGCAAAAGCAAGGAAATCAGGCAGGACGGAAGCCAGGAACAAGGAAGGAATGAAGGAAGGAAGGAAGGAAGCAAGGAAGCAAGCAAGGAAGGAAGCAAGGAAGGAAGGAAGCAAGAAAGGAAGGAAGCAAGGAAGGAAGCAAGGAAGGAAGGAAGGAACGAAGCAAGGAAGGAAAGAGCAAGGAAGGACTCGTTTCCTTGCTCTTTGTGATTTTCTTTTTATCCTGGTGAATTCTTGTTTTAACATCCTTTGTTTGAGGGGAATTCTTCTTGTCCCTGTATTTCGATCTGTCAATTTATTTTTGATCCTTCCCATTTTTTTGATCTCCTTTCTATCTCGAACCACTACCTTTTCCCTGTGTCTGAACTGTCAATCTTTTTTTGATCCTTCCCAATTGGTATTTTGAACCTTCCTCCGCAATTTTCTTCTCATCAGAACATATCGTTGGTTGATTCATAAATTTCATATGGGGTGGTTCAGCCACCAACCAGTTTTCATGTTTTCATGAAGTTAATGCTCACTATTAACAATGATGAACCCCTATTAATTAGCCATTATCAAACACAAGAAAGACACCGGCCATCCTGACCAAAACAAAACCTTCTCCCGTGATATGCAAGAGTTTTCCCATGTTTCCATGGTAGCAACCCTGCCCAGCCGTGGGGAAGGTCCCACTCCCAGCACGGCATGAGGCCATACTACTGGAAGCTCTCGAGATCGCCCTGGGTCAGCCGCCCGGCGGCCCTTCCAAGCATCTGGGTAGCAGGAAAGGGATAGGGCACGTTCCAGGTAAGACATGGATGGGCATATGGGAATTATATAGGATTATATATGATATATGATTATATAGTTGTGTATATTCATTTCTGTACGTGCTTGTTGATCATTTTGTTCATTTGTTTGTTTGCTTTTTTGAAAAAAATCAAACTCATACGCACATGTTTATTGCTGGGAAGTGCATATTCCAAGGTATTTTAGAGAAACACAAGCAGAGATAAACTCCAACGCAGAAAAAACACCAGCAGAGGAAACACACTAACACATCGTCATCATCATCAACATCATCATCATCCTCCTCCTCATCATCATCATCATCATCGTCATCATCATCATCAGCATCACCACCATCATCATCATCATCATCATCATCATCGTCATCGTCATCGTCATCGTCATCGTCATCGTCATCGTCATCGTCATCGTCATCGTCATCGTCATCGTCATCGTCATCGTCATCGTCATCGTCATCGTCATCGTCATCGTCATCGTCATCGTCATCGTCATCGTCATCGTCATCGTCATCGTCATCGTCATCGTCATCGTCATCGTCATCGTCATCGTCATCGTCATCGTCATCGTCATCGTCATCGTCATCGTCATCGTCATCGTCATCGTCATCGTCATCGTCAGCGTCATCGTCATAGTCATCGTCATCGTCATCATCACCTTTTGCCATCATCCAGACCTTCGTCTCAAACAACTTTCGCTTCCTACAGGCTAGTTTGTTCGGAAACTTCCGCGACCGCCTTGTGCTTGCTGCATCCTGTTGCTGTGTTAACGGCTCACAACCCCATTTGAGAAGAGTTGAACAAACAAACCTTAGAGGGATGCAGGGTCTTGACCCACAGCCATATGCGTTGTATTTGCTATATCAATCCAACTTTCTACGATGTTGTGTCATGTTGTATCCATCAATTTGTAACTCACAGATGGCCACAGCCAGATCCATGTAGGAGTGTGGGGAGACATGTCTGATGACCTGTTTCTTGGGGCAATGCCGCGCAGGGCTTCACCATTTGATAGGTAACTCTTGTGCATCACATCTATCGGGGCATCCCTATGCTGATTTCAAATCGGTTCCCTAGCGGCCCTAGCACCCACACGCACAATTCGGGGTTTCTTAAAATAAGGAAACCCAAAAATGGTTGGTAGTTATTACTACAGTATCCATGATTAAGGATGATATCCGGGGGTACCCCTATCTTAAGAAACCCCCCAATGGACGAAATCATTTTCAGGGATAGCCAGAATTAGCGAACGGGAAAGGTTGTTGACGTCAAAGTCGTGCCTAGACCAAACGCAAGCAAACTCTTACCTCGAAATGGCTCACTCTTTTTGATAGTCCATTTCCGGGTACTATGATGTTTAGTGGATTTGTGGTGTAGCAGTTGGGACAAGAAATGCTGCGTTCAGGTTGGTTTTCATCGCTAGTCAGTCTGGGTGTTGATATCTTTACTGGGGTATTTGTAAAGTTGTTTTCTTTTCTCTCTTTCCCTCGCCAGCTGCCGCTTGCTAAGTTGTGATTCATGGGTTTGAAGCATTGTCTAGACATGGTCAAGACATCATCATTCAGGAATCCCCTGATTCATGTTTTTTTTGCTTATTCTGTGCATCACCACGTTGTTTTCCATCCAAAACGGCCAATGGCGTAGAAAACATGCTGGAGCGTGCTATTGTGGTCGGGTGAGGATCCTTGCCTTAAATCTAGGGTTTCATGATATTTTATGATATCACTAACCACAAGCCAAAATGATCAAAACATTCACCTTCTGCCTCACTAGTGTTCCATGCTGTTCTATCATAGAATCACTTTGTATATTCATTTTTAAATGCTGAGCACATACAGACCGTCTTGTGTCGATGTTCCAAGCGGAATTTGGAAAGGAACGAGGCATGACTTCTTGGAAACTGCGTTTCCATGGGAACGGTCCCCATGAGAAACATGACTTAGGAATCACTTGATTCGGTGGTTGTTCACCAATCGCTGGGACCCAGAATCACTGCGCCACGACCGAGCCACGGCTCTCAATGCTCTCAGGTACTATCCTTTCAAAGGATTCCCATGCCACGAGCCGCAGGAGCTGAGAAGCGCCAACAGCTAGCCCCGAAATTCCCCCGAAATGCCCAAGCCTGGGATGATGGTTGGCAAATCGATTTGTTGAAGTTACATGAAATTGGCAACTGTTCTACAACTATGTCATGCTATACCTTGTTTCAATTCATTTTTGCTTTGTACGAATGGTTTCTGTCATAGATTTTTTAGATTCTAGATGTTTACTGGTCCATGTGCCGCGCAATTGGATGTAGCCAACCCTGCAGGAGTTTGAAAGTGTGGCAAAGTCCATTCAACCCTGGCGGCCTCCAGCAATTTCCAAACTGACGCCCCTTGGTCAAAGCCGATGAACGCGATTTCAGTGCGAGAATGAGCTGATTGTTGTTCAACGACCATGCTGAAGAATCTGAATTAAGCGGCTGACATATTGAGTAAAGATTTGCGGTAAAAAGCACTTTTGTTCAAGGCCGGCCATACGAGGTATACTATATTTTCATGTACTCCGAATAATGGAGACACCCTGAGCAAGGCAATTCGATACGCGACCATTCAAGGGAATATACCCAAACTTGAAGGTTCCCTTGTCAAAAAAGATCAACTGGGTCCAGTAGCTCATTACCTTCTGATTGCCCGAATCCCGATCATGTTCAATCCAAACTCATAGCGTGCATTTGTGACCTGCCATATGTGACCCCTCAGGGTTGTTTTGATGGCATTTTATGTTTTTTGGTGAACCCTGGGTACTGCCCATGACGAATTCTTGCAAAAACAATCAGCCCAAATATTTACAAATATTAGTAAATATTAGTAAATATTTGTAAATATTTTGAGGGGTCACACCCCAGAATTAGTTGCAGGAAAGCTATCTGACCCCTCAGCTTACCAGGAAATTCCTGAATACCTGATCTATCCTGATTTGTGGGGTCCTTGGACCACAATTCTGGTCGAAAGTATTTGGTATGAGGCAAGTAGTTGGTGAGTTTTAAGAGCAAAATTTGGTCAAATTTTGGTTAAAAATATTAGCTAAATATTAGCTAAATATTAACTAATATTTGTGAATATTAGCTAATATTAGTTAATATCAGTTAATATTAGTAAGTATTAGTAAATATTGGCAAATATCAGTAAATACAAGTAAATATTGTCAAATATTAGTAAGATATTGGTAAGAAATTAGCAAGTGATAAAAAAAGGTAGTGTAAATATTTTTAAGGGTCAGATCTTGTGGGTCGCAACTTTTTGCTATGACAAACAGCTCCTGCTACATATCATCATCATCATCATCATCATCATCATCATCATCATCATCATCATCATCATCATCATCATCATCATCATTCGTCGTCATCATCATCATCATTCGTCGTCATCATCATCATCATCACCGTCATCATCATCACCATCACCATCATCATCATCATCCCCATCATCATCATCATCAGCAGCAGCAGCAGCAGCGACCAGCAGTTTTGGTGGAAGGCGTCATTCACCAATTCAGGAGTGCTCGAGCCCTACCCCTTTTGTTAGTAAATGAGCCTGTCATTCTGCGTGGCAAGTGGGTATGTTTCTGGGAACGCCCACATCCAGGACCAAAAAACCAGAGACAACAGTGTCAGCCGTTCCACTCATTTGACTCTTCGCCACACCTGCTTCCTTTTGTTCACTTTGCTTTTGTAGGGTCAAATCACCAAAAAACACCAACAAAGTGGTCTATGCTATTTGGTTTAAAGGTTCTAAATTGTAAATATGAATCCATTCTACGATTCCCACTCTTGATCAGAACCAGCTGGGTTTTCGAATATGTGTTCGTTTCCCCTCTTAATTGTGGTGATTTATCGTGCTGGATTTCTTGCTGTCAGCCGTTTGAGGATCGGGGCTATCACCTAGGATGAGACAGGGTTAGCGTAGACTCAGGGAACAATCGGCTTCAACCACCAGTGATAAACTCTCTCTACCTTCTGATGCTTCACTGGATATATGTCACTTGAAAAACACCCTGCGGCCATCGCGACGTGGCCATGGCGAGTCCCGACATGGTCTCGGATCGACAGCTGTGGAGCGAGGCTGGGGTCTCATGGCAGTCCTCCGAGGACGAGGACGAGGACTGGTTGCCGACGAAGATGAAGCCCTCCGAGAAGGAACCCTGGGAGTCGGAGATGACGTCGGTGAGCAAAGTCATCAGCGTCAACAGCGTGACTTTGAGTCAGACCTTGGAGCCGCAGCTGCTGAGGGCCGCGCCGCTGACTGTGGCCTTGAGTGGTTTCTGCAAACATTGGGAAGGCCTGGCAGCGACAGGGTCCAAACCCTTGGTGACTTTGAGTCGACCAGTGAAACGTATCAACGTGTTCCTGAGTCACGACTGGCAAACTTGCCGTTGGCTGAAGCTTCTGACCCTGCTGCTCTACTTCAATTCGAGTGCAGCAGCCATTGCAGCCTTGCTCTCAAGCCTGCTGCTGGGAGTGCTGAAGACACAGCTGGGAGCAAGCATGAGCAATCTTTGGTTTTATTCCTGCTACCTGGTGTTCCTGATTGTCCTTGCCTTCTGGCAGAGGATTCGCAATTTCTTTGTTTCAGCTCCCATGGTCTTCTTGGATAAGCTGTGTATCTATCAAGAGAACGAGGAGCTGAAGCAGAAAGGGATTCTGGGACTTGGAGCTTTCGTTGGGAGCTCCGAAGAGCTACTGGTTTTGTGGTCCAGGAGAACTTTCACTCGCTTGTGGTGTGCCTATGAAATTGGGTGCTTCCTGAGCCGCATGCGGCGGATGAAACAACTGGAGATCCTACCTGTGGCAGGTGTGGCCAGTCTGTACTTGACCGCACTCCTGTGGCACCTTTTGGTGATCAGCTACACCGCGGCCATGAAGCACTTTTGCCCTCCTGGAAGTCCTCAAGATCTGTGGTCCGTGATTTGTGTCTGGTTGGTGGTCACCCCAATCGGACTCATACTGCTTCCACCCATCAGCTACCTCAAGATGACCCTGATGGATGACTTCGACCAACTTCCCCAGCAACTCCAAGACTTCCAGATTCAAAAGTGCGAATGCTTCTGTTGCCACAACGATCACAAACATCCATTGACAGGTGAGGCGTCCAAAACTAGAGATAACTAGAGTGGGGAATCCGGATGTTACAAAATGCTTCTTCTACCTTTCCCATGTTAACCTGGCCCCCGGACCGAACCAACCACAGAACGGCGGGAATCACAGGCGACCCCATGATCTGCGACCGCGAACTGGTCTACGAAGCGCTCAGCGAGCTCTACTCTCGGCTTGGCAAAGATGGCCAAGACCTAGATCCACTGCAAGTTTTCAACAGTCGTGTGCGAGAGAGGTGCGGCTTAGCGCCACAACGAAGCATCCGGAAACCTCTGTGTTTTTTGACAGTCTCATAGTGGGGAAGACCATTTCAGTAGGTAACTAGCGTTTTTGGTGGGCACCCCACAAAAATAGACCAAGGTCTTTAGCTTTATATGTTGGGTTTGCATATTTTTTTGTGGTAGGCAACTCTGTGCTCTGACGCCATTTTGGTGATGTTTGGTACCCATTCCCAGAATTCTTGGCTGGCGATCACAATCCTCTAAACTCCGTTCTGAAGCATTGTCGGTCGAATATGTCACCAATTTTCTCTTGCAGGTTGCGACCGCAGATCCTTCAGAAGGTTGGCTGTGATGTACCAAAAAGATATACAGCAAGCTTGGTTCTGGTCAGCATGTTGCCCTTCCTGTCACAGCTGATTGGAATTATCGGTGAAGGGCCCCAGGTGTCTCGTTTTGGTTACGCAGCGTGGCTCATGCGTCAGATCTTGCACTTACTGCAACCTTGCCTGGCCCTGACTTTTGCGGTGAAATTCTGCCAGCGTTTGTTGACACTGCGAAAGATGCCCCTCTTCCGGGGCAGGCCAATTTGTCTATCCGTATGCCTGAGCCCCGTTATGGGCAGCTGTGTAGGATTTGTTTGGGCCAGCTTTGATGTGACCAAAGTCATGTCCCCAGAGGACAGCTGGCTGCCACTAGTACCGTTCTTGGTGGCGATCGTCTTCAACGTCGTTGTCTACTTCTTTTGAACAGGCGTAGTGCTTCAAAGCAGTGTACACAGCTGTTGGGGACCAGTGTTGATGGAAGCTCGCGTTGGCCGCAGCGTTGATCCCAGATGTCTCACCAGTCCGTCCTCAGGACGGCCATCCGTCAGCCAAACGGCTGTTTCTCAAAGAAGCTAGATTTGATGGGACCCGGAATTTAGGTCATAAACCAGCACTTTCATTTGGGTGAGAGTTGGCAGCTTGGGGGTACCCAACACTCCCGAAAGGATGATGAGTAGATCAGGAATTAATTGATTTTGACAGTGCTCAAATGCTTGGATCTTGAGCATCGTTCAACTGCCGCCGATGGCGATGAGCTGTTCGTTTTCTTGGGAGTTCTGTACCTGGCGAATCCATGGTGAATCCATGAGAGATTTTCGACGCCAGAGACCCATGGTGAAACGCTGAGAACTGGACTTTTCCAAGAGACCTGGAACTGATGGGGCTAGGCACGTCATCGTGAAGTTCAACAACTTGATTCACCACCGCGCAGCTGTCGTTTTAGCCCCGCTGGAACCATTCTCTTGTCTTGTTCGTTGGCCGCAGACTCGACCCACAGTCAACAACCCTGGCCGAAAAGCATCCGTGGGTACTGATACCGGCCTGGGGCCATCACCCTGGTGGTGTTCGTTGCTGATACTCTTAGGGGGTCGGTGAAAACCCGGAGGAAACATCCCCATAGCCATAGATGCCCTGAGCTTAGGCTGGCTTAGGTACCCCGTGTTATACGCCTTGATCATTCCAGCTATAAACATGACATTGGAATGGTATAGCTAAAATGTTTATAGTTTATAGCATTCCCCCACAAATTTCATGCCAGCTATCATTAAATGATAACAGAGGATCCGCCACACATAATCCACATTTCGGTAGGGCGTTCGTTCAACGCTTTGGATGTCAAAGGATTTTTCCATCCGCGGCTTTGGATTGACCTCAATACATGTCCGTTACTCGAATGTTTCTTAATTTGGTTGTTGGTATAAGATATTCATTTTGGTTGCTTTCCCTGGTATGACCAGATGATTGGTTGGTCGACTTGCGCATATTTTTCATAGGCGTGGCGGCGTGGTTCAACCACCAAGCAGTACTGGATTGAGTAAGTTCAAACTGGCGGTTTCCTTGCCACCAAAATGGTTGGTTAGGTGCCGAGGGGCTGAATAGCTCAGAAGCTGTGTGCTCACCATGATTTGTTGCAGACCCGTTGTTCACAACGCCTGACCCACAGTGCCCCGAATCGTTGAAGGTGATCGTTCACCATCAGGGTTGATCATGTTTGATCCGGCCTACGTCTGGATGCAGCCAACGCTGCGGGGGCTGGTCACAATTGTGAAAGTTACAAAGGCATGTATTTTTTTGGCTACCCAATATTTAGCAAAGAACCGTCACAAGATTAAGATTGGGACAAATTCTGTAGTAAACATGGAACTAACTGAAATCCAAGGGTTGATCCCAACTACAGGGTAAATCCAAGGGTTTCCATGCGTAGGGAGTCCCAAGTTAGACACAAGATTGGGTAAATCCAAGGGTTTCCACTTTCAGTGTTCAATCGACTTGTTGCGCGAGGCTTTTGGGTAGCGATCAATCGGAGGCGAACTGAGAGCGGTGTTTGTAGTTCCACAGCATCATCGCGAAGCAGTACTAATCACAGGTAAATTAGTATAAATTAGTAATGATTTAATGATGTCTAATTCGCACATGTTCACTGGTATTGTTGGTAATATCATTCATCAACCGATCATAGGTCCATGCATGATCACTACTATTGTTGATTCAGGACAATGATATTCAATGATGGTTAACACATGTTCACCATTGTGATATGTGTTGGTTGTTCATGGCCAACAGTGACTGGTGCTGCTACATTGCCACCACATTTCGAATGATCACTTCTGGTTGATGATGGACTCTGGAATTCCAACGGACAACCTATGAAACATGTTTTGATTTGATTGTCACCTTTTCTCATTTGGTGGTGCCCTCCCAGTCAAGTTAGGCGAAGATAAACTTCCAATGAACCCTCCCATAAGCTGACCCGGAAGCATCCTGCATTTCACTGCTTATCAATGGAAACTATCCTATTGAAGATAAATCATCCTTCTAAATAGCATAGTGGGCATTTCATATAAACCTTTCCTTTTTCTAGGTTTCATAGCAGTGTAATTAAATGAAACTCATCAATAGGATTTTTTTAATCAAGAGGTAAATATTTGTGTAATGATTGTGGTTGTTATTGATAGCTCTGATGTCGACTTCCACCTGATCTTTACCGCAGGGTAATGAATGATTCGCAAACTCGTCACATGCGATTATGAACCCATTTGTGGTACCAACAACTGGTACACCACCAGTCCACATGATGCTATGTTGACTTTGATTAACAGACCATAGGTTTATTAATTGGTGAGGGGGGTAGAATTTCAAGAGGAAACCAGTTGGCTTTTGCACCCCCTGTTAATCAACCAGGGGTGCATTAATCCAGGGTTGGCATTATATGACGCTACCGATGTCTAACTACACCTATTGTGACTGGAAGTAGGAGAAAGGCATCCGGGGAGCTCGGGGTTTACCCCCCAACCGCTGATTTAGGTACAACAACTACTGAAGATCGTTGCTGCACAACTAGACATCATGGTGGTTAATTATACAACATGCAAACATAGAACAGTTGTCACTATGTTCTATATTTGCTATGGTGAATTTACGTACTATATGATATACCTATCAGGCCCAACTTTACCGGCCCAAGAGGGGTGGTAAGTTCTAAGTGGTTCTAAGCTCTTCTGGGTTGCTCTATATCTTATCCTTGTCATTTCACTGTCTTTTCCGCATGTGCACATACCCCTGTATTCATGTCATGATGCTATCTCAGACATACAGCCAAACAACTCGGTTTTTGGTGATGTCAGCCAATAGTTGGGGAATAGTCAGCCAAAGTCAATGGGAATACCGAGCATTTGAGACAGTTCACTTGGTGCTGTAGTTGCTGCTGTTGGTGGGAGGAATTGCTGGATAGGTCGAAGTGTTTGCCACCGAAAGCGCTGTTTCTTCCCGTCGGATTTGGGTGGATTTGGGATTTCAGGGATGAATTTTACAATCCATAAACTGGTTTTCCGCTTTTTTCCCCCCAATCTTGCTGATGATCCTGGTCCAAGTACCAATGTGCCCTCTATTAACCAATTGTTTCCCTTATCATTGTTGGTTATTATCCCTCTTTATTGGTTGGTTCATATTGACCCATAGCCATATGTAAAGATACCCAACGTTCCTAGTTCAGGGGTTTACCTACCATAGAACTGGACAAAGCCGTGTGGCCAATTTATCCAGCGATTTTCAAGCAGAGGAGTCAAGACAGCTTGGGACAACACCCCCGGCGCACGAAAATACACGAAAATATGGCTATGGGTCAATATTAACCAACCATAATAGGGGATACTGACCAACCATTTTGTAGGGAAACCAATGGTGAATGATAGGGGAACAGGGGTACGGCGTTTTGACCCGCAGCCATATGTGGTTCTTCGGAAGTTAAGAGAAACCCCAAAGCAATAGTGATTGAATGTGATTGATCACGGCTCGTAGTACAATTGTTCACAGTTGTTTGATTATTATCGATATTGGTTCACAGTTGGTTGATTATTGACAATTGTTTGATGATGGTGGTTCACAATAGATCATTGAAAGCTACTCTGCTGGTTGACCCCGGAGTACTTCTGATTTGGGGGTTTCTCAGAATTGGGATCCCCAAGCAAGGTGGCCGGTTTACTGTAAATGACTACTGTAATAAAGTGGATGGTAACTGGGTACCCCTATGACGTGAGGACGCTCATTTATAGCGCCACTCAGGACCCCCCCAGTTATCATCCAGTTGGGAAATGCCCTTTTTTGATAATTTCCCTATGACTTGAGAAACCACCATGTGTAATTGACAATCATATTGACAGTTAAGATTTGCCAACTCATGAACTATATACAGTTATAACTATCCCCTAATGTAGTACAACCGACCGGATACACTATATATCAATAGGTACACCGGATACACTATCACCAGTTTCAATAGCTACACCAGTTTCAATATATTGTTTATAACTTACAGTATACAGTTGATGTATATACAGTTATAACTTATAACTATAGTTACAACTACCCCCTACTGCTAGTTTATAACTATATATCCGGTGTACCTATTGAAACTGGTGATCTTTCGCGCCACCCCTGAGCCGCTCCAGGATCAAATCCAGCGCTCGCGCAGCAACCTGCGCCGATGCTTGCGCCGGCTGCAGCTGCCCAGCGTCCAAGCCCTGCGTGAGGTCGCCCGGTGATGTGTCGATCGAACGCCCCGGGGATCCACCGCAGCCGTTGCCCGTCACATTTCTGGTCGATTTGTCCGGTAGAAATCGATGGTTTTCAGGCGACAAGAAGTATGTTTTGAGAGATTGGAGCATGACCTTTTAACCAAGCCAGTATATGAATCGGATGATAAGGGGTGATATGCTTTTATCAATGACACAGAGTCGATTCAGTGACCAATCCCTATGTCAACAAATGAGCTGATTACTGTAGATCTTCCATCTTCTTCCCTGATCTTCCGCTTACGGGCAAACCATCCCCAACAGCGAAGAAGTAAATGGGGCTACGTGATTACGTGCCGGTACCTGGCAGAGGCCTTGCTCCATCTGACTCGAACATCATCCGAGAGGCTGGTTGTCTTAAAAAAAAAGGGTTTAATCTCATTGATTCTACCAGTGGTATACATCCCCAAACGCCCCAACCTACCCGTGGTAACTCTGGTTGTCCCCTGCTTGTGACGCTTCTACCATTGGAGCCCCATTGGTTTTTCACAGTTCCCAGTCATCTTGGCACCGATGTTTTGGTTGCCCTAACATGGGGTATGATAAACCCATCATCTGGGATAGAGTTGTTGCTATATGACCTGTGATCCTGGGATAATTTTGATAAAATTTGGAAGCTATGGGATGCTGTGGGCATGTATCCCACTTCATCCACGAGCTCGTTCAACAGCGGGTATTTTCAGGACCCAGTCGCTGTCAGATTGCATCTTCGGTATCCTTAGGAAGGACCACCCTCGCCACAGATGCGCCATTTTGTGAATGCTTCATATGCTATGTAATTCATGGAATATAGTTGCTCTTGCTTGCAATTACATCCTTGAATACAATCATTCCTATATCATTCCTAAATATATTGGGCATACTTGTAATCCCAATCATTCATATATAGTTGCTCTGGCCTGCATCTCTTATTTGCTGTTGGATGCTGTTGGGTACATAAGCTGTACTCCCAGTCCAACTAAACTGCTATGGTATCCTGTTTACATCCCAAGATGTCCTTTTCACATATATCCAACAAAAAGCACTTATCCACCATTGTTGGCAAGCGACGTTGGTGGTGCTTCTTCAATCGTCTTCACCACAATACTGGGACCCTACTATTTATTACGGTTTTTATCCTCACTCCTACCGGTATGTCTGCATTTTTTGTCATCATGTGTCTCTTCATTGAAATATGTTGGGAATTTTTGGGATATGTCCATTTATTTCCTATTTACAGTAATTAGATGTACTGATAACCACTATCTCATATAAATCTACTAATAGTTTGGATATACTGGTAATATTTGTTAAGATTGCTACCTACTATCTACTAATCATATGTGTTGAAGTTGCTACCTATATACTGGTAACATGTGGTAATACAAGTTACTTTTTACATGGCCGTGAGTCAAAAGCCTGTACCCCTGGTTCCCCTATCATTAGCATTGTTTCCCCGATGAAATTGTTGGTCAGTATCATCCATCAAATTGGTTGGTCAACTGCTTGACCCAGCTCGCCCACAACTTCTCATCTACGCAGCGGTGACTGGGAGCGACTGCCAGTCCCGCAAAAGCTCCACCTTGGAAGAGCTGCTTGAAACGCTGCCTTGTCGAGTGCAGCTGGTGCAAGGTGGGGGGCGTGCCACACGTGACTTGTTACCTGAATCTTCGCGTGAAGTTTGCCGGATGTTCGGGTGGTTGGAATCACCAATAGATAGCGGTTGGAACGACCAGCTCTGGTGAAGATAGGGGTTGAAACCACCAACCAGTTTTGAAGAAAAGATTGCAAGAACAGTTGTGATGTCAAATGTTTGCAAGCTATCCCGAAGTCGTTGCATGCCTTTGCTGATTTCCCTATCAGCAGTCGTTGGTTACGAGAACCCTTGACATCCCTTGACTGTGTTCCACCATGTTCCACCGAATCCTCGGTACAGGTTCTATCACAAGAGTGGTCAAGCGACTGCAAGGTCATCGAACGGGCGACCAGGGAGATAAGAGAGTGAACCACTGTATTTCCAACGGTACCTCTGCATTTACAATACTCTGTCAGGTAACATGCTAGAAATTGCGTCAGATCTCATGTCAGAATTGAATGTAGTTGATTACAT
This sequence comes from Symbiodinium kawagutii, assembly GCA_009767595.1. Taxonomy (NCBI): domain Eukaryota; class Dinophyceae; order Suessiales; family Symbiodiniaceae; genus Symbiodinium; species Symbiodinium kawagutii. The sequence continues at coordinate 318,513 of VSDK01005940.1, forward strand.
GATTTTTTCTTTGACTGAAGACACGTGGCTGTCAATCTGTGGAGTACAAATCTGGTACCTTTCAAGGACTTGTGCGGCTTGGTTTGTCATCCTAACCTCAGGAATTGCTTAACTGAATTTGCTTTTGCACGGTGCCGATTTTCATAACATTCTGAATGAAGGATACGAAGGAAATTAACAGAATCCGACACAACAGGATAGGATTGAACTCAATGCGGTAGCAACTGTATTCATTGCCTGGCGTGGAGAGACTATTTCAATGTCAATGTAGGTACAGCATTTCTTCCCTTTTCCGACTGATTGCGGTAACATCCCAGCATGATGTCCACCAAAGGGATATGAAACAAACAATCAGGTTTTAACAATCAAGAATGCCAATCAAGTTTTTTAGATATGGCAATGGGTCAAAACCCTGTACCCGTGGTTCCCCATCATTAACCATTGTTTTCCCTACTATTGTTGGTTATTACCCCCTTTTTTTTGTTGGTTAATATTGATCCATAGCCATATGTAAAACTCTGAAAAGGAATGGAACATCGCCTGCACTTTGGTAGAAGCCCATGTTTTTTGGAGAATTGGTCGGTCGGCTCCCAAGATCAGCCGTCGCAGCCTTGCTTGACAGGGGGGTGCCGCCTGTCACCAGCGGTGCAGATGGCATCTTTGTTGGGGATGGCATGTTGGGGGATGATCAATTGGCACTTTGGTGCAGAAACTTAAGGCATTGACCAAGAGATGCCCATGTATACTGTTCATTTGTAGACGATCTGTACCAATATTGTATTTATATATATGATTATATGATTATATATATATATATGGATATATTTGTGATATTATATACATATCATGTGCGCACATAGATATATAATATATGCATACACGTGTTTGCTTGCAGCATGTGTATGTATATCTATATATTAATACAATGCAATATGATACTATATAATCATAATATACATGAAACATGCCGAAACATATGTGCAACACATGTTTATGCGCATGCACACTTACATATTTTTACACTTATAGAATTCTATGACACCCATCCTGAAAAGTGATCGCGCAGGTCGTCCTACAATGCCTTTTGGCAGAAGAATTTGCAGCGGCTGGAGGGCTGAAATTTGTGAAACCTTCAGCAATCATAACCCCGACCATGATTGGACACCATTCTGTAGCGGCATTCACCATGATGATGACTCATGAACTCATACTATTAAAGATCATGCTCAGTCGTCAATCCACAACGTCTACCATTGCATCGTTCGTGCAAAACCATCACGATCCTAGGATCGTTATGATGTGGTGCTTCTTCAATTGTACTGACTGTTGGCAGTGAGATCAACAGCTATAACCACAAGAGCACCTTGTAGGTAATGACGATGCTGGCGATCCCTCTGCATAGCAGTCGCAAGCAACACAGGTCACTCTTTATTTTAGATTAGCCATTGCCTCCGGCACCATCGCATTAGTCGGATCGGTGGGGCAGAATCGGAAAGCCACAGAATTCGGAGTTTCATGAAGACTTCCCATGAACTGATTCGTAAGTGACTTGTGGCCACGGGTTCTAAAAGTGAAGCTGCCTGCAACAGTACCCAGCAACTCCTGTTTGTTTTTTGAGCAAAGTCTGTTGCCTCCCACGAAACTACTTGTCAGGTTGATTGGTGTTTTACGTCAACAGGAATGAAAACATGATTTCATTGGATAATCGCTGAAGTACTATGTGCAGGAAGCCATGTAAAGTATTTAGGAACTGAGCAGTACTTCAATGCTTTCCTTTTATATCCTTTTATAGCTTACTCAGTACACTAAAATGCCATATATAACTTGAATGTTTGTTGTGGGTGATCGGTATAGCCATATTCATTAATTATACCCATCACTATGGCATTCACAATGGCTTTTCGATGAGTTTTCAGAATCAAACGAGAAATGTGTGCTTGTCGAGCTGTTGAGACTACAAAGTCCTACGCAAATGATTCAGAGGGTCCCTATGACAAAGACCCGGTTGCCAGGTTTGACCAGAAGGTAAAACTTACAGAGCCTAGCAGTTGGCTGTAACTCGGGATCGAACCGGCATTGCTGGACCTTATCCATGAGTAGGAATCCGTTGATATGGGCCTGTCGTGCCCGAAAAAAATGGTCGCGTGACTGTATGTGACTATTTACCATGACTGGCAATAGCCGGAAGATTGATGGCTTCCAACCTAAACTATGGAGACCCTTCAGGCTAGCGGCATGGCACAAGGCTTTCCCATCCAACGTAGAACCGTTGCTGAACGTGCAACACCAAGGATTGTCACCAATGTTCCCTTTGGAGTCTCTTCTGGTGGCAAGCAGGAGAGGTCAGCGCAGTTGTTATGGGTATTGTCCTGAAGATACGTGGACTTCCAGACTGTGTAGCCAGGATCCCCTCAATGAACTTCTGCTTGAAGGATCTCCCTACACAAATGGATTTCCATAAGGTGCGTATCCAGAGTCGATCCTGGAGAGCTGGCCATTGAGGACCGTGATTTGGGCTTGCCCGAAGCCAATGACACCTATGCCCAGCAGGGAGACCCAGCAGCCGCACCGTCCCCTGGAGAAACTCGTGAAGAATCATAGAGGTCGCAACTGCTATCAGCAACCAGCAGGATTCTGTGAACAAGTAGGTTAATAGCTGTTAATCATAGAGGTCGCAACCCGCAGTTTTTGTTGAACAGGATTCTCTCCAAGCTGCTGTGATGCTTGATGTGTTTAGATGCGCGTGTCGTTTTTGGAGATCAGCGAAGAAAATCAGGCTTCGATATACCGCTATCATACACCTCATCCGGCAGAGAAACTCGCTGCATTTTGATGCTAAGAGTCATCTCCTTGGCACGGCTATACGTGGTTATTGGGAGCAATTGGGAGCCGTGAAACCGGGGTCCAGGTCTCTGCCTTTGAAGGAAGAGCAACTGTTTTTAGCGAGGAATGGTTGCCCAAATGGTGAATGAGCCGTTGAAGCACATGCAGTGGAACCTGGTGGCGAGGAGTTGACACGTCGAAACTCGGGATCCATCGATTGGTGGATGATATCGTACTCAACTTCTTGAACTTAAGCGTGTCATCCTTGACAGTTGATGATCCAAAGCGCAACCCCCCAAGACACCTCTATTGTATGGCCCGGACTTCAACCCTGGTGGGTCCAATTGTTTTCTGATTCAACTCTGAACTCTGAAGACTAATGACACATGGGCAACCATCAAGCAAACCTTTTAATTATGAATTATGAACCATCTATATATTTGTTTTATTTTATTTTGGTGTTGTCCATGCGTGTACCCCCAAAATGATGGTCTCTCAAACCGCAAGACATTGCTGAAAGTTTTTGGGCTATGCTCCACTTAAGGTCTTTTAACGGAACAACTTGAGATGATATAGTGTTTGTCAATCTGCTTGATCAAAGCGCGTGACTGTTGGCAATTGGTCACTAGCCCCCGTGAGTCATTCGTCATACGGCCATCACATCGTGGGAAATTTGGAAAGACACCAGACAACGAGACTTGGATCCGCCCAGCCAGCAACCGATCAGCAATTTTACCGCCGATGAATGCTACAGTGGATCCATCAACAAGTCCTTTACGGTGGTTTCTCAAAATTTGGGAACTCCTAAAAACCGGTTGGTTTATTAATACACAATGATCAATATGGGATGATAAGTAGGTGGTAGCCCTATTTTGAGAAGCAAAATGATTACCAGCTAATTAATTACTGAATATTATTGACACCTATATGATGAATTACCACCTATTGATCAGATCAACTGGGGAAGCTTTATGAGCGGATCTGCCAGTCTTCATCTTCACATCGGGCTGCATCTTGTCCGCACGGGCGACCCCCACCGGTGAGGCTGGGGCGCCTGCTGCGGCAGCAGCGCGCAGATTGGCGGGGCGTCTACTGCCGGGGAGCGTAGATCAGATCCAGCTTCCCGGGTGCGGCGAGGTGAACGGGGGGCTGTTTGGCATGTTGAGGTTCTTTGTTGAGGGAGGTAACCCCCCGAAACTTACTGCTTATGGATGTTTCACCTTTCTTTGGATTGTTGTTGTCATAGTTTTTGACACTTGTTTATCAATACTGTCACTTTTTGGTTGCCCCTGTTGCTAGTATGGGATCATTTTGCTTGTCTGTTTCCTTGCAAGTATGCGTCGGGAGTATGTTTGTGGCCATGCCCTTCCCTTCATCGCGAAATCCATCGAAGAGAGCTGTACCAAGGACAAACTTGACCTAGGCATCGAAGCTTCAGATCTAGTGTAGATCCCAACTGGTGCCATGGGAGGCTTAGTTTTGACCACCTTCCAGTGCCTTTCCTCACCAAAACTCGAAGCAGAATCACGAAGATTCTGTGCCCACACAAAAAGCACAACAGAAACACCACTTTTGTTGGTATAAATTGAACTCATCCATCGGTTTTGGTGTAGATATAGATTGAAACCATCTGAACCCATCTGAACCGATCTGAACCCGTCTGAACCCATCTGAACCTATCTAAACCTGTCGCCCAAGTCCCTGCCCTGTTGCCCAGCACACCAAGACCGGCTCCCAGGTCTTGCTGCCTTTGCTGACACTTTCCGAAGTCACACAGGCTGCGACTTTTCACAGAGCCATGGATGCTGATGGACTCAGTCACTGCGCTAGGTGCTTTCAAAGAGTTTGGTTGGTTGGTGATACTACCAATCTGGTTGGTTATAATGTAAGGGTTGGTGGTTCTCAAACAGTTATGGTTGGTGGTTTCAACCAGTATGCTTGGTTATGACGTACTACCAATAAACCGATGGGTGGTTTCAAACTGATTTGACCAACACATCTTATTTTCCCAAATGCATTAACATAAATTGTTGGTTGGTGGACTTGCGTTGCGCATAGTTTTCCATCGGGGTGGTGAAGCACCACCAAGCAGTAAAGCCTTGCACCGGGGGATTATTACCGTTGGGCATTCTGGAACTCGATCGAATGTTTTTGTTGGGTTCTCACATTTTGTAAGGCAGCAAGCAATGATCCCCGTATATCCTCGTTGCGATCCATGGGATTCCCGGTTGACTCACCATTATAGTTGTTCTTTTTCGACATTTTTACGACCACACATGGGCGTGTGATTCAAAATGGTCTACGCCCAGACTAATCAGACTTTGTTTAAGGCCGTTGCTTGGAAGGAAAGCCATGGTAAACGTTTTGTAATTGGCCATGGTATTTCTTGGATCAACTATTGGCCTGCTTTATGACACATAACCAGTATAGTTGTGTAGAGGATTATTGTAGAGTTGCAAGCTAGCCATACTATATACATACAACCTTGTAGCTGTTTGCACATGGCGTATCCGTCCCTAGTAATTCTCAATGGTTTGCTCATCAGGAGTAGCATTACCGATTTTGAGAACAGAGCCTGGGAACCGAAAAATTGCCAACAAAGACCAAAGGGTGTAAAATGAGACCACCAAGCACCACCAACGCATGGGTGGAAATTGGTTCACAATATAGGGTCGCAGGCAAAAAATCTCAGTGAGTGATTTGTAAATAATATATACAATGCAGTTTTACAAATTTCTTAGCGTTCTTTTGCTATATTATACATACAGCATCTATGTATTTACACAGTACATGTCTCAGTAATTTGTTTACTACAGATCATAGATTTTGCATACATAGAATTTTATGCGGTCTTATGTCTGTACTATACATGTATTATACATGTATATTCTCCATTGTGCATAGCATAAGTTTTTGTTTACTATTCCTGATGGATGGGCCTGTCTTTTTCCCGCCATTGTAAGGAACTGGTGCGGTGTTGCTGATTTTGCATTTGCGAACTCTGGGGATCTAGATTTGATGGTACAATGATCAACTCCTAGTATATAGTCGTTGATTTGTTGAAGGCTGAATTACTTAAACCAACTTTCTTGGTTGATTCGATGAGGCTGTTCAACTGTGTGATTGGGACTATGTTTCATGCTTGCCGCGTTCATTCTCCCAATAACCAGCCAACCAGCCAGCCAATATAAAGCAACCGACCGACCGACCAACGGACCAACCGACCAACAAACCGATCAACTAAAGTATCATGCATACATGATTGTTGGTTATGTCCCACTATTGTCGCTTCTTTACAGGGGACCCCACACTTACTATTAATTAAGCATTTCTAGCACTAAACCAACCATTACTTCGGGGTTCCCCATGGCTTGAGTAACCACCATAGTTGCTTAATATAACCAGCTAAGTATCCGTCATTAAACAGCCAATTGACCATCATTGACCATATTCTATTCACACTTATTGACAATCATAAACCAAGGCTATTAACCATGGCCATTGACCATGGCTATTGACCATCAGTAAAACCATCAGAGAAACCATCAGCAAAACCATCAGCAAAACCATGAGTGAAACCATAGGTAAACCCATCATTAACCATTGGCACGCCATCCTCCTTGCCAACACCAGGTTTGGACTGGAGCAGCGAGCTCCGTTTCCTGAGTGGCAGTCGCTGGGTGGATCTGTTGAGCTGGTCCGGTGCTTCAACGCCGAGGAAAACAGTGAAAGCACTGCTTCAACCAGGTGGTCGTTGTTGTTGTTGATGATGATGATGTTGCTGCTGCTGATGATGATGATCATGACGTTGATGATGATGATGATGATGATGATGATGATGATGATGATGATGATGATAATGAAGTACACTTGCTAGTTGCTGCTGGTGGTGGTGGCTGATCGTTTTAGCGATGGTGCTGCTGCTTCTGATGGTGGTGCTGCTGGTGAGGGCGGTGCTGTTAGCAGGGCACGCGCCAACCGTCAGACATGAGCGCACCCAGCTGCCAGTTGCAAAGGTAGTGTTGGTCGGTTTTTGGAGCGATCTTGGATTCACCCATCAAGAACCAACCCCAATGGTTGGTGGTTTCTCAAGCCATGGGGGTACCCCCAAGTTATGGTTGGTTGAGTGCTACTAAATGACTACAAATGGATGATTTAGGGGTACCCCTATTTTGAGAAAGCACCATTTGGCAACTCAAACGTTTCTCATTGTGAACCAAAAAAGATCAACACTTTAACGATCGTCTCGCGAGCATTGATTCCTGATCAAAATGTGTGGTATTGGTGTTCCCATATTTCACGAGAAATTGGAACAAAAAATGCTTGCTCGAAGGGAGCCCTGTAGTGAGTGAAAACGAGCTGTGGTTGAAAAATATTCATATCTCTATGATTTACCACGATGCAGGATAAAGTCGTTCGAGTAATGAGTTCGTATCCGCTATTGTTTATCACTAGACAATACTAGCTAGCCATTGTTGTCAAGAGGGTTTGGTGCTTCTAAGTTTTTGCCCCGCACATTCTTCATCTCCAGAAGGATGCCTGTGGCCATGGTTTACTCCGAATTCTGGGAGGAGAAGCCATGGTGGCTTAGCAATGTCCAAGCCAGTGGTACTAGTTACAGTTCTGTTTCTTAACGATGCATGTAGAGCAACCACTATAATGTTTGGTTTATCCATGTTTATCCTTGTGCATATACCTACTCTTATACAAATATTGAGATTAATTTGGGAAACAAACAGGATACTGCCAACTTACTGCTTTGCATATCTTCGTGCAACATTTAGTTTTGTGGCCCCGATGCACACATCAGCTGCGCATGGATCAAGACTGTAGAAGGTACCATGTCAACATCGGCACCCTGAATCTGTGGCTTCTTCCTGGATTGCGTTGGAAGAATTTGAATGTGAATGTACCCCATACACAACTGAATGAATGGACATGTAAATGCACACATGTGATATATACAGTATATATGTGTACGCGTGTACATGAACCCTTATTAACCATTACAGCAATTGTTGATCGATCATTGCTATGACACATTAATTACTTTTACAAAAAAGAACTCGGTTACATAGAATTAATCATGCACAGCCGCACCATGACGCGACGAAATCAAAGATCTGGCGCGGCATCCCGTTTCGGAGGTTGTTGGGGTGGGAAGGTTGGCCCACCGGTTGCAGTAGTTGAACTGGGGACCCGCTGGTTGCAATGGCCAAGGTGAACAGCATTCGGGAATTTCTCAGAGGTCGTTCGGTAGAAAATCGCCAGATTTTATAAAGAGAGAAAGCCTGGGAGACCATCTTCATAGTATTTCATAGTGGGCGGATTTTCAAGGCAGCGTTGCCGTGTTACAGTGAAAGAAACATGATGCGGGATGCTAATGATCAATAGCCAGCCGCCAGCAATCAAATTGCCAGCATTGATCCATTCACAGTAGGAGATGATAGCCAAAAGCCAACACAGGGTTACAGAGTTGATGGACTGATGATGGTCGCCTGAATGTTGTCGAAACCGCGGTTCAACTTGGGATTCGTTGATCGATTTCAGTGACCATTGAGAATGTTTATCCACGACATAAACTGTTGATTTCCTTTGATATGTGGATGGCTGTTTGAAACATTTCTTTGTTCCCCAAACATATGTAGAATGCTTGGCAGTTGATTGACGTTCACATATTTTTCAGAGTGGTGTTTCAACCATCAGATTTCTATGTGGGTGTAGGTTAATTCCCTGTACCCCTGGTGAACGTCTTCCAAATTCAGCAAACTAGTATTGGTTGGGATGTTACCCACGTGTTTGTTGGTCAATGTCGACCCACAACCATATCTCGCATTCACATGTGCGCTTTCAGAGAGGGAACCGTCCAGCAAGGTTCCAGTTGTGGGCGCTCAGCAACAGCAATCCCCTCGTCAACCCGTCCTACTTGCCATCATCAATCACTCGGAGTTTGTCCCTAAATGGTGCACAGTACCTACTAACCAGTACAGTTTTTGGAGTGCACCGTTCTTGGACAAACCCGTATAGCCGTATAATTCATCCTCCACGGTTGTTCGCAACTCCACGTACCAGTCGAAATGAATAGCACCCAATGGACCACTCTGATCACTAAACTTTTCTTAAACATCATAATGCACCAGTCATCATCAGCACTTGGGACAACAACCGAGTGGTGAAGAATCATTTGATCAACCCTTAATGAACAGCCTTTACCTCTAGTGGCTAATAACAAATGGTTGGTTGATTCGTATTTTTCATAGAGCATTAAGAATCATTTGGGTGCCAAGCCATTGTGGTACCCCAGTCAACCAATGGTTTCCATTCGTAAAATGATCATTTGCTTTGGTTGGCGGCCCATAATACCCCTCATGGCTTGGCGCACAGCCATATGTTGGTGATGATCCCCGAGGATTTACTATTATCACTATTAATGGCTATAACCCCCATAAAATTCCATGGTTTCCATAGATATACCCATGGCTTCCATCGAAATCCCCTATTAAACAATTCAAAACCACCATAATCCCTCAAAAATCCCATGGTTTCTACAGAAATTCCCAGTGATTACATATCATTAGCAATGATGAACATCAGAAAGCCAGCCGCAGCGACATGGATTGGCGAGGCTTTGTTGCCGCTGTTGGGATCCTCAGTTTAGTGACCTGTTGGGATTGTTGGGCTTCGGGGAGTGGCTGGTGGTGTTGCTGTGGTGGCTCTTCGCGATGCTTCGTTGAAGCTGGGGAGAATTCGTTGGATTGAATGAATCTACCATGTGATTCGGGTGTGGAAGGCTTGGGTTATCACATTATCATCTCTAAATATCTTGGTTATTTTGGATCAAGGGATTGATCCAAAATAGCCATTGAAATGTTTACCCAGGATTCATAAACCCCAGGTTGATTAATTGGGGGGGGGTTACCGTTCTAATGGAAAACAAGTTGGCTTTAGGGGATACGCCCTATTGATCAACCCGGGGTTATTAATCCTGCCACTATCCTGTTCCATCTATTTGTTGATCCATATGCCCCTACCTTCCTACCTGTCCATCGATACCAAGAAGCATTGTTTGGCAAACATGTTCCATGCCCCGTTTCAAGCTGCTGATGATCAGGGACTCGGCGAGATCGTTACCAAGAACTTGAGGTAAGTTTTTTGGACCAGGGCATTACATGGGGAATGTCAACCAAGAGCTACATAGCAGATTGAACAGTGAGTCATGCTGTTGGTGACAACTATAGACTCTACATACACATATATTGATATATATATATATAATGTATGTATATATATTTATATATTTATATTTATATTTATATTCATGTATATACATATATGTATAGATGCGTTTGCATAAATATGTAACTGTGTACTTATACATAGATACATGTCTACAGATTTACATATAGATCATTGTGCATTACGTATATAGACATACATAGAGATTTAGACATGGTCGTTCATACGACTTTCATACATAGGCATACGGCATACGTACAGACATAGCAGTTCTCGGAACGTTTTTGTGATCATGTTTGTGAAGGATGCATGGCCGATTCCATCTTTCCAATCTCAAGCACTCCCTCCTCTTCAACTTGACAGTCCCAACCCTTGTGCTTGGAGCTACCTTCGATGGAGTGTTCTATCTGCTGCAGTGTGGTTTCACTTCGGTCTTCTTCGCTGTCAGCAGCTTGCAGTTCAACAGCAGATGTCGAGTCAACCGCTGGCCAAAAAGGAATGAGCTGACATGAGAGCATAAACATGTTTGTGAAGGATGCATGGCCGATTCCATCTTTCCAATCTCAAGCACTGAAGTGGGGTCACCTTGCCATGGGCTTGTCCTCGTGGTTGCCCTTTTTACTGGGGGCATTGATTGGACAGGTTGGGGGGCTTCTGCAGTTGGTGGCGTGGTTGAGCTGGGGCATTCATCAGGACACACAGGTGGTCGAGACAGCTGTGAGTAAAGCTGTTTCGGAAACCTTAAAGTTCTGTGTGGATTCCGACGGGCGAACTACCTCGCCCCTACCATCCGTTGTGGTGACTGAGCACTCTGGTGGTTGGATTTTCTGGGTGGTGATAGGAACCCAGGGACTGGTCATTGTGGTGCTGGTATTTTTGTGGTGGTGGTGCAGTTGCCGCTCTCGGCGGTTCACGGGTCCGGTTGAGGACCCTCGGGCCTTAGGTGAGGCCTCCCCCATTGAGGCCAATCAGCCAATACACATCCTTGCTCGGAATCAATTGGCTGAGATCCGTCTAAGACATGCTAACCAACAGACTCGCCCTGCTTGAATATGATGTGCCTGGTCGAATTGTGATCCACGAACGTCTGGTGATGGATCACGTGGTGGATGACGAGTATGCTATAGCCACGCCAGACGGTGATGTGTATGTGGAGCAGTTATCGGTTGAGAACCAGGATTTGAGAAGTTTTCGGTTGAGACCCGGTCCGAATCAGCTGCCACCGGGAGTTGCCCCAAATCAGGTTTATGCCCTTCCCGCATGGACACCAGTAGAGTTAGCAAACATACGTGCTGAGGGTCAAAGAGTTGCAGCTGCAGAACGAGCTGCACGAAGGATCCCTGGCGGTGCCGTGGCTCCAGGTGGTGCCATCGCTGCTGCTCCAGTTGCAGCAGGAGTTGCGGCTGCCTCTGGTGGGGCTAAATCTCTGTTCCTTGCAAGTGGCCCCTTGTTCTTGAGCAAGTGACCCTCAGGTTTTTTGGGAGATTTTGTTTTTCTTTTTGAACTCTGGGGACAATGGAGTATGGAACAGTGGAACAGTGGAACAGTGAAACAGTGAACAATGGAACAGTGAACAGTGAAACAGTGAACTGAACCATGAACAGCGGAAGAAAAAAGCGCCAGCAGCAGTGGAGCAGCTCAGGCCACCTGCCCAAGGTTGGCAATGATTCATTGCAGCTGGGGTTTCATTTCAACATCCAATGCCCACGCCAGTGCCAAATCAACACCAAGCAAACGCACACTAGACTGACACTCTCATTTTTGCCGCGTTGCCGCAGATCAAAATCATGAGCCGTTGAGGTTATGAGCCGTGACTTTGTTAGCCACTGCGCCCTGAAACAGTGAACAGTGGCCAATGCCAATGCCAATTGATGTGGACAGAGGCACTTGGATGGGCCATCCACATGTCTTCATCCATATCAAAGTGGCAGATGCAAACCACAGCTGTCACCACTGGCCTCACTGCTGTCTCCTCAAGGGCTGTGCTTGCCGTGGAGAAGGTGCTGGCCTCACTGGCACCTTCTTCACTGCCAGCAGGGCCCTGACATCATTGAGCCATCACTTCATTCTCACCAGCCACCAGACTGACAATGCTCAAGCGCAGAGCACTGACACTTCAGGGCGAATGCCATGCAGTAGCCATTGCAGAGCAAGGGGGATTGAGAACAGTGAACAGTGAACATGGCAGCGTTTGAGACTTCCAAAAATCTTGGCGAATGAACAGATCCTAGAAACCTGAGCATCACATCTCCAAGTGTTTGATTGCTTTCAAGTTCTGACTTCCAATTCAAAACTCAAGCTCTCAGCAGCTGCCAATGTTGCATTTTTTCACATCCATGGCGCACTCATGTTGTCAGCAAGATTTGGTTCCAAAACTGAAAGCACAGTGAACAGTGAACCAAGAATACATTGACTACTGGCAGTTCTGAGTAACACACAAACGCCAGCACATTTGCTTTCTACAGGAAGGTGCAAACTGCTGGCCGCATATGCTACAAAAATTGGCACTGCTTCTAGCACAAATCAAAAACAGCAGGAAAAAAGTTTTGTTTTGCCAGCCCTCTCTTCAGTTGGCACCTGGAGTCACTGGTTCATTTCCTCCAACCACCAGCCGAAGAAAGCA